>JAGPOW010002791.1:29771357-29884863 GCA_030014935.1 Caiman crocodilus
AGCAGCAACCCTGTGGCACTGCTGTGCGGTGCTGAACCCTCTGCTGGAACTACTGGAGATACTGCAGTGGCTTCTGGTGGACTTCCTGTGGGACAGACGCCACTGGCTCTCACAAGCTGCCCTTTACATGCCCACTGTCGAGGGGGGCCAGGGCCTGATCAACCTGGCCAGCAGGGTGGTCGCCTACTGGCTGCAGGCCCTCCAGCGGCTCCTGTATGCCACAGGCCACCTCCTGTGGTGGCAGCTAGCGTGCTGATTCCTGCTGTGAGTGGGGGGCCTTGGCTTTGACTGGGAGCTGTTTCTGCTGGACCTCACCTTCCTGAATGGTGCAGTCCTTCCCCTGTTCTACTGCAGCATGGTGTGGGCCTGGCGGGCCGCCTTCCATCTCTGTCCCCAGGCCAGGCACCTGCAGTTCCCGCAACTGCTTTGGGAGCCGCTGGTCTACAACCCGGCCCTGCAGTGTGTCATGCCAAGCCTGGCTTTCGCCAGCCTCGTGGCAGCACTCATCAAGGTGCACACAACCCGCCTGGAGCACCTTCTGGACCCTGTTGGTCGGACTGGCTGTCACCCGAAGCCCTGGCTGCCTGGCTGGCACTACACTCCATCTGCACTGCAGGCCAGCTTCTGTGGGCCATTAGGGCTGCCCTTCTGACAGACACAGTGACAACCCTGGAAGTCTATCTCCAGGCTTGTCAGACCCTCCCCACTGTGGACGCTGGACACGACGCCTTCCCACCACTATCTGTCATCCCAGAGGTACCCAGCGAGCTGGCCGAGCAGCCCAACATGCTGCTTAGGCTCCCTGTGCCCCCAGCAGCAATACAGGTGTCCTTTTGGCACCCTACCCCACTAGGGACTCTATGTGTGGGTGGTGTGCACCTGGCATGCCCAGGTGCTGGCTGGCCACCCTGACACCATGTGGCAGCGGCACCTGATGCGGCCCGGGACCCCAGTGTGGCACACGCTGCATAAGGTGCCCACTGCCAAGAAGACCGGTGATCTGCAATGGCAACTAGTGCATGGCATCCTGGCCACTGGCACCTTTGCTCACAACCTGGACCCGGTGGCCTCAGCGGCCTGCCCTTTCTGCCCTGGGGTGCCAGACGAGGACATTTTGCACGCTTTCCTCGACTGTCCCTGGCTGCAGCCACTCTTTGCCACCCTGGAGGCATTGCTTCAGGCACTGGACTGGGACTTCTCAAAGGACGTCTACATCCACTCCTTCCTGTACCAGGCGGCCGAGCAGGCTGCGGTCAGCCTGGCCAACTTCTGCTGGGCCAGGCCAAGATGGCCACCCTGAAGAGCCGGCAAAACCAGCTCACCGGGACCGGGATGGTCAACACCCTGCAGCTCTTCCTCCTGCTGGTGTGGGCCCACCTCTCCCTCGAGTTTGAGCATGCTGTCCTCTGGTGGACGGTGCCCACCTTTGGGGAATACTGGGCCCTCAAGGGGATGTTGTGCTGAGTTGAGGTGGAACGCCTGCTCCTTGCCCTGTAACACCACTGGCTGCTCAAGGTGCAGAGACACATCCAGCACACTGAGACCTCAGACTTGTTCATGCAGGCCAACCCCTGATGCCCTGAGGCCCCCATGGGTGTCTGGAACTGTAAATATGTGGTTTTTTTTAATCTAGAGTGTACAGGCAGGTCTTGCAGGCCATGAGCCCAAGCCTTGTCCATGAGGCCCAGATCTTCAGGCCAGCCTGTACATACACTGTACTGGCCCTGATTTGTCACCCTCCCTGGAATAAATGCCTCTTAAAAGTCAAAGTCTTTCTTTCTTTCTTTGGAAGCACTGCACATGAAAAACATTGCAGAAGATAAAGAACACTTCAAATAGGATTCTACAGCAACACAATATTTTCATTAAAACCAGCCACAGAATAAAGTAGCTTCATGTTTTGCTTCAGTTACAGGTAACATTTTCAGAAAAAATAAAATAAATAGTATCTGGGTGTGTAAATAAAAAACAGAAAAGAATATACATGCCTGCCTAAATGTAGATAACAGAATTTAGAGGGACTCACATCCACTACTAGTACCTGCAGAGGCTGGAACTAATATAGTAACTGATACAGTTACTAAAGCTTAGAACATGGATAACACCACACAGGGGTCACAAATTCTGTGGGGAATTTGATTCTGGATTCACACATTAGGCATTTGTGGATAAATTTTTTCTAGTTTCTTTTCAAAACCAAAACAAACCTTAAACATATTTTATTTTTGGGTTGGTCGAACTGAATTGTTTCAAATGTTTTTAGTGAGTTGAAAGACAAAATTTACAAGAATCTAAGTATTGAAGAGACGTATAGTATTGAAGTCTATAGAGATAAAACTAATCTTACTGATTCAAATTTGTGCTGAAACTAGGGATGCCAATATGCACCAGGGATTATATAATTGTGAATGCTCATGGCAGCAAAACGTTTTGTTGTTAAGAAACTGTGATATTTTGGCAGAGAGAAATATTACAATCCAATGCTCATGCATTTCAGAAGAAGCTGACAAAGTGTTTTGTAAAGGATTTAACTACCATTATGCCTCTTTTACAGGTGAGGAAATAGTAAAGCAACCTGTTCTTAGGTCAGCTAGCAGGCCACTACAGATGCAGGAATAGAAACCAGCCCCACTCAGATCATCTCCCAGTGGATGTAAAACAATGGAGACACTTACAATCACTATGTCTTGAAAATGTAGACAAATTTATTTTGTCATTACAGTTAGGATAACAACTTGAATATAATATCTGCTCCATCTGAGAAGAGAAATAAGTTACAGTATCATTATGGTACAATGCAAACATATTTTACAGTACATATGCTTTTATAAGAAGTGCACTAAAATAGGTGAATCAAAAGTCTGATCCTGGGAAGATCTCTTAGACTGAGCAAAGCTTTTCTGACAGGACTGGTGGAAGCCAATATACGAAGAAATGGAATGAATAGGGCAGTTGAAAAGTATATTATCCAATGAGGAAAATTTTCCTAAGTGCAGCAAGTGGGCTAAATAACTTTACAGGACTTTTCCTTGCACAAAAACTATTAGCTAAATTCTGCACCCTCTATAAGGTGTGCATGTTGAAGGTGTGAATGTGCAAAGGGGAGATTGTATCAAGGCAAAGCAAGCAGACTGACAGTTGGTTTCCATTGACAATAATTAATGCAGCCTTCAGTGTTCTAATGTGCAGCTGAGAAGAATCTGGCTGAAAATTAATTTGGAAATGTAAACAGACACAAAGGCAATGCTAACGCTGGGTCAGCACAGAGTGCTATTTCTGCGCAGACGGTCACTTCCTTTCTCTGCCTAAAATGAATCCCATCCCACACAAAGTTTCCAAGCCTTTCATTAGTGGTTGTGTTAGTGTATAATAGGTATAATGAGAAGGCCATAAAATCCAAAGTTAGCTGAGGGTCCTTAACCATTTTAAATACAGCTCTATTTCCAGATTTTATTTAAATTTTAATGACTACCACATAGGATCAAGCAGCAAGAAACAACATTTGTATTACAGCTGTATTATTTAATTCCCATTAGCTAAAAATGCCAGGCTACTGGCCAGTAGCTGAGGAAAATAAGTGGTGACAGGTGAAAGAAATATACCCTCAGTGTAGCTCCTCAAGCCACATGAAAGCCTGAGGCACTGCAGTGTAATTTACACCTAATGAAACCTAGTGTCAGACAAAATTATTTAGCCAAATGTTATCCATTCAGAATAATGGACTCTCATCCTTTTAAAGGCACAGAGCTCTTCCTGGTCATAACTTTTACTGTCTAATTTAACTACAATAGAATGGAAGAATGCCCTATCTGTCTTGATTATTAACTTGTTTTCTTCTACTCTTAAAGTTCGATGCCCAGTACAGCCTTACAGATTGGCAAATCTAGGCATTTGAAAGCCCTAATTTATTCTTGAGTTTAATTAGAGAAACAGTCTTATTGGACAGTCTCAAATGTTTAGAGTAATAATCACAGTCTAGATTGGATTATCCCTTTTAATTTTAAATCAAATGCAGTGGGAGGAGCACATAAATCTCTTCTTTCCAAATTCAACCAAATACTTTTAGTCTTATTCCGAAGGGATGAATTATTTATTAATTTACATATTTAAAAGTGTAGCTTCCAGTAACTCACATAATATGGAAAATGTAAAGTAATAGCTGAAATTATGTGCTTTGTACAGGAGACAGGACTTTACTACAGTTTTCAAGACAAGTACAGGAAGTAAGTAAACTCCCCACACTGCAAATTTGTATTGATCTGTCTTCCTGGCCCTTGGAAAGTAAATTTTCCTTCAGTACCAATTAAAGTTTGCTATAATATTAAAGAAGTTAGATTTCCATGGAGCTACACACTTGACCAAAATGTTCAGCAGTGGATTAGGAGGAGAGAAATTGTACATCAATAGAGCCACTACCCTTTTAATAAAGAAACATACTAAGTTTTTCAGGCATAAAGAAAAAATCCAGATTAAAGGAGAAGGCAATAACTCAACAACATTTATTCAGGTCCTTAGCCAGCAGTAATTTTCTGAATTGTTAATTAAGCACATGTGTACTCAATGGTGTATAAAGAGGTACAGTCCAAGACTGCAATATAGATTTCAGAATCTGTAGTCTTTATGATCTACTGCTTTATTGCAGAAGTGGTCTGAGTGATCATGTGAGATTGCTTGTACAACAAGTTACTTCTTAGCATGAATAACAACATAGAGCTTGTCCCTAAGTAAAAGAGACTAACAATCTGGCATACAAAATAGGAAGAAGAGCTAATGAGCTGCCTTTTCATAGCTTAGTCTTTGTATATGAGCAAAGCCATTGCTCTATATTCTGTAAATAAAAAGAAGTTATTGTCCTTTAAGCAGGTCTTCATTTAAAATGCTTTTGAATAGTGCTTCTATCATTGGAAATTGCATCTCACTAGAGCAATGCTACCACCATCCAGATAGGAAGTTTTATCTCTCTTCCAAATGTGATTTCCACTCTGAGTTTTCTGCTTTTGTAATATATTTTACTGATAAGGCTTGAAAGAAAACATACTCATCATTAATATTTTTAGGAAATGAACACTAGATACTATACTTGAAGGAAAGGGCATTTATAATGTCCCAGATCCCATTCGCCCTGGATTTTGTTGGTGTGGGTTTAGAACATGTAAAGAGAAATACACTTTTCTTTCAGAGTGGAGGGAGGGCTGCAGGACACTAGGATGCCCTGCTCCCCTAAAAATCTGAAACTGCTAGGGGAAAAGCCTTAGCAGTGAGTTAGAAGCCCCAGCTGTTGGTTACCAGGGGAGGCAAAATGAGCTAGTGGCCCACACTTGTCAGTGGTCAGCTGACCGGAAGGGGCAGAGCCTGGCTCATATATAAACCCCGGAGCTTAGGCCAGGAAGGCAGTTCCCTGCCAGCAGCCAAGGGGGAAGGAGCTATCCCAGAGCAAGCAAAGAGAAGAGACCTGTCTGTTGGAGTCACTTCCGAGACTGTTAAGAGACAGAGCATTCTCCGGTAGGGTTTGAATCATGTTATAGCTGGGTGGCTTGAATTTATGTTATAGCCCAGGGGCTTGTGTTTTGTTTGCTGGATAACACCGGTGGCTTGGGTGAGGCTATTAGGGGATGGAGGAGGCCTCATAGGAGACCTACAGCAGCATAGGAACCCCAGTGCCAGAGATGGCTCAGCATTGGGGGTGCACTGACCCCAGCACCAGAGGGGGTGTGGAGTGAGACTAGGCTGTGGAGGACCCAGGGAGGAAAAGGGGGCCAGTTACAACAAGGCCCAGACCAAATAATGTCAGCACTATCTGAAAGGCTTGGGGCATGGTAAAGGGGTGGCTGGAGCCACGCATAATCCATAAAGCTAGGGGGCCCCGAAACACCCATTGTGCCATCTATCTTGGAGCGGGACCCAACAAGGGTCTGGAAATCCATTGGGTCTGAGTGTACAGAAAACCATGTCCAAGAGGGCATAAAGGCAGCCTCCCATATATATATTTTTCATCAGAGATGTGGCGGGCAAGAATTGAGGGTGCCCATTGGGCCAACTTGGCATGGTAAGGGGGCCTTGGGGAGATCAGAGCCATCCTGTAGGACCCCATCCCATGACAGTGAAATATAAAGATGATTTTTGCAGACAACATAGATGTGCAGTATGTGTTCCTAATTTACATACTTGGTTACCAGGACTGCACATGTAGATCAAATATTTTCAAATGCAAATATTTATACATTAGTAATACGTTATTTGTTTAGGTCACAGGAATTTAAAGAGAATTGATCTGCTAACTAACTGTCCCTTGTTCTTAGGTAATTCTAATGTATCTATCACCTTAGTCAGAATCCTAAATGTCTGTAATGTGTATCAAAGTCTGGATGTGAGATCCTATAGAAATTCAAAGTCATACATTTATAGATATCTATTTATCTCCTTAAATAGAGCACATATGTAGAATGGGAGTGTAATCTTAAGAGTAAGGCAATGTTGTATAATATTTAGGATCCCTGAATCAATGAATCAATCAAGAATATAGGGTTAGAAAAGGCCTCCAGGTAAACTAAGTCCAATTTCCCCAGTTTATCACTTGAAACCCACACAGCTGCAGGACAGAAACTTCAGATAAAAGGAGAGAAGATGAGGACACTGCCAAGACAATCATTTCTGAATTTGCCAACATTTTATTCTCGGGTCTTGGGCAAGTCACTTAGGCCAAGGAAGCTAAACATCATTGAGGATCTGGGCCTTAGTTTCTCAAACCTTTAGCTCCTCAGCTTCAATTCATCTGCCTCTTCCCTCCAGCACAGGCTGGTCAAACCCCAGACTGAGTTTGCTCCCTTCCCCTCCCCACCTCCCATCCTGAGGATAGTACTAGAGATGGGGGTGGTAGAGAGGGCTAAGGGAGAGAAACTGCAGACATGCAGCTAGCTCCAAAGTAGAGCTCAATCTACCCCTCTGCCCTGCCACTCCCACCTCCCCCAGACCCAACAGAGAATGTCTGTTGGGTCAGGGGGATTGCTATGACTCATGGCGCTTCCTGTGAAGTGCCATGACTTACAGCAGGGAGGTGTATGTCTGTCAGAACCCCACATTTCCTTTCTATAAACCTTTGTCTATTTGGATTAAAGTTCTTCATAGAAATTATTTTTACCATGTGTTTGAAAGCACATCAGAATAATTTATCCTTTATCCAGTAGTGTACTGGAAGTGGGGCAGGGATGTGACTAGGGCAGCAGCCCCAGGGCTCTGCCTTTTGGGGAGAGGAAAAAAACACAAAAATAGTTGCTGTCAAAAAGGCAGGTGGCCATTCCACTGCTATCCACACCATGGCCGCTGATGGCTCTGCTAGGCCTCTGTCTCTGCTATTTACTACTGCTATTTTTTATAACTCTGAGCTGCTACACAAAAGGATGAAGGTAAGGTAGGGCACAGCCAGGACCATCCCTGCACCTATTACACGTAGAGACCCAGAACTGTGGCAGGGAGCCTTCTGTACTCTGAGACTCGGACTGATATCTCTAACTCGCAGTACCTATAGCTGTGGGAAAAACAAAGCAGGAACCTTCCAACATTCATGGAACTTTCTCCACTTCTGCCTAGTCTTTCTCTGCTCTGTACGGACTGGCTGTTTCAGACCTCTCCTTTTTTCTTCTTGAGTCTCTTCAACTCAGTTTCAGTCCTTGCCTGAAACTCTCTTCTCTCTCTTTTTTTTTTTTATGCCCTAACCCCCTCCTAGCCGTTCCCTTCAACTTATTACTATATAATTTATCTCCTAAGTAAGCCTATTCTACCTCTGTCCCAAAGATTATGGACTAAACTAATTTGCTATTATCCTACTGTTGCTCTTTTTCTGTCTCACACATCTCTCTTTCTCTTTTTTTTTTTTTTTAGATTAGAAGTAATTTGGAGCATGGACTCACCTACTCAGTGCTTGTGAGATGTCTAGCAACATGAAGCTCTAGGTTTTGGTTGCTCCTTGAGCAATATCATAATCACAATATACAATGTCAATGACTACAGCTAGTCTGACCAAAGCTATATTCAGGTGGCTAGGACTTTGGCAACAAACTGATTTGGCAGACTGGTGTTCAACAGTTATTGGAAGGCCAGTGACCACAAAAGCTGGAAACTCAGCTAAGAACATGCTTTAGAGGCAGATTATTAGCAAATCAAATTACCAGCATAATTTTAACGTAAATTTCCTTTTGTTTTTCCTCCTCCCCATGGATGTGCATGTGCCAGTAATCTTGCAGAGAACTGAGTAGAAAAATAAAGAACCCATTCCCAACTGTGGCATTTGCACTGTCAGGCTCAATGCATCCTTTTGGATTCTGGCAGTGCTGCTATATAAAACAACCTGAAAAAAACAAACAAATTGAAAACAAAAATGTATGAATTCAGGAATCGAGAGTCAAGGCTGGAATGTCTTGGGATTGACACAGTAACTTAACTAGAGCTGGGTTAGTAAGGCAACATTTCTGGATGCCAATTTTGGAAGGGTGCCAGAATCGCCTTCTACCCTCAGAGTCCAAACAGGAAACAAAAGCAGCCCTGCAGCACTGTTTTTGCAGCAGCAGCCAGGTGCACAGACACTGTACTGTTGCTATAAGAGTAACAGCCAAGGAGGGCAAACCATGCTGTGGTGGTGGTGGTGGCAGAAGCTAGGGAGCATTTCTGAGTCCCTGGCATAAGATTCCTGTGCCCCTTCCTCCTGCTTCCCTAGTGCTCAAAGGCATATTCCCACTGTCTCCCTTGCACCACACTTTGCCCAGGGCACAAAACCTGCTCATTATGCCTCTGGAATGACATTATCAATTAAGAATCAAAATACTTTGTCCTCTTCACCCTAACAGCATATAAAAAAACAAAGCCAGTGATCCAATTAAAGAAGGAATTCACAGGTTGTACAAGTATGACCTTGGGGGTCACAGTCTGGCTTGAGGTAAATATATACATTTATATATTCTATGTTCTTGTTAAAGTCAAAGGAGGTTGTATATATGGATCTGAAGCTAGATTATGGCCTATTTTTGTTTTAATATTGAAACCCCGATATTATCACCTCATTCCTTTGGTTGTCTCTTCAACTGAAGCAAAATCATATTCAAGTATTCATATTCAAATAATATTTTCATGTGGTAAGGTTAGGAATTAAAAAATAGTGATACTTGCATAAGGCCAAACACTGCCTATGTTGATTCACTTAATATTCCATTTATTTTACCAGCGAAGAATAAAAAAAGAGGAGAATTTGAACTTTGAAAATGTTTATGAATAAAATGATGCAAGTTACCATTAATCCAGTCTTGAAAAAGGAAATTCCAACGGAATTGAAATTCTTCAAAGTGCATCCATTAATCCTGGATAATATAGCTGAATAATCAATGTGGGATTCTAGTAAAAAATCAGAAGCAATATGTAATTCCACTATCAGTCAGTATAGTTGCATGGAAGGAGGCCTTCTCAAACAATCCTTCTGGCTTTTTACAGGAATATGGATCTTGTTGATAAAGACAACTTGGCTTTCTCCAAACCATTTGTGTAAACACCACATACCTTGTTGATGAACAAGCTTACATTATACAGAATGAATGGAATAGTTGGTAGGTAGATTAAACACCTATATCTATTTTGGCTGCTGACAGACGTGAAAAAATGCGCTTAGCTGGAAGAAGCAGCATGTTAGTTCACCCCAGCTCTGCAGTGTCTGTGTAGATCAGGCACTTCAGTGGGGCATTTGGGGGCTTTTATCTTCTAGCTGATTCCATTAGCTATTAGATGAAAGCTGATTGAACTAGCTACTAGAAAAGAGCCCCTAAAAGCCCACTGAAGCACCTGATCTATACAGGCAAGTTGAGTCCAACTAAAGTGATGCCTCTCGTGGTCATGCACTGGGTTTGGTGTGGAAGCATGCCAAGTTTAAAGTAAAGTGCTGTTAGGCAGTGGAGGGGAGGTTTCATGATTGCAAGCAACTTTGTGATCTATTTCTGCAAACTGCTAATATTTTAATACATCAGCTTTAAAGTATGATTTTATTTATGTTACTTGCACTTGTAATTGTCTTTTTGCCCATTGAAATTAGAGCCTATAAAGTAAGTACAGAAAAGAACAATATTCCCTTTCTCCCAGAGTATTCTGAACAGGCAAAGAGTTTGATAATTGTAAGTTACAGATATCAATATAAACAATTCACATTGCTGCTGACAACACTAAAAAATAATATGATTCTGCTAGTTTTAAATTATGATAAGGGCGTGTGGAAGTTACATGCCCTCCTAAATTCCTACTCTTCCAAACAGCAACAAAAGGATGGATTATAACAAACACTCATGCCTCCTAAAGTTAATGGACAAACCCTCATTGATTCTAGTGGGTTTTAGATTTGGCCCAACTAGAAAAATACCACTCAAATTCAATTGTGAGATTGATTTAACCAGCAAGTTTTGACTTCTGTGCATTTTTTCAGGGCAAACGCAAGATTCCCACTGAAGATGATGTGAGTTTTGCCAGTAACATTAGTGGAAACAGGCTAGTTGGCCCATTTAGGAAACATTTATATATATTCTTTAATTATGTAAGTTGTTCCATCAAAGTCAATGGTACTATTCAGATGAGTAAAATTAAGGATGTGTCAGTGTTTGCAAGATCAGGCCCTTGGATAATAAGCATTTAAGAAACAAGTGATCGCATTATTTTTCTGTATCTAACGATCCCAAGCCTTTAACTAATACTACAAAATAAAATATTAAAACCAGGAGCACCACCAGCTGCAGGGTTGCAGGGTTTTATTCCAAATGTGAAAAATGGCAGATAAATTTGGAAGAATCCTGAAGCAATGTGAGTAATGGGAGGAGAGCAAGTGTGAAATTTTTTCCTGTGGCCACCAGTCCTAAAACATTTCAGGTTCATGGCGCACATTTCTCCAAACAAAACCTCAATAGTTTCCCACTCCCAGTCCTCTCCAAGTAAGCAGTGTTAGGTATTTTGCTTCACAGTTCACTGAATTCATGAATGACAGAAAAAATGCTGACATCTTGTGCCACACATACAGAAAGAAATAGATTGTCTCTCTGTGAAAGGCACTTTATTTTTTTATTTGAGAAAAGACAAAACTCTGAGCCACTCATCCAATAAATCATATAATAAAAACATTATTTTTTAAATGGAGTAGTAATTTGCATAGGAATATTAACTAACTTCTGGACAGCAAACATAGAAATTATAATAGTATCTCACAGAACAGCAACATATATGGTACAGGATTGGGAGTAATCAAGCTCTCTTAAATCTATAGCCTCAAACCCCCAAAAAGCAAAAAAAACAAAACAAATCCCCATCAAAATGTAATATTCATACAAAAGGGACACTTTCATTGTTATGAAAGCTGATTAGGACCAACCATGGCATCCTGGTAGTATAATTTTTTCTCTTTTTATTTCCCCCACCAGAAAGAGGAGAAAAAAAAATCCAACCCAAGGAAAAATAACTGGTAAACATTCTTCTGGTAACATTTCAGGGGAGATACTATTTTGCATTTGGTAAGTGTGCCATTCAGTACACAAGCTCTTAAAAAAACAAAACAAAACAAAAACTGAATGGGCATTAGTAATGCATTTAAGAGGCAAAGGGAACTGAATAATATTTAAACGTACAATTATTTTCTAGCACATCGGCAGCTGCATATATCTAGTGGGGACAGGGAAGATTGGTAATTTTCTTGTAGAGACGTGGACAAAGTTTTTTCTAAAGAAGTTACACAGCTAAAATAACCATATTGTTAGACAGTGACTCATGGGAACAAAGACAACAATGCTATCTAGGATCATTATGCTGGTGCCTTTTAATCATAGTGTTGGTACAGTTTCCCTCACACTGACCTAGTTTAACTAGTTTAGAAAGCTTAATAGCCATTGCTCTTAGAGTGCATTTAGTTAGATCTAAATATATACAAGTGTTACTTTTGTGAATGACACTTACTGATTCAGGTCCAAATTCTGCTGTGAGTTACATGACAAGAAATTTGGAGTATCTTCACTAAAGTCCGATCAGTGAAGTTTTACACCAATGTATCTGAGCAGTTTGGCCCACTGCCCTTGAAAACATCCAATTAGCAATATGAGATTGTATTTCCAGTACGCAATGTTCTAGAGTAGATGCATGTATAAAGTTATCTCTGTGCAGCAAAAGTACACTGCCTGAGTAGAAATAAAATACAAGTAAAAAAAAGTGCTTTATTATATTGCTGACTAGAGCTATTGAAGGGAATGCATTTTAATATTTTTTCACAAAAATAATGTAAGCAAAGCTTTTGCTTTTAAATATTTGGGTTTTCACTGAAAAACAAGAAATCAAGAATCTTTTCATTTTGGGATTTTCAGTGCAAACTAAGAAGTTGCCAATAACTAATATTTCCAGAAGAATATTATTTGGATAAAAGCTCTATGTTCAGTTCAAATTTATTTTTAATTGACAATTTTATTTGGATGCCCCAAGTTCTCCAGTCTAAAATGACACTAGGTAAATATTCACATTTCATATGCAATCATTGGTATATTCAGATTAGTACTAATTGATTAATTCCTGCTGTTTTTAGTACATATCTTTTTAAAGATCAACATGATGCTCATTTTTATAAACATCAATCTTTTTTTAAAGATATACATGTATATAGTATCTGAACTTGGACACAGTGATATAAAGCTGTGAGTCTTCTCAATGCACTCACTGCAGTCTGTAAGTTAGAATGCTGGCCAGTGACTATCAATTTTAGGTTGAAATTCATTCTTGTGGAAAGTCCATACAAATCCATCTTAATCAGGAAAGCTCTGAAATGATATTATTTGAATGCAACCTTAGCACAAGAAAACCAGCCTCTTGGTGTTCCACAGACTTGTTCTATTCTATCTGGTACATCAGATAAAGGTGCAGAGAGCAGCGATGAAAATGAATTGTAAAAGAGATCCATGAATAAACAGGGTGACCATACATCCCAGTTTGGCTGGGAGAGTCCCAAATTTTGGAGACTAGTCCTAGCCAGTGAAAAGTAAAACAAGCATCCTGGGTGTGGTACACAAGGCTGTGTACTTAAGCTATGAAATAGGAAGTCTTAGCAGACAGCAAAATTGCCCTAAAATTACATTAGCTTGGTTAGTAGAATGGCCATTTACACTAAGTGGTACTTCACAGGGGATTGTTAATACCTGTGAAGTAAGGAACAATGGGTCATTAATGGGCCATTGACTCCCTGTAGCCTGCAGCAGCTTGGGGTTGTGGAGGGGCAGGAGGTGCCATCCTAGATTTCACATTGTCCCATATGGTCACCCTATCCATGAGGTTATGCTATCCAATAGTTGCCCTATTCCCAATTTTCTGGAATTGCAGATACCATTTCAAAGAATATGTGGAGGAGTCTGTAGTTACCCCACTGTCCTCACTAGAGCAAGAAACATGGAATGTATTTTGGCAACAATTCTCTATTTTTATATTGCAAAAATTCAATACTTGAAAACGTTCAACTATTTCTTACTCTGACCCTCTCTCATTGGGCACTTTTACATGTGCTGTGGGGATGGGGTGGGGGCCACTTTAATTAGAGCCTCTCTAATTAAAACACCACTGTGTCTCTTGTATCAGTTTTCACATGCTTAAAAATGGCAGCATGGGTGCTTGAATGAAAGCTCATTCAACAAGCTTTAGTTCAAGTGACACTGCTGCCATTTTTAAGTGCAGGGATGCTGATACCTGAGACACAGGAGGCTGCTGGAGCATGGTAATTGCTAGGCTTCAACAGATGCAATTAATTGAGTCTGGTCTGATGCCCTGGACTCTCCCTATGCCTGAAGAAAGGTGTTTGTGCCTGAAAGCTTGCAAAGAACATTTTTTTTAACTATTTAGTTGGTCTAATAAAAGATATTTTACCCAAAGAATCTTGTTTGCCTCAAAGCAACCTCAGCGGTCATGTATACGCACCTGTTGAAATGAGACTCCTTGTTTTTGACCTGCATACAGTCTGATTCCTTAATCTATATGTGTCTATAAGAGTCTTTGTTTAGAACAGAGTTGCCTGTTGTGCAGTTTGGGATGTCAGTACTCAGGCACCTCTACCCCTTTTTGAAGAGGAAAAACCTTCTTTCCAGGAGCTGTCCAAAGAAGCAGGTCTCTGTGGTAGGGGTGCTTGGGATGACCAGGGAAGCCAGAGACAAAGAGAAGCCAGGGTTTTGAGTTGGAGGCTTGCTTCCTGAGGATCCACAGCAGGGCTGGCTGTGGGGGGTGGTTTAGGAGAGGGAACCTGAATAAGGCTTCTTTCTGGGGAGTCCTGAAGTAGAGCATCCCCTGAAAGGGGTGTGATCTGTGACAATATTCTCATATAACAACTGATCTACAACTGAACAAGCCTTGTATTTCCAAAACTAGGAACAACTTTTACCCAGTAGGAGAGAAATAAAACCACATCAGATTTTTTTTGTAAAGAAGGTTTGGGGTTTTTTTCAAAACCAAAAAATAAAAGAGAAATTTTGGGTAGGATGTTAAAAAAATCCCAGGCAACTTGGAAGGTGCAAGTTTACTTTCTAAAACCAAACTTTGCATCTTTTGAGTTTGTTAACACAAAAGTATCCTCTAATTTTATCTAGAACTACCACATTCCTCAAATTACAATTGCCAAAAAGGTCAAAATATCTTAATCTTGCATTCCTCTGAGTCACTAAATGGAACATAAGTAGTATTACTATAATTCATAATTCAGAACTCAAATTTCATAAGACAACATCAGAAATGTCACTTTAACCACACTAATTCCTCACAGCTAGCATGAGTGGGTGTTGGTGCAATCCAAGCTGAAAAAAGCCATCTAATTTCAGCAAGTATACCACAAGCCAACTTGGCAACCCTCCACCTGGATCAGACAAATGTCTGCTCTGTTGAAGCTGAAGGCACAGTGATAATTATCATAGCTGATACTGCATCAGTGGTAATGACGGTGTGGTTTATACATATAAACCGAACTAGGATTCTCTCATTTACAAAGAGCGATTTGGTATTGCTGTGGGAGCCCAGCATAAACCCCATAGACCTGAATGTGGCCATTGAAAGAAACCAGACCACATTTCTGTGCAACTGGAAAGTCATTCATTAGCTGCTGTGCATGTTTTAATTATTGCAAATATTTATTTTTGCCCTATAAGAAGTTGGACAGTTTTATATGTCAATTAAGTGGATGGAATGGTAGAGAATCTACCTCAACCACTGAAGGTTCAGATGCTTCCACTTTATTTATTTATTTATTTATTTATTTATTTATTTATTTTAATTGACTTGTAACTTCTTACTTGGTATATTTCCATCTTAAGGGTGAGAAAAATCTAGCCTTTTTTTAAATGGTATATGAACTTAGTTAGGTGGTTTCCCTGGGGATTGCTATTTAGCCAGCACCAAAATCTGATATTTATCTTTTTCTAATATTAGAAGGGATATCTTAATCTAACAGCTATCAGTGCAATTGGAAACCCTAAAGTAATATTAGGTGTAATAGGTTCAAAAGCTTGCTTTCTTCCTACCCTGTTCCTGCTCCCTTGTTGAGCTGGGTTTTTTTAGCTTCCTGTCTTGTGGTTTGCTGGGATATGTGCAGTGCCTACAGGTTATTTAATATCCATGAGCTCTGCTGAGAGAAAAGCAGAGGGAGGACCACACAATTTGTCCCACACCGATTAACTCCTATCCACTCTGATCTTCCTTGCCATGCATTTGAATTTTTACAGACGTGCATTTTGCACATTGGCTTAAACTGCTGTATAAACCCTAGAGGGAAGACAAACAGCAGCAGACTCACCCTAAGGGCGGGCAACCGTGCCTGAAAGCTTACAAAGAGCACTTTTTTCCAACTATCAGTTGGTATAATAAAGGATATCACATTTACCTAAGTAAACTTGCCAGCTACCTTCCTTTTCCATATCATTGTATGACAAGGCATTTAGCAGAATTAACACATTTGTTGCTATCTGACAGGGTTACACTATGTGTATTTCTGCTATGGCCTCAAACTTGCAACCTCTAGACTACTAACCATGTTCCTTAGTGCTCACACCCCACCACCCTGACCGTCACAAGTAAAGGGATTGCAGAACTGTATGAAGGTGCAGGACTGTTCCCTGGGAACAGGCTTGTATCAAGGGAATTCCTTAACAGCATAGTACGTTCTGTCAACAGTAGTCTTAGGAAGCCTTCGATCTCAGAACACCTCTCGTAGCCACTCTAAGTTATTTCATGAAGTTGGCAGGTCCTTGTCAAGACCAAGAATCTAACAGGTATAATGTTGACATAAAATCACTAGCTTAATATCCCTGGAACATGCAGCCTAGAACTAATATCCTGATCTGGACTCCCAGCCCTAGTTTAGATTCATTATGTAAACCTATCAAGGCATTTAAATCTTTTACCTCCCTTGAAATGTAAAATGAGAATAGTAATTTCCAACTTTAAGGAAAGATTTATTAACTAGTACTGCTTGTAGATATTATAGTAAACAAAATTCCACTTGGAGATTCTTAGTGGAAAAGCATAATAGAATCCCAGAAAGCTATTTTCATATTGCCTGTATGGTCACCAAACAATATATGCAGTTACACTGTCATTAGATATAGGTTCATAATACATGGAGGTAGCCCGAAAATGCCCTCTTCCTCCTTTGTGGGAGGGGAAAAAAACCTATCCCTGCCAAAAAAAGCCTAAATAGAAAAACAAAACAAAAAAGTATTAGGAATCCTAACCACTGTGGTTTTTATTGATGATTTAGGTCATGTGCCATGTGCCCTGAATTGATTTTTGTTTTTGTTTTTTGGTTTTTTATCAGCCAGGTTTCATGGCCACATGAATCTCCCATAATATAACATAGCCTCCTCTCCTGCTGAACTATGATAGTACATTATGGGAGATTGGTTCATGAGAAACCTGAACAACAGGTTAAAAAAACAAAACAAAAACCAAACCACCCAGCACTCCAGAACAGAAATATTTTAGCTTTTATGTTTGGTCTTACAATGAAAAAGTGACCTTCCCCTTATAAAACAGATATTTTTCTTAGAAAATACACATAAAAATGCTATTGACACCAAATATGTACAATAAAAAACCCAGGAACAATGGGGAAAAATGCCTGCTGTAGCAATGGAATATGGAACTGTTGAAGCGTTTTCCTATGCTTTATTTTTTTCTGAGTATTATGTTTCATGGCCTCTACCTAAAAGGTGAATAAACAGGTACAAATAGAAACAGATTCACAGAAGGAAAAGTATGTATTTTAATTTTTCCTTCCTTAATCTTGTTAATTATCAAACTCCTTTACTGGGTAGGGGCCACTTTTACTCACTCAAAGAAGCTATGTAGGAGTCATGTAAAGTCAAAAGAAACTTGCAGTTTGTCCCTTATTTTCCTATCTACAGCCAAGTTTTACATCCTCATATGGTATCTGGTCTCCACAAGCTGTTGTCTCATATTCACTCTAGATTCAAAAAGGCCTTGTGGATTTTTTGAGTACCCTGCATGGTATGGGGTACCTGTTCTGGCTTTCACTAGTTGCTTGAGCTCTCCCATGAAAAAAATATTCAAGAGAAGTGAATTATGATAACCTAGTCATGAGTATTTTATCTCTCATATGGTCCTTATCATTGGAAGTGACTGCTCAAATATTTAATGACAGAAACAATACTAAACATTTTCCTTTTCTGTCATCACAGCTTGCAGAGGAAACAGTTTGTTCAGGGGACTTTTTTCAGTATGTGCTTCTGAGAGTGGTTATGGTGTACGTCTGTGTTTGCATATATGACAAACTTACTGAGCTGGGATAAACTGGGGAGATGAGCTTTGCATAGTAATTTCCAATATCTTTCAGTATATTTAGGTCCAGGTTCAGTTAAAATATTGTACTATAGAACCTGAATATGCGAGTCTATTGGCTGACAATTTAGTCATTTTAGATTAATTTAACTTTGAGAACACATAACACTAGCAGAGTCTCCCTGCACCTGATGAAGGGTGTTTGTGCCCAAAAGCTTGCAGATAGCGTTTTTTCTAATGATTTAGTTGGTCTAATAAAAGATATCACATCTACCCAAAGAACCTTGAGTGCCTACGTCCTTAGACTAACATGGCTACAACCAACAACCCTGTAACATGAAAGATGCTGAATTTTTCCATTTGAAATGGAAACTTCACAGATGAAGAAAAAAGAAGCTAACCTCAACAGCAACATATACTTTCTAAGCCCATGCAAGACACACAATATAATTCCCAGAGGCCTGAAGATCTACAATCCTCTGATTACGCTTTTCTTTGGGGTAGAGTATCCACACCTGAGGATAGGCTGGTGATCCAGGCTGACTTGGATAGGCTTATAAAGTGGCTGGATACAAACCTGATGACTTTCAATACCGACAAATGTAAGGTACTCCACCTTGGGGGGAAAAAAACTGCAGCATACTTACAGGTTCGGCAATGCAATGCTCACTAGCACCACGGCTGAAACAGACTTGGGGGTCACGATTGACCACAAGATAAACATGAGACATCAATGCAATGTTGCAGCTAGTAAAGCAAACCGAACTCTGGCTTGCATCCATAGATGCTTCTCAAGTAAATCTCTGGATGTTATCCTCCCACTGTACTTGGCCTTGGTGAGGCTGCAGCTGGAGTACTCCATTCAATTCTTGGCTCCACAATTCAAGAAGGATGTGGAGAAGCTTGAGAGAGTCCAAAGGAGAACCACACACATGATCAGAGGACAAGAGAATAGGCCTTATGAAGAGAGGCTGAGAGCATGGGACTCTTCAGCCTGGAAAAGCACAGGTTAAGGGGTTACCTGGTGATCAGGGTTATGCATTAGGTTCTGGGGGAATGCCTTTTCACCAGAGTTCCTCAAGGTATGATGAAGTCCAATGGTCACAAAGTCCTCCAAGACCACTTTAGGTTGGACATAAGGAAAAACTTCCCCAGGGCCTGGAATAGACTTCCTGCAAAGATGGTGCAAGCACTTACTCTGGACTCCTTTAAGAAATGTTTGGACATTTATCTTGCTGGTTCCTTTGACCCTAGTTGACTTTCTACCCCTGGGGCAAGTGGCTGGACTCAATCTTCTAAGGTCCCTTCCAGCCCTAATGTCTATGAAATCTATGACTACCACACACAACTCCAAATCTGCTTCACAACTATGCAGAACTTCAGAAAAACTTAGAAACCATCTCCTTCACATAATCTACTTGAAAAGAAATCAACTCAAGAAGGAAATCAACACATGCTACAATAACTTAAAAGAGATAAATTTGGATATCTTCCCAAACATTATACAACATATACAAAAAGATTACCAAAGATTCATTACAACATCCATCCAGAACAAAAGAAGAAATGGAACCAATTACTATAGGAACAACTTTCCCAGCCACAAACCAAGCACCCAAGAAATAACACTAATACCGTACAACATTCCAACCTCATTGAAACAGAATGAAACAATCAACCCTCACATATTATTAATCTCTCCATGCACACACTTGCCAAAGCTGAAAAATCTGTCCTCTCCAAAGGCCTTAATTTCTATCCAGAAAAACACTCAAATAAGATACTACAATGTATAGAACTAGAAGAATTTTTCTGATGCCTCTGTCTCATGGAATACTTCCACAACTAAAGTAAATCCACTTTCAACACAAGTTCATCCTGTGACAACAGCGATGAAAATATTAATGCCAGAAAATCCAAAAAGGTCCTCAGATTTGTCACCTTACAAAGGATGAAATTCAAACCTTGACTACTGTATTGACTGCGTCAGGGAAATAATGAAAAATGAAATAACCAACAACAAACACCACCACAACAAACTCTCCCTTTCTGAGAAAAGGGCCATAGAATCTCTAAGATCCAACCACGAAATAGTAATAAAACCATCAGATAAAGGAGGAGCTATAGTTATCTTAACTGTGAAGACTACGTAAAAGAAGCCAACGGACAACTCTCTGATACCACCTACTAGGAAAAACTGGAACAAGATCCAACTCCCCTTTCACCTTAAAACGTAAAACCACCATCACATCATTTCCATGTGAACTACAAGAAAAACTACAAAACTTGATCCACATAATACCCAATCCAAGGATCTTTTACATGCTCCCTAAAATCTATGAGCAAGGGAACCCAGGCAGACCTATAATACTCAGTCATGGAACCCAAACTGAGGAAATAAGTTTCATTAAATCCATCCTAAAATCACTTGTCATCCAAAGACTGAGTTTTGTCCAAGACGCAATGGATTTTCTACAAAAACTTAAAGGCCACCTTCCCAGCAATACTCTCCTATCCACCATGGATGGCGGATTATATGGTGGATTATGGCATTTTATATACCAACTTCCCACACCAGGATGCCATCCAAGCCTGCCTTACATATCTACTGAACAAGATTGCAACTCAGAGTGCTGAAATAAATGTTACTGAACTTATACACTTCATCCTCACACACAACAACTTCAGTTTCAACAACCAACACTTCCCTTAAACAAGCTTGCTAACCTCATCACCAGAAGCTAACTTCCTATGACCCAAACCACACTGAATGGATCCAGACCGTGCCAGGACAAGAAAGGTAAAACTTGCCAACACATCTCCATCACTTCCACAATAACTACACCTCACAACAGAACCATCAGTATTCCTGGATTTTACACTTGCATCTCCACAAATGTAATATATCTCAGCCAGTGCACCAAATGCTCTGATGGAAAATATGTAGGAGAAACCGAACAACTGTGTACCAGAACGAACATACAGTGAAAACCCATCAAAGACAAAAATATCCAATTACCTGTGGATGCCCACTTCTCACAAGACAATCACTCCCTGTCCAATCTCTCACTTCTAATCCTCAAAGGGAATTGACAAAAGATGCTTCGTAGATGAGCTCATGAACTTCACTTCATAAATCTACTGGATACAAAAAAACATGGACTTAATATAAACAGTGGATTTAAGACACATTACAACCTATCTGACATCTGATACCCTAGGCAACCTGCCTCCAGCTGACCACTTGTATTCCTTCACACATTTTCTTCCTTTCCCCCTTCCCTCCTATCTCTGCCCATTGGCTTCCAAGCTTCCACTTGTTTACATTTTCACAGACCCGCTTGTTATAAATTAGCTTCTTTTCTACACCGGAGACCACATAACACCAGTAGAGTCTCCCTATGCCTGACGAAGGGTGTTTGTGCCCGAAATCTTGCAAAGAACTTTTTCCCAAGTATTTAGTTGGTCTAATAAAAGATATCACATCTACCCAAAGAACCTTTCCTGCCTATGTCCTTAGACCAGTGTTTCCCAACCTTTTTTGCCCCCCAGCACACTTGCCTAAATATAAAAGCATCGTGGCACACTGAACGCAGAACAGGGGGCGAGAGGGGGGGTGGCGTGTTGCCAGCAGGATACCAATGGGGGATGGGGTAGCGTGTGGTCAGCCGGATGCCAATGGGAAGGGGTGGTGCACAGCCAGCTGGACAGCATTTTGGGCTGGAGCCATGTTCTCTGTCTGTCTGTGTCCACAGCAGCAGCCGGCAGGCTTCAACCCAAAATGCCATAGCACACCAGTTGGGAAATGCTGCCTTAGACCAACACAGTAACAATCAACAAACCTACTGCCATGGAATGTACTTTCTCAAAAGACAACCTGAAGTCCTGAAAAACAAACCCCTACAATGGACTAGATGGCATAAACCATTCTGTCAATCCTGATGGAGTTCATTCCTATTACATAGAACATATATGATATGAGAAATAGTGAAGCCACCACCTCCAAAGTAGATGAATGTTCTTGCTGGTCCATGAAAGCCAAGAAAGAACCACCAGGCCCTTGCCACCCATGCCAGCAAGTAAATCTGGTGAAAAAGTATATTCATTCACAACCCTTAAAACAGCCTGCATTTGCTTTAGACAATTCTATCGTTCCATCTCCAAAAACCCTCAGGTATGCCTACATGACTAAAGAGGTGACTGTAGCATGTGCTAGCATAATCTAACAGGCATGGGAAATAATAACAGTACAGACCTCATGGCACCAGACATGGCCTGTGTCCACAGCAGCAGCAGGCAGGCTCCAGCCCAAAATGCCACAGCACACCAGTTGGGAAATGCTGCCTTAGACCAACACAGTGACAATCAACAAACCTACTGCCATGGAATGTACTTTCTCAAAAGACAGTCTGAAGTCCTGAAAAAGCAAACCCCTACAAAGGACACATGACATGTGCTAGTAATGTTAACTAAAGCCCTCAAAGGGCTTTGGGTTGCTTGTATTATCCTGTGCTAAAGGATCTTTGCTCCTCATGCTAAATAATGAAGTCATGCTAGGAAACATCCTTTCTTTTTCCAATGGAGACACACTGTCAGTAGCAAATTGTGATGCATTATGCAAAAACTCAGCTGAATGCAGAGGGAAATAGGTCCAAAATTCGGTCACCATCATGGTAGTACTTCAATATGTAGCAGCTGAGTGTGTTGTCCTTTCATGTACATTTTAGAGGAGAATATTCCTTCTTCTTATCCTATAGTATAAATCACAAACTAGATACTATTTTTTCTGGGAAAATACTTTCCAACTAAAATTGATATCGCTGGAACTAATATTTGGGTATATTTGCTAACCCTCATTTTCCATCTACATGCATCATCTGGTTTAGCGTTTTGCTTTTTCTCCTTCATCAAACATAAAAAAAGTTGTTGTCTGTGTATAGCATGCACATTAGCACTGATAAACTGTTCTCTGAGTGTAATGATTAATGATTGAATAGTGCAGTTGTTGCAAAAATAAGTCATGCAGTGAAGAGAGATCTGAAGATTATATCTAACACCAGGGGATGGCTTATTAATCTTACTTCTTGAAGAATTCGTGAGTAAATCATTCTCCTTTATTAATGATATTTCACTTTGCTCTGCGAGACATCTTTTATACATCCAGAAGGGCAATTATCTGTTTAGGCCAGGAAACAATATTAGTTACAGCCAGTGCTTGAATGTTTGATCTAAGCTGCTGAAGGAAAGAGAGAAACAGAGAAACAGAGGAAGGAAGAAAGAAGCAAGCACACTCCAAAGATCTACCACAAACCCAATTACATTTAAGGATGAGATTTTTGGTTTCCCTCTATTTGGAACTGACAAATTATGTGTATTTTCAAGTATCAATTATTGTAGATCTTGCATACTCATATTGTGATATAACAACTCAAGAAAAATTGTATTACTTTTATCTCTTCAATGTCTGGAAGAATTCTATTATATGAGAGATACTTAATCATGTTCTGGAATGCTTCATTATTATAACAGTCTTTATAAGAGAGATCTTAAATTCTCGATAGCAATAAGAAATGAAAGACAGAAGAGAGGGAAGTCTGTAATTTAAAAGAAAATATTTTCTAGGTTCAAGGCATCCATTTTTCCAGTTGTCTATCACTGATTATTCAGCACAGATTAGAGGATTTAGAGAAGGAAATAGGACTCCAGTTTAATGGCAGTACTTTAAGAACTATAACAAAAATTTAAAGAGATTGGAATGGAAATCTATAAATCAGTCCAAAAAGGAGTTTCATGAACTAGTTTAAAAGACCTTAAGTATGGAAATTATAAACTTAAATTATAATAGTAGTGGCAGTGATAACATACTGTAGATTAATAGTGGAACTGGTTAATGGTTAATCCAAATCTCAAAGTATTACTAAATTGATGTTTCATCTTTGGATATATATGAATTCATTGTATAGACACAAAGTGCAGTGATTTATTTGACTAAAAATGTATTGTTGCAAGGCAGCATAGATTAATGGAAAGGTCTCTGGGCCTGGAGTCAGGAGACCTGATTAGGAAGGGGCAATCCATACATTCCTGTTTGAATACATGTTAGTACTAGCTAGAAATAACTAGGCCCTTTAGGAGATGTATTTGCTTCTTCTACTGTAGAC
This sequence comes from Caiman crocodilus, assembly GCA_030014935.1. Taxonomy (NCBI): domain Eukaryota; kingdom Metazoa; phylum Chordata; order Crocodylia; family Alligatoridae; genus Caiman; species Caiman crocodilus. Next base: position 29,795,336 of record JAGPOW010002791.1, read on the forward strand.
GTTTTGTCTAGTTCTTGGATCCTTCACAAACACTTATATTTTATGTGTATAAATCTGTATCTAGTTATTTGAATGGAAATCTGTACACTCATCAAAATATCCATTGTATATTTGATGTGCACATATGTAAATGGGACCAGAACTGTTTGACTGTGCATTAATGGCCATCTGTCATTAACAGATATTCCTCTTTAGCTCAAAGGATACAAATGTGACTTTACAGCTCTGTCATAAAATGGAATTAAGTGGCCATGATATGCAGTTCACTAAGAAGCTAGGGGGTCAAAGAGCTGTTGCTACCTCTGATTGGTATTTTTTTGATGAAAACTTATTTCTAGTTGGGAAATGTTAATTTATTTAAAAGCTAATTATGTTCTGTTTGCATAAATGGCTTAGTTTAGCAAATGTCCTACTTCAAACCAAAATCAAAAAAGGCTTTGAAAACTGTCCGTTTTATACTTTTTCAAAATAAAAATACTCCATTTTATCAAAAATTCTACCTTGAAATTAAATTTAATATGCAGTAAACACAAACTACAAAATTAAAATGAAAGATTTGAAAATAATAAAACTGTTGAAGATTCAAGATTATCTGGATTTTTTACTTTGAAAATTTTTGATATTTTGATTTATTGTTCCAATTCTCAATAGGAAACATTTTTGAAATATTGAACATTCTCATGGGATTGGAAATCCATTTCCTACTCAGCTACAGTTGTACTTTGCAGGAGGCCTGAGGGAAATTTTCTGGTAAATGTTGTCTGTGCAATAACATGATTTCAACTCAAGTTTTAGCTTATAATTTGAATGCACTTTGAATTAGCTTTGGTTTGAATTCAGCATAGTTTCAGGAACAAGCTTTGAGTCATGTATTATATTCATGTTTATAAACTTTTCCACATGGTGAAATCTGAACTTTTTCCCTGGAAGTCTATGTACACTTTGGGAATGGTTTTTGCTGAAGCATTTCAAGTTTAAATCCTGTTCATTAGGAAAAGAAACATAGAATATGTTAGAAGCAAGATTTTATTGGAACATCTTGCATCATTGGGAGAGATAAGCGGCAAGCTTTTATGTTTCAAGTGCCCTTCATCAGGTCTGGGAAAGAAACAGTCCCAAGGCAAGTTATTACAATGTAGAAGATATTTGTAGAAGATACAATGTAGAAGATTTGCCATGTAAAATGGAAAAAAAAGCTAACTACCACATCATGGAAGATATTCAAATGTTCCATTTATTATAGAAAAAACAATACTACATGGAGCATGATACAATGGGAGACCTAATCTTAGGTCTGGATGCAGTGACTGAATGACAGCCTTCACAGTTATTTAAATACTGTAGAAACACAGTTCATTCAAAACATTTGTACTTCCTGGCATACGCACATATACAAACTAGCATGGATTACTAGGACAAAATCATGATTCTATTAGGTCAGTGATGCTCAAGGTTTTGATCCGAGGGATCAGATGAATAGTGTAGGGTTGGCCTGCAGGTCAGATCGAGCTCTATTCTCTCCCTGTGCACTGCCCCCACATGGCCCCATGCTTTGAAATCAAGCTCTGGGGTCCTGCACTACCTACACATGGCAGGATTGGGCTTCAGGGCCCCATCACCACCCCGCCCTGCCCCGTTTGCCAGGATCAGTGTGCAGGGCCACAGCCTGTGGGGAGCCCTGCAGGTCAGGTGACATGGCACTAGGGGCTGGATATGACCTGTGGGTTAGGGCCCAGGTGTTGACCACCTCCCATTAGTTGATATTGGTAGTATTGAGCTTATAATGTTGCCGTGCTGTTCCAGAAAATATGTTAGAAGCAAGAATTCTTGTGAGTGATATCTTTTATTGGACCATGCAGCTAAAATACATTACCCACAAAAATTCTTGCCTCCATCTCGCATTAATTGGGATTGGGGTTTAGCTCACAATGCAAATATCTTTAAAAACAGAGTCCCAAGCTTGGACTTGAATTTTCTCAAAGCTCATCTCTCCTTTGGATGTCAGTCATAATCCAATAGACACAGTCCCTCATAGACAAAAGGAAGCTATGCAAAAGGTCGGGTTCATACCCATAGTTCTTCAATATTTGGGTTTATCCAAGAACTAGCATTTTGCTTGGAATTTATCATCAGTATTTTTAAAAACTAATAATAAACGTGGGTACCATGTATTGAAAGCTGTATCCTACTTTCTTTGGAGCTCTGCTCAGGTTCATGCAGACCTCAGTGACTTGAAAGGGAGGTCTCAAAGTGATTTGAAAGGGAGAATAAATGTTATTAATATTGATTTTTCTCTTCTCTGAGAATTCCCTACAGTCCTGCTGAGGGAGCCAGGCTACTAAGGCAGCAAATGCCTAGGCTTTCTCACTGATGCCTGAGTAATTTTAGGGACAAACACATATGGGATTTCTGCAGGGTCAAGCATGTAACCCATACGCTGTAAGAAGCCACATCTTTTCAGACACTCCTGGAACTGCTTTAGCTCTATTCAGATTTCCATCTGTGATCTGCTTATAGGAAGTACATTATTCATATAAGCTACCCCAAAATAATCAGCACTTAGAAATGAACATCAGTTGATAGTGACTCTATCAGCATTTTTCCCTTGCTGGTTTTTTAAGTAATTAAAAAGAGTCTCTGGAAAAGGAGTATGTACAGTATGTCATAAAGTCTCTCTGAACTACCTATATTTACCCCTGAAAGTGAATTCTTTATCAGACCTTGGATATCAAAGAAACGAGGGATCAAAGTAGTTTTAATAAGCAACCCAGTGTTTGTAGAACCTGCACTTTCATGTATCATGTTTTGTTCAAGTTCTTAATTTCGGTTCCTCACCACAGAAGGCACTTAAGATAACTATCTATAACCATATTGTCATGTTGAATCCTTTGATTATTTAACATGTACACCTTAGTGAAACAAAAATGCCTTTCCCCCCCCATAATATTTGGACTTCATTGTATTTTTTTTAACCTGAAACACAGATTTGATTTGTCTGATAGTTTCAGCAGTAAGTTGTATAATTTTCATATTTCCCTGTATATATTAATGTTGATACATCATCAGTAATGAAAGCACATGAAACAATGTGATCTATATCTCCCTAATCTCCTCTTCTTTTTTAAAATATCTGTCAAAATAAATATATAGCAAAAATATTCTGAATAGCTATAAACAATAAATGTAAGTGAACTTGATAGAGAAACCATTCAGTGTTTCTCCAGAGTGCATTAAGTTGTTTTTTTACATAGTAAAATCAATCTCCTTTTTGAAATCAGAGCTCTGCTATGTATACAAATTGCTTTGTGGTAGAAACAAACTTCTTTTTAAAAGAAAAGTTGCCTTAAATTTTTGATCTATAGTTATAATAAAGTTGTCAACAAAAATGAGAATTATTGCAGTGTTAAAAATCCAGGTTAAAAAGTAGAGACTGAAAGATTGAGGAACTTAACTACAGACCATACACAAAGAGCAATCATGACAAATGGGATCTGGTAGCTATTCCAACTATACATCTGGGTATAAAACTTCATATTTTAGCTCTGAAAATTACTGTACTGTCAGTTAGGAATTTGTCTGAACTATGAGTTTAAAACTTTAACAGAAACATACTGGAGCTTAAGTAATGTAGACAGGTATTTTTTTTTAACATGGTCAAAATTTATGTGATTACTATGCTATCTCACCATGTCTTGAGATTTGGTAGCTAGGAATATGTGAAATGCACATGGTACTGCTTTTGTGGTTTCCTTTGAAAATTCAAAAACCCCAATCCCACCATCGAAAAATCAGGTTTTTTTTACAGTATATTGGAGTACAGCCACGGGAAATCACAATCAAAAGGAAATAGAACGCAGCGCCTAAGCCTTTTTTTCATAATTTAATTGTGACTACCACTGTTTATATTAAATGTACCTCTAAATATCCCACTTCATGAAATCTACAAAAGAAATGGTCCAGGATGATGGAGTATTTTAGCTGGCCAAAGTGAGTCCCATATCAGTACACTTTTTAATAAAAGGTTGGAACTTTTTCACATTATGCTTCTTTTTAACATTAAGTCTTACATATCTTTTCATAGCGCAGACCACATCTTAGAGACTGTGCCATAGACACTTCCCCTTTCATTTGGAACCATATAACAACTCTGTGGCAACCACAGCATTTACTTACATGGAAAAGTAACATTAGGGCATTTAGTGTCATTTCAGCTGTCTACATAAAATTTAGCAGAAGGAAACAAGGCAAGCGAACACCATGTGACCAGCCAGCTCTCCATGGATTGCTACCAAATGCTTTATAGACCACCAGTGAGGACTATGTGCCACTGTCTGGGAAGGTCTGTTCTAGAAAAAAAATGCAAAACCAAACAAGCAGCACCAGCTTAATATGAAATAGAAAAATGTGGATGACAGTTTTACATGATTTTTACCAATGTGCATATCCTTGCATTTTTCAAAATTTAATCTAGCCCTCAACATACAATAAAAATCTACATTAAGCCAAAGACTCTGAAAAGTATTTGAATGGCACTAAACAAAGGGCTGAGATGTTATGATATTTTATACTGGTTCCAGAAGGTATGACTTCTAAGCTCCCAGACAACTTAGGGCTGTAAATGAGTAGCTGCTCTGTGTACCTATCCCCTGACAGCATCTAATATATTTCCCCTTAATGTCAAAAGCTTTCTGTCTTATGAGCGCTTATAGCACACCTACCAACACCACTATGGTTAAGTACAGACAGTCAAAAAGCCTGAGACGGAATAGATTCAATCTTCACAGGTTAGTCTCAAGTGTGTAGATTCAACCAGTAAGCAAGTAAACAGACATTTGTTTTTCAATCTGGAAGTGCACTCACATGCCAGCAGTGGCCCAAGCCAGAAGCACTCTCCAAGCACACCTCTCTGCTTGGCTGGAGCAGACAGCATGAGCCATGGCTTGCCTGCCCACCCTGTAAGGGGAGTTTCCTAGGGAAGTGCAAATAATCCTAGGATGCTGTGGGATTGTGAGTTAACTTGAATCTGGAGGAGATCTGGGACAAATGTTTAAAAAACCAGTTTAACCTAAATTAGTTAAGTCTGATACTACATCCATCCAGGTTTATCTTAAACCAGTTATGGCCATTTTAAAAGTGGTTTATGTGCACTGAAATTCTGTTGTGTTACAGATTGGATCTGGTTTTTCCAATCACTTATACTGGTTTATGTGTAATTTCTGTCTCTAGCCATTAAGGGCAACTACTTGAAATGCTTTTATGTTACAGTGCGATTGTGCTGTGCTTTTCTGTGGTGCTGTCTACCAGTCCTTTGATAACATGAAAATATCCCATGAGATCAACAGCACCCATTGTTTTTTCTGCTATTAAGCAGGAGCTCTTTTTAGTACTAGAGTCAACAGTTACTAATGGGGCTTGGTGTTACTACCTACCCTAAACATAAAACAAATTTTGCAAATATCATGGTCCTCACTCTGCATTTTCTTACATAGTATAATTCCAGATTTCCAAGGCATCACACTGAAATGGAGTTGGTACTATAAAGAATCAGGTCAAATATTCCATTGGCTTTGAGCCTGTAAAGCTAAAGGGAAAAGTTTTGACAAGGATTCTACTTCCCAGACAATACTAGCAGGAGATTTCCCTGTGTTTCTTATCTGCTAGACCAGACTTAAATCAGGCTGTCATGTAATCAATGGGCTATGATAGGCTGATTATCATGTAGGATAAGTGATATCTATTAGAAAAAATTGATCCTGACATAACTCAGAAAAGGCAGCAGCTTAAAGCTAGAGGCCATGGGCCCTGGACTGGCCTTTGTACATATTTAATGGCTGTCATTTTCCTGGAGGTGCCTGAAAACAGCAAAACTCTCTGGGTAAATCTATATTGATTGAATAATCCTTGTCATCTGTTAGGACTAACAAAGCTGTCACAGTACAGCCACAAGCAAACAGATTTTATTTGATAACTTTCTTTCCATTTCACCATGGAAGCGTACAAGTGCTAGAGTTTCAAGGGAGCTCCTTCATGTTTGGTCTGTTTTCACTCAGGTAATTCCCCAGTGGAGGTCCTTGTTTCCAGTGACTGATTGACTACCACATACTTAATTAAACCTGCATCATCAGAATTACATTTTATGAAGGAATCAGAAGCTAACTGGCAGCTAACCACTGATTCTACATAGCATGTGTTGTATTAAGAGTGGAGCCTGAATGATTATGGCTGGAAGCTTGATAAAAATTGTAGGGGTGGGTGTGCTTGAGGCTGTCCCTTGCGACAGCATCTCCTTTTATGAATACAGAAAAATTCATCAAACAGAAATCATTAAATGGAGCAGATGGGGCTTTCTGTGTGGCTGATGCATAAAGTGCCTGGAGATGATAAGCACTGCATCAAGGCAGACCATCAGAGCAGAATGACAACCCTGAGAAGGTGGACAACACAGGATTGTTTGCTATTGTTGTCCCCACTGTATATAACTTGTTTTTGCACTGATCAGCAATAGTGCTTCACACAATCTGTCAAATATGCTCTGTTGCAATCTCCCCTGAGTGTCACACATTTACTGCTCTGTGCCCACTTCATGCACCCCAGCAAAATGATATAGATGATAGATCAATGTGAAGAAGTTAAAAAAAAAAAAAGCTTAATTCCCATACTCCATTTATCTACCTTTTCCTCAAAATACTCTGGTTATTCTTTCTAATATTTTTTATTAAACTTGTGTCTTTCAATAGGCACAACTTCTTGTTCTACTTTCATTTCTTTCTTAAATCAAGAAGTTTGTTTCACAAGACAGTAAGAAAGTGGCATGTAGATAATACAAATGGTGCATAGGTAGACAGAATTAATCTGTATTTAATTGTAACCGACCAATATTTATCCTTGTGTGCAATGATTGTACAAGGCCCATGCATACAACAAAGTCCCCAAACAGCCCCAGTAGGTATGTTAGTGATGCATAAGACTTGTACTTGGTCCCTGTACAAAGGAGAAGTTCAGTACATTTTAGAGTCTTTCAGAAATTCACTACAAAATTCTGAATCCTGATCTGCAGATAGCACTCTGAAGCAAAAGCTCATTCATTCATCCTAACTGGCATTTGCATATTATCCATTTTTACCTATCAGTTTTAGAATGCATCCTTCCACCCCCAAAGTCCAGGGAAGGAAAATGATTTGACAAGGATCATAAAGTGGCAGAATTAAAGTGCAGAAGTGACAATTGGTGAGGATAATTTTTTGTCTTAGTGGGAGAGTGGAATGTTGATTACTTTAACCTTACCTGCAAGTAGCAGATGTTTCAATTTTGTCTCATAGTCACATACAGGAGCGCCTTTTAAATTCAGAAGGTTAGTAAATTTATTTTATATTTCATCTTTATAGGCAACTATAAAATCTATCAGTCTTAATGATCCTTTTAACTGTCCTTCATTTCTAGCACTGTTCTCACTCATTTCAGTTTGGAAGTATACATATAGTCCTTCAACCCAGTTACAAACATTACATTACAAGTATGACCCATCATTGAATTGCTGCCACCTCTGGGCTGGAAACTCCCCAAGTGACAGTTCACTTCAGAATGTGAGTGAAGTCAACAAAAAGCAATGCCACCTGAAAACCAGATACAGAAATGTAAGCAGGCAGGATGTAACTGCCCTCCTGCAATGCTGCCCTCCTGGGGCCAATGCCCTTACACTTGTTTAAAGTTTTAGATTTTTTCTAGATTGAATTTTTTCAGGAGCCCCTCAGTTTTCTCTTTCATCTTAAAAAGTAACTCAAAGTATAGTACTCCCTGATGTTGAAAGCTGCAAAAGCAACACAACAGCAATTTTCCTTGTCTCATTAAGCAACATACTGAAACTTCACAAAAGACTGATTAATATCAGTGACGCTACTGCGCCATTTGGTGAATAGGATATTAAGTATGGATAGCATAAGTTCATAGTAGCTTAAGGGTTTGAGAAAGTTTCTCCAATATCAGCGTAACTGATGTAAATGTAAGAAGAGTCATGCTGAGTCTTCATTATGCAATAGACTGGGCATTCTATAACAACCTTTCTACCAGTGTCTGCTCTATCATAAAGTTTTACCTACACTAAGTATTGCATGTCCTTATTTTGTAATTGGTTTGTTAGCTAGTATGCTATTAAAATGCCACCACTCTGTCTAACTGAATACTTTGGTCACTTCGTACAGGGGTCAAAGGTAATCCTGTGAGGGGTATACAGAGTTGACATACTGGAGGAGCCATATACAGATTTTTACAGAACCAAAGTAGTACAGCATGGTTCTTTCCAAAGGGGAAAAAAAAAAAAGAAAGTTTGACATGCTTGGGCATTAACTCTGTGTGGATCTCATTTGAACCACCTTTAGATCAAAGCACAGGTTTTTCCTGGTTATGCTTAAAAAAACCCTGACTTTCTGGTTTCAAAAGGAAAAGATCTGCTGACTTAGACATCAATAGCTTACTTAAAACTCAGCGAATAGCACTATTAACTTTTTTTTATTGGGACGCTTATTCCACTCTCTCGTCCAAATGCTTGGAGCTCTTTATAAGCAGCCAGCTTCCAAGAAAGAGGAAATGCAGCAAACCCCACATATTTCAGAAATGCAGTCTTGTTAAGACGCCGCTTCTGTACAAAATTATTTCACACGCCTGAAGTCCTTGTTCATTCACAGCTAGATCCTAGTGCCAAATTTTTCAGATTCTCAACAGGAAGAAGTGAATGCTTCTAGCACAGTAAAATTATTTGCCTCCCACACTATCCCAGGTCTAGTGATGGAGTGTTAGTGTAACGTGCCTGCCAAGTGGATTAAGTTCAGATTGCATGCAGTCTGTTTTACAATGCTAATGTGAGATACAGAGAGATAGGGGGAAAAGGCGACAACAATTATTCTGACACATCAGTTTTTCTAACACCTAGAATTGTTCATATTCCTTTTAAATTAAAAAGAAAAAAGAAGCAGGATAAAATCCTTCCTTTTTTTAACTAATGCAGGCCCAGTCTTTTTGTGAGCTTTCAAAGTATGGACGTTTTTGTAAATATGCCAAAGTCAAGGCCTGTACAGCATGTGATCTATAATAAACTTCAAAAGAACACCTTTGACATTTTAGATAACTTGCAAATGATGATGCAGAAAGATCTTTTGCCACTACAAAGAAAGAACAAAAGAACCAACATGAAAGAGAAATCAATAAACATATGGCAATTAATAAAACATTTTCTATGAATACCCTACAAAGAGTTTTACAACTGTATAAAAATCCAACAGTTGTTTCAATGTGGATTTAAAAAGTATCAGCTGTTATATTAAGATATCCTTTTTAAGCAACAAAAAGTACATAAAATAACGGATATGGATTTTGTTATAAATCCATCGGTTGTAGAGGTATAGATCACATGGGAAATTTTATTTAACATGACCCAACAAATTCAGTACTGAAACTATTCAGTTTTCAAAAAAATAAAAACAGCATTTGTAAAAAAGGAGCATTTGTTTTTTGATGGGTGGTTCACCTCAAGGCGTTTGGTCCACTACAGAGCTGCCTTTTTTCAAAATCATGTCTCTTGAATTTTTTAAAACATTCCTATTGATTTTCTTTATAAGTAACATTACACTTAACCATTAGTACAGACATTACAATATCTTCACTGTAACCTACAAGCAATAATTTATCATCATAATAAAGATGCATCTACTCACACATTGTCAACCCAAGTTCTCCCTCTCCAGACATAAACCATTCAAATTCCATAACTACTGTCAGTAAATCTTATAGCTCCTGAGCAACCAGTGATATATCCTACATTCACACATACACATGGCACCTTGTCAAATGTCCTCTGGACCTACCAGGTTTGTCCATTATTTTCTCCAAATACACCCAAACATCTATTTTTCTATTTTTATTCAGATGGTATAATTTCACGTGATGATACAGTCCTCCATGGAGTTGTTTAGAACACAATTGATAAAATAAATTTCAGGTTTTTACATACTGAAAGGTCTTTTTTCAGAAAAACTTACTTTAAAGAGTCAATAATCTGGCTTTTGATTATGAGTCTGTCTTCTTCTCAAAAGAGCATGAAGCCTGTTTCTGAGCCACACAACACACTTCATTGTCAAGTAGGCAAAACTTGAGCCAGGGAGAAATCAGAGACTTTTGAAATCAGATTCATGGCAAAAATATGTCTATGCATATTAGTCACTTTTCCAGAGGGGTTATTCTTCTTGTCTCGTTCCTCCCAGCAACATAAGTGAAGGACAAGTAGAGGAATAGGGCCCAATTCCCACTTTCAGGAAGCCAGTTTACATCCATTTTAAGACTACAATGCACTTAGGGAATTGTGTAGAACAGTCTGATTTTAAATGAGAATTAGGCAAAAAAGTACTTAAGTTTTTACCTCTACTTAAAACTCACAAGGATTTGTTAAAAACCTGCTTTGGCAGAAAGTAAGGGTTGTGTTGTTCCCCCCTCCTTCCCCCTCAGCCCCCCACCTTTGGTTTGAGACCTTGTTTTTCTCATTAAGCCAGACTCACTGTTGTTTGGTTTTGCTTTCCATGAAGTATTGCATTTACTTCTTTTCAAGTTTGTCAAGAGAGGCTTAGAGCACATAGCGCTTCCCACTGACTGTATTATCATCAATCTTCTGGCGCAGCCAACTGGGGGAATCCAAGCCCAGTAGCATTGTGTAGCATCAGCCTGAAACCTAATGTTAAATCCTCATCAGAACAACTCAGCCAGGATGAACAGTGGACCAAAGAACTTCTGGAAAACTGACAAACTAATCAAGCATATAATTGCTTTTTGACTTTTTACTCTGGTGGTGGCAGGACTTAATAATAAACTCAAAGGTTAGCAGTGAACACACATATCATTTAAATTACTCCAGGATGACATACTGCAGTAATATTATTAATTTTTGCAGGCCCAACTCAACAGTACATCCCAAAGATTCAAAAGAAAAAGTCTTTAAAAATGGTAAGAAACAGGTATGTATTTCAGGTTAGTTTCACTAATTAGAAATTGCTGCCCATGTTTTCTTTATTGTAATAGAGTTACAAATGTGTTTGATATCTCCTTCAAGCCAGCCCATTCAAACAAATACATGGGATTGCTTCAAGAACTACTTTCATGTCAAATCATTTCACAGTTTTCTCAACTAGAAATCCTGAGTAGAATGCACCCACATTTAGTTTATGTTGATAATTAAAGGCTTTTATTAAAGACTTTTGATTAAAAAACTATTCCCTTGGTACTATTTAATTTCGAAGTTGGCATTCTTTGTGCCATTGATGCAAAGACTCTGAGCCTGAACCAAAGCACTTAAGTAATAGAAAAACATTTTTTCTAATGTATTGTGTTTTGGATTAGGTCCTATAAGCAATGCAGAAAAATATAAAATACTTCAGATCTCTAGAACAGTGCAGTGTCAGAAAAACCTCCACACTTGTTAGTTCTAGATCCTAGCGTACGGCAACCAGAATTAACTGTTTCAATAGTTTCAGCTACACCAAATAAATCATACACCATTAGCCCTGAGTTGATCTTTTCTATTCCCTTTCTTTAAACTATTTCTCATCTGTTAAGATGCATAGTTACCTTTCCCCTTTTTTGCATCTTTTTTTGCATAGAAATAAATTGACTTCTATTTCACTGCTTCTGTAAGACAATAGCTTATGATGTCAACATGTTCATTTAGCTTTAATTTTAAATGATCATAGAGAGTGAAAATATTTAAAATAATAGTAAAACAAGTGAATATACAGGATACCATATATAGAGAGGATACCATAATAACTGCTGAACTTGGGCTATATGTGGGTATGGGAATAAGTTCATTCAAAAAAAAAGAATGGCAGGAGATATTTATAGAACATAAAGTGTTTATTTTCAAATGACATTTTTCCAATTTAAAACCAAAATATTTTGATTAAGTACCCATGTATCGTAAGAATCAGAGAATCAGTTTCCTCACATTCCCATTCCCCTTCTTTTTCTCAGGTCAGGCTTCCCAACCAAAGTCCATCTTTCAAAGCCAGGAATTTCCATGATGCAACTATTTCCTTGTGCCACAGCATGAGATTATGGTACACAGTAGGAAATATTGGCCAAACAAACATCTTAAACTCGTGAAGGAGAATAGAAAATTTAGGTACCAAAAGAAGATCCCGATGAACATAGGCGATGCATAAGGGGAGCGCATGTCCCACCCTACTGAGACTGGCCACCACCAAAGCTGCCACCTGCTTCTGCGGGTGGTGGCTGCTTGCCACCTGCTGCCCATGCCACTGCCAACACGGCTGCCATCATCTGCAAGTGGTCCCCTGCTTGCCACCCCCACTCTTCCTCCATCGCCAATGTCTGTGGGCAGGCCATGCTTGCTGCCGCCAACACTGATACCAGAGTGGTCTCCACTCACTGCCATGGTGTTCATTCAGTCTCGGGAGCCACCAGTTCTTTATGCCGATGAAGTACTATGGTAGCATTTCAAAATCAAAATATTTGTGTCTTTTCCTGAATTTAGGTTTTTAAAAATTCTTCACCACAATTTACATGTTCCTACTGATAAGTGTGACAAAACAAATGTCTTTCATTTTCATCAAAATTATGTCAATCAAAGAGTATTTTTCTTGTGCACAGTTATGATGAGCAAAAGAATTTGTATGTGAAGCTCTTGTTCAAATAGGGGCAATCTTTGCTAGAGATCTTTCTAAAAGATGGAACTGCTCAGTATTTGGACAGGAATCTAGGGCAGGGATTGGCAACCTCTTGGAGCAAGACAGCTATTTAAAAAAGCTTACTTTTGAGCACAGGTCATTTCCAACCTGTTCTGTGTTGCTGCCACTGCCACCATGGTCACAGCCACAGCTCTCTCACAGTGATGCTGCTTCTTCTTATCACTCAGACAAAGCCTTCTGTCACTGAAGTCCCCCGCTGAAGTCCCATGCATCAAAGTCCCATCCCCACTTCCCATTTTGTGGACTGAATAAAATGAATCCATGGGTTGGATCTGGCCTGCAGGCCATAGGTAGTTTCAGGGGGGGTTCAGGAAGTACTATAAAGAGGGCTGTCCAACTTCTGGGAGGTGGGCAGTTGTATTGGCATTCAGCTGGACAGCCCTGTTATAAAGGATTCTGAAGTTGGCACTCTTCTCTGAATTTACCAGTGGGTGAAATGATCTCTTTATGGATAGACTATAGTTGCAACCACAGTCTTCCTTGCAAATAAGGAGAGCAGCACCTCTAATGTTAGCAAATTGAGGAGCCTGGAGGTGTCCTTTTCTTTCATATCCATAAGCCACAGCTTGCAAAACTCTTTGCAGGACAGGAGCTTTATAAATACAGGGGAATATTGGTCTCCATTACCCTTGCAACATGGGAATAGTAGTGTAAAAATGAAGGCTCTGCATTCCTCCTATTCATTTTTGGGCTTTTGGCATCTTCCCACTTCTTTGGGTCATACAAATAAAGCAGGACAATGTTGTCCCTATCAGTTAGATTGGGAAGTTTGTGTGTGGGCCTTTCCTCATGTCACGCTCAGTAGTATCTGAATACCTTTCTCTGAATTCATTCATAGCATCTGACATAGCAGGCTGGCTCCTGCAAAAGTCCATGCCTCTCTGAACCACTTAGTCTCTAAGTACAGGCGCTCAAGAAGGTCAAGGCAGAAGTGTTTGAAGTGTTCTAACTTTTGAGCTTTACTCTAAGCACCAAAGGTTGTCAGGAGCAAGCAGAACATACATTATTAGCCCTTGTGAAAGGCTTTGGATCCTGCCTGACTGCATGGCCTGAGCCCAGTAAATAGAGGGAGTTTTTGCATGCTTCCCAGCATGCCATGTGGGCTCCCTGGGGTCCAGAAGACTTGTGAATGGAGCCAAATGGCTGAGTTAGCCTATTTGGTGGTGGGGACATCAGTCACCCACCTGGATCTGATGTGGCAGTGGCTTGACATGGCCATGAGCCATTAACAGGCTGTCCTGAGCGTTCCACCCAGTACACCCTGTGGTGTGTGTGCACTGTACTCCTGCCTGAGCGGCACTGATGCCACCCAGGGTTGTTGTAGCTTATCTCAAGTGGTCTTTGATTCTGTGCATAAACTCCCTACTCCTTTGCATTATGACTGTCTCAGCTCCATAGCAGTGCATACGGCCTCCCTCAGACAGTGGGTGGCCAACTGTGTACTGTGTTCTTGGACCTTCACAGTGTGTTTATGGGACTGGGGGTCTTGGATGCAAGGGCCACAGCACCTCAGGTGTGAGTAATCACCAACCTGCCCATTCTAATCCCACACATAGAGGGTCCCAGTTAGTTCTCATGTCTCCAGTGCTCTGCAGGTGTCTGGGTGATCCTGGATCCAGCATCTCAGGCTCCACAACCAGGTCTCCTGTGCACAGATGCAGAATCTGCAGACAAAGGAGAAACTGGGGGGCATATAGTGAGTCCCTTGTCCAGACCCTTTCCCTCCTGCACTCTGCCGCCAGGGCCAGAAGCCACAGGGATGCTCACAACCCAGCACTGACCACACCATGGCGTACCTGCATACTATCTCCCATTTGGGAAAACCTGCATGCCTGGGTTGTATCTCTCTGTTGTAGGAGTCAAAACGGCTGGGAACCCAAGTGTCTTGGCCCACAGGGATAAGCCTTCTCTGGTTCTCCTGGAGGACAGGGAGGAAAAGAACGGGGGACGGGGGAGGAGGCATTGCCATGGAGAATTCCCATTTCCTTCTGAGCCTTACCTGCAGTGGTGCTCATTTGTAGCTGCTCTGCCAAATGGCACCTGGAGGCACATCAGTGAAATTCGGAGTTGCAACTGTTGTAACACCTTGGTTGTGGGGCTTGAAAAAAAGCTTTCGGTGTCTTTTGAGCTGTGTTGGGAGTGGTTTTGTGTTAGCTGGATCTGTGTAAGCATGTTTGCCTATCTCAGGAAAGCAACATGACCTTGAGGGTAGGGTGGCCAGTTGTCAATTAACCAGATTTGTGGTCTCACTTAATGTAACACAGATTAATAAGCTCCCAACACTAGTAGAGGGGACTCACCTTGGCACTCCATTTCAGGCCAGAGGTGTGGTGCTTGGGGGAGGAGTGTTTGCAAGACACGAGGTCAGTGGGGAGTATCAATTAATCAGTATCAACAGTCTGCCACCTGGATAATCATTGAGCCAACAGCATGTTGAATATCCGAGCAGGCAACCACAGCTTTTCCCGTGAACATCCCAATCTACCAAGGAGTCACATTAGACCCTTCCCTCACCTATAAACATCACATTCTAGTCATCAGTAAAGTCTCTGCACAGGTATCTGCCTTATGACATTTAGCCAGTATGACATGGGGTACCAATTTCAAAATGCTCAGAATTACTGCACTTGTAATAGTATATGCCCATGAGATTACTGTGTTCCTGTATGGTCCAGAAGTTGTTGCACTAAAATTCTCATCACTGTACTTAACAGTGTGCAGGGACTCATAACAGACCGCACAACTTAAACACACACAGATGTATTCCCTGCACCATAAGGCATTAGACCAAATGATATAAGAGGACAGACCCTAACTGCTCTCCTGCTGCCAGGTTTCTGGGCCCATGGAAAGCCTGACAGACTGGGTACTGTAGTACCCAGTGCAGTACAGGGTACTACAGTACCAGGCTACAGTACTGTAGTACTGTAGTGCAACTCACGGGTTGCACTAAATTTACATAAGGGGTAGAATGAATGGAAATGAAATGAAAATCCAGAGTAATCCAGTCTGAAATCTATTACTATAGCATTTTTTAGCAATACTAAACAAGTCCTGAATTGGGCATTACCTTCCCAGAGAAGTGTGGGTCAAGCTGATCAGATTGAGATCTAGATATAGGTGGTTCAAAACAACACTGTATAAGATTAACATCTTGGACAGTCCCCTGTGTGAATGCAGTGTCTAGCAAACAACACAGCATCTAATCGAAAGCTGCAATCTTTACAAACGCCCAGATGGGGTAAATGGAATCTGCACACTGAGTGATAATACTAGAGTGGCTAATACCTGGCCAGTGGAAACAGGATGGCAGGGTGAAAACAGAGGCTTCATTACCTCACGTCACTGAGATCCTGTGGGTAGGGCTGCCCTGGTGCTAAGGCAGAGGAGATGAGCTCTGGCCTAAGCTAGTGCAGTGTCCCATGTAGAGAGGTGAGTCTGGTGCTGCAAAGCCCCGCTCACCCCATCTTACGAGGTTACCAGCAGAATGTGAGCTATCACGAGTCTAGTACAGATATTTGTTATAGCATGCTAACCTACCATGCTGAAGTCTGTTACCACATCTGTCCTGGCTTTTCTTAGAGTGGCATTCACTATTTTTACAGTGCTCCATTGGCATCTTCATGGCAGGGCACATTTTAATTAGAAGAGTTCTTGTGAGTCGCTCTAACTAAAATGCCACGGTGTCTCATGTATTCAGCATCCTGCATTTCAAAATGGCCATGGGGGTGCTTTAACTAAAGCTTGTTCAATGAGCTTTAGTTAAAGTGGCCCCGTGGCCATTTTGAAACATGGGACAGGGACTACATAAGATGCTGCAGCATGCTGGAGTGTTCTAATTAGAACACTCCAGTACACTCAATTAATTATTTAATCAGAATGCATCAGAGCATGTGTATAGGCACCCTATGTGCCCTGACTATCTGTTGGGTTATGGCTGTAGAATGCTTTCTTGTGCACTTATTGTGCAATAAGTATAGCTTCTGTACCTAGCCTAAGGTGCTACCTTTTTCCTGACCTCAGACTAAGATAGTTAACCACCTCTTTAGTATCTGAATGGAATCACTAATTATTTCTTGAAATAAAATATTCTAATTCCAAAGGTAATATAAATTGGACATGTAGCTGTGTCACAGAGCACCCCGGTGCCCTGTGCCTGAACAGGGGAAAACTGCTAGGGAAGGAGCCCTAGCAGTGACTAAGGAGCACAGCTGGGGGTTGCCGGGGCAACCAGGGAAGGTCAGCTGACCAGAGGGGCAGGGCCTGGCCCTAATAAAGCCCATGAGCTGAGACCAGAGGCAGTTCTCTGCCAGCAGCCAGAGAGGCAGGAGCTCATGGAGCAAAGAGGTGAGTACTGCTCGAGCAGACTGAAGGATGGTGACCCTGAGTCAGGGGAGGGATGTTGTTATGGCCAGGTGCCTTATGTTTAGTTATAGCCTTGAGGCTTGTGTTGTGTTTTGTTAGCATTTGTATTACACCGGTGGTTTGTGTGAGGCTAGTAGGGGTTGGAGGAGGCCTCATAAGGCCCACAGGGGTGTGGGGCCCTAGTGCCTGGGAAGGCGCAATTCAGCACCAGTGGGGGCGCAGCTTGTGGGGTCTGTGGATCCCAGCCCAGAGGGGGGCATTTGGAGAGCCCAGGTAGGGGCACAGCGAGCCCCAGAGAGGGGGCGGCATTATTAGGGAGCCCAGCAGGGGCACAGCGAGCTGCAGAGATGGGGCAGCATTATTAGGAAGCCCAGCAGGGGCACAGCAAGCTCCAGAAAGGGCGCAATGTTATTGAGAAGCCCACTGCAGGCGTGGCGAGCCCGAGAGGGCTCCCAGAGGGGGCAGCACTTAACATGGCCTGAGGAGAGGGCGGCAGTGCTGAGAAGGCCCCAGAGAAGGAGGCAGCACTTAGGAAGGCCCCGAGTGAGGGTGAGGACACTTGAGAAGGCCCAAAGAGGGGCCATATTGGGGAAAAGGCCGGTGCATAACACATATTCTATCTGCAGGCTTGGGCTACCGTACTGGGGAGGTTAGGAGGTGCAGATAGCACCCCCTGGCAACAGGGCAGTACAATAGCAGCCTCCTGCTAATTAACATCAATTAATTAATTAACATCAAGGCATGGCAGGCAAGAAGGCAGGAGATTGTCTAAGGAGCAGGTGGGCAGGCCACGGAGGTCAGCCCCAAGGAAGCCCCCTGTCACAAGCTGGTAGGGAGCAACATTTTTTCTCTTCTTGTATGCCTGAATTTCCACTAAGGTTTGACAATTTTTTTTTTTCCCTAGCTAGGAAATGAAATGGGAGAACATACCATATCTGACTGCAGGGGATCTTCACAGTGGCTTTCATCATAATAGTCATGAAGTATTTATCTATTAAAGCTCCCAGAATGTCCAGTTTAGTACAGTAGCAGAATTTAATCTTAATTTCAGGCTAAAATAGCATTGTTTTAAAAAAAAGAAAAAAAGACAAAGAAAGCAAAAATTTGGAAAATGTACTGTGGTGAGCACTGAACTTTCAGGATTACAAGAAAAACTGTATTGTAGGAAGCAGGAATATCCTTTGCTCTCCCAGAATGGCTAGAATACATCTCCCAAATACTAAAATATATCTCCCACAATTGAAAGAAGGAATATTGTGCTATCCAAAAACTTTCTAAATATATTCTCCCAACTAATTCTCTTCAGTCATGGTGAAGAGAATTGGTATTCTGGAGAGAGAGGTAGCTAATAACGTAACTTTTTTTTTTTTCTTTCTAGAAAGACATCTAGTTGTTAAGGGCAAATTAATTTTCTGTATGAAATTCAGTTTAAGCAAATTATTAAGCATAAAGGGTTCCTTCTTCTCTGCTTTTCAAGGCATGCATTAACTCCTTTTCTGAATTAAACATCAATAAAAAGGCATGTCATTAGTGTTTATTCTGAATGGTATTTTTTTTAAATATAATTTCATAGACTTTCAAGTAAGTCCAAATTCTAGTATGATTTCCATTCGTCTGTCATGATGATTTCTCCAAAGCCTCCCATCTAACCAGTTATATAACAGCATTATAAATAATCTCCTAATATCCACTTCACAACTCTTTAATTGACAGCACTAACCAGAGCACATTATTCAGGTGTTCTCTTTCTTTTGAAACAGGATTATATCAAACATTCTAAAACAAGTTTCCGTTTTTTTTCTCTTGCAGATGGCTCTTGCTCAAGCATAGTCGAGGTTTACTTTATAGAAACTTTCTTATTTAAGAATGCATACACAAGTACTAAATGACTGCCTAGTACCTGGCATTACTGTGCATCCCCACATGGCTTCATAGCGACTCTGACTGCACAGTTGCTTGTTACTACTGTGCGGTAGAGTCACATCATGCTTCCTCCCCTGTGACACTACTGCACAATAGTAAAGAGCTACTGCTTAGTCAGCTTCTCTTGTAGACACAGCCTAGGTGAAGTGCATCTAGAGCTGTGAAGAGCCAACCTTTCTGGCATGCATGCCACAAATGAATCCCTGCACCCTCCCAAATACAGGGTCTTCATAAAGTCCTTGTGCACTTTTAAACTTTAATAACTTAGGTTTTAGGTATGATGGAAACAATCTGTCAATGGCATTTAAAATCAAATTTATTAAAGTTTTAGGACAACTAGAGTACACAATGCTAGTCTTCAACATTACCACCATCCATCATGATACAATGCTCAATCTGATCTTCTAACTCCTTGAAAACATTTCCCAGGTGCTCTTGAGTTACTGCACTAATTACATTGGTGAACCTAGCCCTAAGTTCCACCAAAGAATGTGGTTTTGACAAGTAAACTACACTTTTAACATGTCCCCATAAAAGAAGTCCAATGATGACAGGTCAGGCGAATGAGGTGGCCAAGCAATTGGTCCACCTCTGCCTATCCACTTCTCTGGGAAAACGTCATTTAGGAACTGCTGTACATTCAGAGCATAGTGGCATGGAGCTCCGTCTTATTTAAGAATAAATTAGTTATTACTTATGAGTCTAGCATTGTGGACTCTGGTTGTCCTAAAACTTTAATAAATTTGCCTTTAAATGCCATTAGCAGATTGTTTCTATCATATCTACAACCTAAGTTATTAAAGTTTAAAAGTGCACAAGGACTTTATGAAGAAGACCCTGTACTACTCTGATCCTCTTCCCTGTCTGATCTACTACTCTGTTTTCTTTTCCTAGCCCTTTGCTTCCTGTCTGGTCTGCTGCTATGTTTTCTGTTCTCTGCCTTCTCTGCCCCTGTGCTGCCTGTTCCCTCCTTGATCTGCCATATGTCACACACAGAGGTTGCCTGTATAACTTGTGGTAGGTGTGCTGCAGGTTGGTCATCTTCGATCATCTAGAAGATATTTTAACATTTGAAAATAAATATATAGAACTAAGGCTAAGTACAGACATTCAAATAGCCTGCAGTAGAACCTAAGTTACATGGTTTCCTGTAAGTGGCCTAGGCTAGGTTGGTAGTGAACAGTGTGGGGAGCACGCACTGGCCAAGGCCAGAAGGTTGGGGACGCACCTGCATACCTCCCAATGTGCCCTGTAGGCTCCCCAGGCTGCCAGAGACTGCAGAGCACTCAAGCCACCTCTGACTGGTTGCTGGGCATAGGCAAGCACATCCCCACAGCCCCCAGCCTAGTACTCCAGGGGCCTATAGCCATTGACCAAAAAAGCTTTGAAGCACCCTAGGTGCCCATGATCCAGGTACTTGCCAGTAATGGCTGAGCTGCAGAGGTCACGGGGTTGTCTCCATGCAGGCCCAGTCCTGATGTTCTACACCCTGTTACTCTGACCCACCAGAGCAGGGCAGGCAAAGTCTGGACTGTGGACTAGATTGGGTCTGCAATGGCCTGTATTTCCCAGCAGTCCCTGCCCAAATTGCTGCAGCTGGTTTCCATGGAGACCCCAGCAGCAGTGGCACTGTGACAGCATAGGCCAGGGCTTCCATGGAGACCAGCCCCAGCAGCTACCTCACCCCCTGCAAGGCACACATGCTCCAACCCAGCCCCCCAATTGCTGCCACACTTGACCCTATCCCCTGCCAGCTGCTGGAGCCTCCCCCATGGCTTCCCTACCCAGCCTCACTCCTCCCACTCCCCCAGACCCCTCAACAGTTGCCCTGCCCAGCCCCACCCCCCACTTGCACCCCCAGGCTTCCATGGCTGCCCCCCAGCCCCAGGCACTGTCACAAAAAAAAACAAACCCAGAAAAAAAACAGGAAAACATGGGGAAAAAAGCCTCTACTTACCTTAGAAGCAGTGGGTGGGGGCACTCTGGGGTCTCCTGGCAGAGCCCCCCACCCAGGCAGAACAGGGCACTGGGAGGCAGGCAGAAGGGCCGAGGCTAGGGCCACTGGAGCAGTCTCTCTGCCCCGCACTGTGTGGGCTGTGTGCCAGTGACGCAGACGGCAGCTACAACTCTCAGTAAGTTCCAGGGGTTTTTTCTTTGGTTTTTAACTTGAACTTGTTGGGGTAGGGAGGCCAGGGAGCAGGGGCCTTGAGGGGCTGGGGCGGCTGGGGTCTGGCATGACAGGGATCAGGAGGGCTTGGGGGGCAGGTGTGGGGTGGGGTTGGGCACCCCCAGGATCAGGGGCTTTGGGGGAGCAGGTGAGGGGAGGGGCTGGGCAGGGCAGGGGTTGGGGGGCTGGCAGGGGTCCTCTCCCATAGTCCCCTCCCCCCCAGCCCCTCCAACCCCTTACTCATGGCTTTGGCGCCTTGGTGCTGAACACATGGCCCAAGGCTGCATGTTCAGCACTAGGGCAAGAGCCAACCATAGAGACACTCTGGCAGCCAAAGCATCTCCATGGAGGACCCAGCCTCCAGTTACTTCAGGGCATGGTCTGGGACTGTGCCTTGCCCTACTTTCTTTAACTTCATTTTGTTTAGACCCCTGGATATCTAATTTTCTCCCTGTGCTGCAAACTTGCAGCATGGGGAACATTTTTTCATTCCTGCACATGCCTCTTGCCCTGTCTCAAAGGGGTTTGAAATGGGGCAAGAAGCATGTGCAAACTCATCTGGATGTGCCCACATGTAGCAAAGATGAGATATGTTTCACTTGCAATATTTGTGTGTTATCAGAGTGGAAAATTTTGATTCATCTTATCCTTTCTATTAAATTGTCTATTTTCAAGAATCTGTAACTTTGACATAAGTATTCAAATATAAGTACAATTTAAAAACAGAGGGACTCTAAAAGAAAGTTTGGCTCCTTGAAAGCTATGAAGTAGTCAACTTTACAAAACGTGCATGAAAATTGTACAAGTCAACCTGGCATTCGGGTGATACATAATTGCCTATAGCTGCCAAGTAGATATGTCAGAATACATGTATAGTCCTGCCAATGAATTCTTATATACCAAAAGGAAACCCTAGTGCAGCTAGGCGTTGTCTTGATCCTTCAAGTACTTTTCTGTGAACACAATATGTGATAATAATTTTCAACAATTAAGAAATCAATATTTTGTTTTCCATCCCTATAATTATAGACTTTATTTATAATAAAGTTACTCACCTCAGTTACTGAAACATATCTCACTTGCACTCCTCCAGTTTATAAAACACACTAGATCTAATATTCTCTTCCTTTGTCCCATTGCCTATCACACACAGTCCTTTTTCAATGGCTTCCTACTATCTTCTCAGTTCCCATTATTTAGGTCAAACTTCTTAAAGAACCTGCATCATTTTCATGTATCTCATCTCCTCAAACCTCCATCTTTCCCACCTATGCTCCTCCCAAGCTTCTCTCCTTCATGTCTTTCTTGTGTTCTCTTGCTGTGCTTTATTCTTTACTGTCTAACATGACATTAATTCCTTGTGCAGTAAGCAGCCAATAGAGAGTTTGGTAATGCCCCAACACAGAGAAAGTAATTACATTGAACATTGGTAAAAGGGGGAAACCTGAGTCAGGAAAGAGGCAGCAGCAGCCTCAGAGCCAGTGGTAGAAAAAAAGACTAGGACATTGTGGAGCCAGAATTGAAAGGCTGCAAATCTGGCTGGTGAGCAGCCTGTTCTGGCAGAGGGGAACCTTTAGAACCCAAGTAGTTAATATTCAGGTGTAGTCTAAAAATAGTTGGATTGTACAGGATGGTCTGAAAGAGACTACACAATTCTGGACAAAAGGTCAGGATGTTGGTCCAGGGTGGAGAGCGGGCTTATATATGCAGGGGTTGGAGACCATAGCCCTAAGGTAAGTGTGGAGACCTGGAGGAAGCATAAGCAGGAGAGGGCAACAGGGGAGGCCTTCTCATTTTTCCTGATCAAGTAGGGCAATTGCCTAGTTACCTTAGGTATCTGTACGGGAATACAGGGAGTCTGGGAAATTAGCAGGAAGAATTGGAAGTCCCTGCACAGTCACACAGCTAAGACATGATTGGAATAACAGAGACTTGGTGGGATAGCTCACATGGACTGGAGCACTGTCATGGATGGATACAAACTGTTCAGGAAGGACAGGCAGGGGAGAAGAGGAGGAGGAGGAGGAGTTACACTTTAAGTAAAACAGCTTGTTGATTGCTTGGAGCTCCAGTATGAAACTGAAGACAGGCCTGTTAAAAGTCTCTGAGTTAGGGTTGGAGGGGAGAGCACTGAGGGTGATGTAGTGGTGGATGTCTGCTATAAACCAGCAGATCAGGAGGATAAGGTGGGTGAGGCTAGTGGAAGTTTCCAGGTCACAGATCCTGATTCTCACGGGGGACTTCAATCACCCTGACATCTGCTGGGAGGGAACTACAGCAGTGTACAGGCAATCCAGGAAGTTTTTGGAGACTGTTGGGGACAATTCCCTTGTGTAAATATTAGAGACGCCAACTAAGGGCATGCTCTTTTTGACCTGCTGCTTACAAACAAGGAAGAATTGGTGAGGAATGTAGAAGTGGATAGCAACTTGGGCAGGAGCAACCACAAGAGGATTGAGTTCAGGATCCTGAGGACAAGAAGGAGGAAGAGAGGCCCTCTTCTGCATCCAACCCCATGGACATGTACATATGCAGCTTTTCTAAATAGTCCCATACCTGTACTATGTATAGTACTTTTCTGAAGTACAGGGTGTAGGATCCTGTACTTCAGAAAATCAGACTTTAACTCCTCAGGGCAATATCCCCTTGGAGGACTGGATGTATTTTAAAGAACCCGTACTGAGGGTGAGGAACAAACTATGCTAATTCATAGGAAGACTTGCAAATATGGCAGAAGATCAATGTGGTTTAGCTGGGAACTCTTCAGTAAGCTAATACACAAAACAGAAGCTTACAAGTAGTGGAAACTTGGACAAATGACTAGAGAAGAGTATAAGTGTATTGTTTGGGCATTACCAGGATTACATCAGGAAAGCCAAATCACAATTGAAATCGCACCTAGTGAAAGATATGAAGGGTAATGAGAAGGTTTCTACAAGTATGTCAGTGACAGGAGGAAGATCAGGAAAAGTGTAGGTCCCTTACAGAATTGGGGAGGAAACTTAGTGAGAGATGACATGGAAAAGGCTAATGAACTTACTGTCTTTTTTACCTCAGTCTTCACAGGCAAGATCAGCTCCCAGACCACTGCGCCTGGGAGTGCGCATTTTGAGGAGGAGGTGAGTAATCAAGAGTGATGAAAAAACAGGTATGGGACTATTTAGAAAAGCTGGATGTGTACATGTCCATGGGGTTGGATGCAATGTACCCAAGGGTGCTGGGGGAGTTGGCCAGTGTGACTGCAGAGTGGCTGGTCATTACCTTCGAAAACTTGTCGTGATCAGGAGGGTCAAGGATGACTGGAAAAGGGCAAATATAGTGTCCATATTTAAGAAAGGGAAGAAGAAGGATCCAGGGAACTAGAGACAGGTCAGCCTCATCTCAGTCTCTGGTAAGATCATGAAGCAGGTCCTCAAAAAATCCATTTATAAGCACTTGAAGGAGAAGGAGGTGATTAGGAACAGTCAGCATAAATTCAAAAAGGTCAAATCATGTCAGACCAACTCTCTTGCCTGCTTTGATGAGATGACTAGCTCTGTGGATGCAGGAAGATCAGTGAATGTGATATACCTTGACTTTAGCATGGTTTTGACATAGTCTCCCACAACATTATTGCAAGCAAGCCAAGGAAGTATGGGTTGGATGAATGGACCATAAAGTTAATAGAAAACTGGCTGCATTGTTGAGGTCAAAGACTAATAATCAATAGCTCAATATCTAGTTGGCAGCCAGTATCAAGTGGTATACCCCAGGAGTCAGTCCTGGGATTAGTTTTGTTCAATAACTTCATCAACAATCTGGAAGATGGGATAGAGTTCACCCTCTGCAAGTTTGCAGATGACACAGGGGGGAAATAGTAGATGCACTGGAGGTAGGGCTAGAATTCAGAGAAACCTAGACAAATTGGAGGATTGGATTAAAATACATTTTATGAAGTTCAATAAGGATAAATGCAAGGTCCTGCACTTAGGACAGAACAATCTCAAGCACCGGTACATGGTGGGGACTGAACTGCTCTCTAGCAGCTCTGCAAAAAAGAACCTGGAGTTACAGTGAACAATAAGCTGAAAATGAGCTAACAGTATGCCTTTGTTGCAAAGAAAGCTATAGGCATACTAGGATGCAATAGTAGAGTTGTTGCCGGCAGATTGAAAGAAGTAATCATTCCCCTCTATTTGGCACTGGTAAGGCCACATCTGTAGTACTGTGTCCAGTTTTGGGCTCCCCTCTACAGAAAGGATGTAGACAAATTGAAGAGAGCCCAGTGGAGGGCAACAAAAATGGTTAGAGGCCTAGGGAACATGATTTATGAGGTAGGACTAAAGGGAAACTGAGCTTATTTAATTTGGAAAAGAGAGGACTAAGTGGGAATTTAATAGAAGCCTTCAATTATCTGAAGGGTGGTTACAAAGAAGAGACTGGAGCTATGCTGTTCTCACTGGTGGCAAATAACAGAACAAGGGGCAACAATTTGTAGTTGAAGCAAGGGAAGTTTAAGTCACACATTAGGAAAAAACTTTCTCATTAGCAGGGTGGTAAAGCAGTGGAACAGGTTACCCAGGGAGGTTGTAGAACCTCCATTCTTGGAGGTTTTTAAGACCCAAGTAGACAAGCCTTGGCTGGGATGCTATAGTTGGGGATGGTCCAGCTTTGAGCAGGGAGTTGGACTAGATGCCCTCCTGAAGTCCCTTCCAACCCTAACTTCCTATGATTGTGTGATTTTTCTGAGGGAGGAGTGGCCTGAAGTGAATTAGGATTAGGCCTGAAAAGTCCCACATTTGTACCCCTACATGCATTTGCTTATACCTTGAGAATCTGTTTTGTGTCATTGACTTTTTCTTGTAACTTACAGCAGTCATGATTGCTGAGTGATTGCATGGTTTCTTTTCTAGGGGTTTTCTGCCAGCCCTAGGCAAGTGATACTTTGTTCTTCATCAGGATCTGTTTATGGGAAGCCACTGAAGGCTGGAGTCTGAAGGGCCTATGCTTGAAGTGCCTACAGCATTTGCCTCCAAGCATGTGGTGCACCCAGTATATTACTGAACATCTAGGAGAATGGTGTATTACAGAACTAACAGCAACTCCCTGCAGTGGGGTCACTTATAATATCTTTCTCCAACATTTCATTCTTCCTCCCATTTTCCATTAATCTCACTCCATGAACTAAATTTATTAGACAAAAATGGTCAACAGTAAGGAAACACAGAGTAATAATGAAATCTGCCTTGCTGATCCAAAAACTACCATTGTTATACACATGTTGGTGTGTGATATAGACCTGTTCCTAAATACATAGATGACCACTCCCACAAATTAAATTATTCATATGTTTATATGTTTTTCTGACCTATGCCTTCAGATTACAAAGTGTTAGACAGGTATACCATGGGTTTCTACAGGCCCAAATGCACTGACTACTTTTTGTTAAAGCACACTGTTAAAAATACAAAGCAATGTTATTTTTCATATACATAAATTTACTTTTAAAATGAATGACTACAGGACATGTGCTGATTAGTGTAGAACATTTTCAAACCACATGGGTGGGCTATGTTGCAGAACCTGTTCTGAACTATGATTATACTTAGTTGAATACACTGGATGAAATGTTGATGTCAGTTTCACTGCCACGTTGAATTGAATACCACATTGATACCGATAGAGACAAAAAATCATGACCAAATCTTGCTTTGAAGGATTCAATGTGGTATGTATAAAAGACTCATGACTGCTTAAAACAATTGTAAAGGGAATTAGTGTTCTGATTGACTTTCTGTCCCTGATAAATCATAGGCACTAGTTATGTTTAAATAATCTAAATTAAAGCTAATTAAGAAAAACATTCACAAACCAGGATGGAGAATTCTGTCCTTCAGCTTTTTCTTTGAGTTGAACCAGTGCAACTCCTGTGGCATGCAAGACTTGTTTTAACTCTCCTTTTATTACTTTTCATTTTTTTTTAAGTCAGAGGCTTAAAGTTATCAAAACAAAGCATTCCCACTACTTTCACAAACAAATTTTTGCTTCCCTTTTTTCATTAAGAAAGTTGAAAACTACTGCAAATAGCACACCTTAAAAGGAAAATACCAGAGACCCTGATGCTTCTCTGACAATTATTTTCTAAGAATATTTTTTTTAAATTGCTAGTATACTAGTCTTGCAAAATGCTATTTCATAGGCACATTACTTCTGAAGTTACTTATTAATGCTTGGATTTCCCCATAGCACTAAAACCTAGGTTGCAGTTGTCTCCTTCTTCTTAGTTCTGGCATGACTTTGACCGGTTGAATCCCCAAATATGTATCAGTAATCAAAAGGTATATTTCAGTACAGGAGAACCTGTTTGGAAGAATTCTTCTCATTTCTTCTCTGCTTGTTTTATCTTTGCTTGAGATGTGAATAATTCATAGACCTCTGTCTGCTTTACAGTCAAACGCATTCTGTCCACCCAAGACTGTTCGACTTTGTGATTTATTATTTAATAATTTGCAGGGCTGCGCTGTTGTAAGGTGAGCATTGTGACTGCTTGCAGAACTGTTACAATCTGGTCTAGTTAGCTGTCCTTTCTTTCCCTCTCTCCAAACAGCAGCAGTTATTGATTTTTTTACAAACCTCTGCCATGTAATCCCACAGCTGCTGATCTCAAAGCTGTTACTATAAAGTAAAAGTTGGCCCTTCTTCTTGAAAACAAGAAGTAGTGTTTTGATTCCCTTTTTTTTTTCTTTTTTTCATCAATTGTGTTTTTCTGGTTTTTTTATTTTATTTTATTTTTTGCCTCCTTTTGTGCCTTAGTCAATGACAATATGTGGGAAGTGCCACTGGCTTCTCTTAAGGATGAAACTGAAAAATGAAAGCCTTTGGGGAAATACATGCTGGTACTTTTATTACACCTGTAAAAGATGCCTGTATGAAACTTTCCAACCTTTGAAACTTTTCCAATGGAAGTTGAGCTATTTCATCTATTATTTTTGCAGCAGTTATATATGGTACTGTTTCCTGATAATGTGATACTTGACTGTAAATCCCGCTATGTTATTAGAAACACAGAATGGGTGAAAGAAGAGCTCCAAACAAATCCAGTTACTCATTTTTTCTCTTAAGATTTACTAGGTTATAACACACATCAGGTTTACCTCAAAATATTAAGTTGTTTGCAGTTAGAGCCTGACCGAAAGCCCACTGAATTGAATGGCTTCCAATTGGCTTCAGTTGACATGGAATTGGGAGTATGATATTAATTGAGAGTACAGATTTTTAAGAAGATTGACCTTGGAAAGTTTGTTCCCTTCTTTAGTTAACTGAATATGGAATTGCAGTCTATGAAGACTAAGGATTCTAGCAGGCTAAAAACCAAGAGCTACTTCATCTCATTGTGATTCTATTCCACCTTGATTGAGTCCCCGAAAATCTAGTAATGCAAATACTATTAAAACAAGCTTTCATCTCATCCTTATGAATAAATCACAAGAAAGCATCAAGAAAGGGACACACCCACCTTTTGCATTAACAGTTTTTCAGGGCCACTAGTATGGCAAAACAGGATTGCACCTAGGCACTTAAGTCGACTTAGGCATCTAATAGGTAGAATCAAAGCTGTATTCAGAATTTACTATTCCTCTGTTGCCTCTATGGAAACGTTGAATTAAGCATTTGTAGAATTACTGTCATAACCCCCTGTTTCTCCTTCCTTAAATGATGCCTAAGTCATCCATCATCCCAGTATCTGTTTGCTGAATATAATAATTAACATTCACATAGGATTGTCCAAAGTTGAGTTTGTACCTTGGCTGCTGTAAGTGCTATACTTTGGATTAATGCTCTGTATTTCTTTTTGTTATAATAACCTCATTTTCTGTTATGTCAGGAAGATATTTACAAAAAAATGACTGTTGCAAAACTTTCCACAGGCAGCTAGATCTGGACAATGATCCTGAACATAAAATAGCTTTCCTCTGCTTTCTCTGAGGAAATGAAGGGGGGAAAGCAGCAGAGTAAGGACCCTGGACTTCATAAAATTAGACTTCAACTCACTCAGGGCAATATCCCCTGAGAGGACTGGATGTATTTTAAAGAACCCTTACTGAGGGTGAGGAACAAATTATGCAGATTCATAGGAAGACTCGCAAATATGGCAGAAGATCAGTGTGGTTTAGCTGGGAACTCTTCAGTAAGCTAATATACAAAACTGAAGTTTACAAGCAGTGGAAACTTGGACAAATGACTAGGGAAGAGTGTAAGTGTATTGCCTGGGCATTACCAGGATTAAATCAGGAAAACCAAATCACAATTGAAATTGCAGCTAGTGAGAGATGTGAAGGGTAATGAGGTTTCTACAAGTATGTCAGCAATAGGAGGAAGATCAGGAAAAGTGTGGGTCTCTTACTGAATGGGGGAGGAAATGGTCTGAGTATGGTAAAATGCATCATCTTACATTAATATTCCTGTTGTGGTGCTAAAGACACAGAGCCTCCAACATGTAAAGGACCTCAATGATTAACATAGGTCTGACATTGGTACTGTAGTCAACAGGATGGCCCAAAGCCATTGTGCACTATATTCTTGGTGGCATTTTCCTAATAAAGAATTGGTCTGTGCCACCTTTACAAGTTGGAGGTTCCAAGTCATCTCCCCTGTCTGCTCCAAGCTGAATATTATACTTTGTCTTGTTTGGAGGAAGAGAGTACATGAATCTCTGTAGACAGATCCTCAATTGAGAGGAAGGGATAGAGATAAATTTCCTTCTGATATCTTCTACTGAAGATTTTTAGAATTGGTAGCAAGTCCAAACTGTCCTTGGCTGTGACTTTGGGTACTACAGTTACCATGATAACCTAAGATTTTATATTTATAGCATTTGAAGGTCTTCATAATATTTAAGTGACCAGGATGAACAAACAGTTATATTCTGCTTTTCAACACATCAGCAATATTGACTTTGTGGTAGATGTTAAAGCTGACTAGTTCATTAATTTAATAAAAATTTTCTTGGATCTGATAAGTTACTTGGTATTAATTTAAGGGAAAACCTAAATTAAAACCTCTTCCCTTGAATAGTGACAAAACTGCACCTGAGCCTCTAGTGAGTTACTGTTGCCCGGTCCCAGGCTGCCTTGGGCAGCTGTCTCTGTCTCTCCAGGGTTTACATAATTTAGACAAATCCAGCTGCTTAAAACACACCCTGTGCCCTTTTAAAAAAATCTTTCCCACCCATTGCACTTCCCATTTAGAAATACCCCTAGTCCAAGATTCCTATCAGATCATGTAGCTTGAAAGGTCTAATAGCCCAGACAAAGAAGAATGCTTTAACTTGCATAAAACCTTTAATGATTCTCTGGGGGCAGTTACTGCATGGAGTCTTTAACTCTTTATACAAAGACTTTCATCTTGGGTGCTTATACATACGTTAATGACCCCTAATGTGCAGGCCATTAGCACCTTTCACCATAATCTCCTTCCAGTGTCCATTTAGATTACAGTAATGGCCACTAGTAATGTACAGTAACAGCTACTAGTAATGATATCATCATAATGACTTCATTGAACCTACTCAGTGAGATCCCTGATATATGGC
Source organism: Caiman crocodilus (assembly GCA_030014935.1). Classification (NCBI taxonomy): domain Eukaryota; kingdom Metazoa; phylum Chordata; order Crocodylia; family Alligatoridae; genus Caiman; species Caiman crocodilus. The sequence goes on from JAGPOW010002791.1 coordinate 29,826,108, forward strand.
AATCACATCCCCTTGCATACACTCCCTTAACTCAAGGAATGCATATATCTTCCCCAGCAACCTGAATACTCATCTTTCCAAGACATGAACCTCTTATATATATATATAGTTTTGAGGCTTCCTTTATACACACACACACACACACACACACACACACACACACACACACACACACACACACACACACGTGTGTGTATATATATAAAAGAAGTTAGTATCTTTGAAAAATACTGGTAAAGATATATGAATTTATATATGGATATACATGTCGCATATATATAATCATCTTCATACATGTAAAATACAATGAATACATATTTTACTCAAAGAAGTAAAATGGTCAGCAAAAACTGTTAATATCTTCATCTGCTTATTTAAGCAGGAAAGACAATGCTATTGAGGAAAGCAAACAAGTAATAACTAGGGCATTTTTATACATGCTCTGAGGATCCTGGATGGGGGGAGAGGTGCTTCAATTTCTAATTAAAGTGCCTGGCTCTTTTCATGTATCGGTGTCCCCATGTTTTAGAATGGCAGGAAGGGAGCTTTATCTAAAGCTCATCGAATGAGCTTTTGTTAAAAAGCTCCCACTGCTATTTTGAAGTATGGGGACGCTGATATACGAGATGCAGAAGCTGGCTGGAGTGTGCTAATTAGCACGCTCCAGCAGACTTGATTAATCAAGTCTGTTATTACACTGTTATTACAGTGAGCCAGAGCAGTCTCCTGGCTCATGTACAGGCACCCTATTACAGCCAAACAAAGCTGATGGAGAGGTAGAATTTTCTCTTACTCACAGGGGCTAATTTCATTTGTACTAAGGCCATTTTATATTGCCAGAGAGGTATACAAAAGCCTTTGTATATGGAAGAATCAAGCAGCAGAACAGTATGATGATGATCAGTTCTGTGACAATGGAATATAATACACGGAATTGCTTTTTTACCTTGCTCGAGCAAATAGACTGACTGAAGACAACAAGGCTATTCACGAGAAGCCAAGTAAGAGTTAGCTCCATGTGTAAGGTGTTTCACTTACTTGTTTAATTCTACTTTTGGTTCATATACTTATATTGTTCAAAATTTTGTTTTAAAATGCTGTTTTCTTTTAAGCAGCAGTTAACAGAACAAAGTAAAAGAACTAAGGCAGGTTGTGTAATGACAAACCTGGGAAGATACCAAACTATTATAATATTCACAGAAATTTAGAAATTATTTTGTAATTAATGCTTGTGAGTTTCATTACTGCTCCTGATTTGGAGACTGGTAACTGTCCCTTGCTGAGGTAAGAACAATGCTCTGTTGCAGTATGACAGATTTGCTGTCACCTTTTTGGAAACAAGCTAGGTCAAGTGGAGCCAGATTTGTCCCTTATTCAAAACCTGTCTATAAATTTGTGTAATTCTCTTGAGTTCAATGGGATTAAAATCAGGCACATCTTTACATACCTTGCTGAATCAGAATTTCCACAAGTTGCTCTGAATACCCAGGAATCAGAACTTTCAGTAGAGGCGAAATCTTTTATTAGATCAACTAGATATTTGAAAAAAATTCTTTATGTGCAAGATTTTGGGTGTACACACCCTTCTTCAAGCATAGGAGAATGCAAAGATAGTAAAATTTCTAGGTGGAAATGAAAATTCAAATGTGAATTTTCATCTCCACCTAGGAGAAATTTTACAATCTTTGCATTCTCCTGTGCCTGAGGAAGGGTGAGTATACCCAAAAGCTTGCAATTTTTTTTTTTTTGCCAATATCTAATTGGTCTAATAAAAGATTTCACCTCTACCAAGAGTTCTGATTCCTTTTCCCTGTAAACTGATATAGCTACAACCTGTATCCCTGAACACCCAGAACACTGACAGAAGTGATATTTGTTGAGCAATCAGCCCCTTGAAAACACTCTATAGCTGTGCCTTGACAGAAGCACATGGCTGCAGAGCAGAGCACTTTAAAAGTGTCTGATTGTGTGACAAATTAACTCTCATTTAATGAGGGTTCAGATGAAGCTCCTTCAAAGAGGAGTACCTTCATTAACTTCTTTTTGTCCCTGCATGTGAGTAGGGCTGGGTTGATTCAGCCCAGGCTAGGGCACCCCCCACCCCACTCCAATGCTGCCTGGAGGATGGGAGAGGGTTGTGGGAAGGGAAGGAGTTCTGGTGTGGGGTTTGCCCAGCCTACACCAGAGGGGAGGGGTGGGTGGATTGAGGCTACCCCAAAGAGGTGGGGCTCCAATCCACCCAACCGTCCTGTCCATCACAAGCTGGGCAAACCCCATAGTGAAGCTACCCCCCCAACTTACCTACGTCCCATCCTTCAGACAGCACCAGAGCTGGGAGGTGTGGGGCTAGGAGAGATATGCAGCCTCAATTTGCTGAATTGGCTCCACAGTGCAGCTTGCTTTCCCCTCGCCTCTCCTCCCACTCTTTCCAAAGAGTGAATATCTGTTGGTTTGGAGTGGGGTGGGGTGGGGTGAAGTAGGGTGGGGGAGGTTGTGATGAGTTACAGTGGGGAGCTGCACATCTATGCCACCAGTGTCTTCAATGTTTAGTAGATCACAAAGCTGGGCTATTGAGAAAATGCCTAATTTTCTCAATTTCACCACAACATTGAATTAATTCTACCCCCAGAAAGATGTGGACTGCTAGATGATACCTTGTAGAAGTTATGTAGAGGAAATAGGGATTTCATGATTTCTAGACAGGTTTAGGAATTCAATCAATGTACAAAGACACAACCTATTTCAAACTAACTGAGCTTTTGGAATTTTTTTTTTCTTTTTCAAGCTGCATGCAATACTGCATTCTTTACATGGTAAGAGTACCTTCATATATCAGAACCTTCTTTTCTCTATTAGGACTGCTTGGTAAACTCCCAGTACTTGATGCAGTAGCAGCTAGTATTCATGGCAATCTCTCAGAGACGGATGAATAATTAATAACAGAAGTAAATAACTGATCATTAAACAAGTAAATGTTTTCTTCTGTAACTGATAATGCAAACAGTTTCTAGGTTATATTACACTTTTCAGTTAAGGCTTCCAAACATTATCTTCAATACGGACAAAAACACTTCAGATGTTTCTTTCATACAGAATGGTAAATTATGTTATTGCTTTTGTACACTATTCCCAATGCTTATTGCATATTCACGTGTATACATCTAGTGCAATGTTATTATCTTGTTCTGATTTTCTTTCTTCTCTCCACTCACACCCCCTAACCTCCTGTCAACAGTTGGAGAAGCTGTTAATACTGTATTGTATATTCATTATCTCAGCTTTTTCTTTACAAATATCATTATAACATCCAGCATTTGTAAAGTAAATAATTAAACATTTTAGAAAGTCTTATAGGACACAGTAATCTAACAGATGAAAGACAATCAGAAATGTGAAAACCAAATAGAAGAACATGTAATATGTATCTTTAAAAAGAGTTCTCATAAAATAGGGTTAATGTGTTAATCAGCCATATTTAAAATGCTAATTAATTTTTGACTTAGAGCTTATTCATAAATAATTGAATGTCCTATTTATACAGAATTGCTTATACTTTACTCAGAAATGTGTGGAATTCATTCTGGTCTCAGGTTATGATACATAGTTTTAATAGTCACTGAACTTTTCTTGCTTTAAGTAATGCAATCGTTATGATTACTAGAACTGTATTCAGTTATATTTGCTAATCAAAACTTTGCAATTGACCTTTTATGCCCTGACAACCTTATGCATCATGCTTTTTTCATGTAATAGCAAAGTATTAGACAGTTCAGTTATAATGTCTTTAGTACTACTGTATTGTACCATGAACATCATATGGAAGTTAAAGCATTCAGTCAAAATCTTTTAGGACCAGATCCAGCTAAGTATACCTCATACCAACTATACATACAGTAGAATCAGCTACTCCCTCCTGCCCTCCCTCCCACCTAATTTGAGGCCCAAATTTCCAAACAATTCTTCATTCATTTAATTCTGTTTGGAATAATTCTATCGACTTCATTATCAAGCTTTTGAAACTATAACATACTTTCCCCATTTCCTTTTTAAAGGCTCAATTTTACAAATAACAATACCACCTATAATAACTACTTATCTGAATAATGCCGCTGACTGCTCCATTATGTCCACCTGTACAAGTATTTGCAAAATACAGATTAATTATTTGAAATAATGCATCTTAGGGCTAGGGACAGACTTTATACATAAACTGGTTTAAGTGATCAGAAACTGGTTTAAACCTGTAACAGAACAGACATTCAGTGCACATAAACCAGTCTGAAAATGGCTGAAACTGGTTTGAGATAAACCTGGTTGAATGTAGTATCAGACTTAACTGATTTCAGTCACACCAGTTTATGCAACGTCTGTCCCAGAGTCCTTGCTGATTTAAGTTAAATTAGATTCCCCTAGAATCCCAGCATACCCTATGAACTGGGAGGGGCTCTCTGCTTCACAGCAGAGCTGGCCCTTCCCCTCTGCTCCCTGGCTGTAGCTCCAACAGAGACTTGCAGGCACAGCAGAGTCTGTCCTGCTTCCCTGTCCCCCCCCCACAACATTTCCCCTTACCACTCACTGCTTAAGCAGAGATCCCTTCTTCTTCTCTCCCGCAGCATGGACCATAGCCACTGTGTGGTATGTTAGCTAATTCTGTATACAGCAGATAGGACAGTGTCTGCTTAGGACTTTTTGGAGCTAATGAACAGCTCACCTGGTAATGTCTCTGTATTCCTTCCTTTGGAAAAAGCTGTTTAAGAAGAGCTTGAACTAATGAGCAAGGCTTTGTTTATTGATAGGGTGCTTAATGCTGATAACAAACAGATAAATGCTCTATTATTGGGGGGGTGGGGCTCCCTAATCACAGCATCCTGCCCAGGCCTGGCCAGGTCCCCCCTCAGCTCAGCCCTGTAGAAAGGAAGGGAGGGCTGCTCTAATGCCCCCTCCCTGCCCAGCTTCTAGCCTGAGCCACTGCAGGTATGTGCCAGCATTTTTTTCAGTCCAGTGGGGTATCTGTGAAGTTACAAAGGGATTTAGCCTAGACAGGTTAGACTAATCTGCAAAGATTGAATCAATTCAGACTCAGGCATTGAATGTCAGATTGAATGTCTGTCACTAGCCTAGGTATCTAATTTTTTATTAAAATTGTTTAATCACTTTTCATATAACAGGGAAATGAGATGCTTACTAAAGAGCCTGGGAAACCAGCTATAAAATTAGAGACTTTGGAATTTTCAATGCCATTTTTTTCCTTCAGAAAATACCAAATCAAAACTGAAGATTCTTTGTGGCAAATGTTTGGTTTTGATGAATTTTGAAAATGTTGACAGATGACATTTCAACATTTTGAAACTAAAAATTAATTTTTCAGTTTCAAATGCTTTTTTCCAGTCAAATACAATTTTATGTTAGTTGCTATAAAGCCTTCAAAACTAAGGAAGATCAAAATCAAAATGAGATACTTTGAATGACTCCCAACTGAAAAAAATTTAGTTGTAAAACATTTCTAGGTTTCGACTTTCTATACTAGGCCTTGACAGAAAGATCCAGATCCTATCCACCTATTGGGTGTCTTAAGTGTGATTCTTTTCCATCTTGTTCAAGTACCTAGAAATCCATGAATTCACCTACTTTTGTAATATGCCATAATCTTATCTGTAGACCTGAGTCAGTTATGTAATAACAGGTAGAAGGACCCACTCATCTTTTCACAAATTCAAGCAGCATGGAATAGGATCATGCTTGGGTACCCAATTCCATGTACATGTTTAAATGGTGGCCCAAAGAGTTTCTGAAATCTTAATATTTTTCCTAATGTATGAAAACCATTTTTGGCTTATTTTTACTGTTGGTAGAATGATCTGAATGAATATTAATGCGATATAAAGAGCAAGATGGGATAGGAACACATTTTATTGTTGAATAAAAAGAATAAAAAAGGTAAAGTCTTTCCCTTATAGTTACCTGAACAGCTAAAAAAACCCAAACAAACAAGTAAACTGATCAGTTGAAGGAGGCTTGGATATGTTATGTAGCACCTATAGGCACTTCAGGAAAAAAACGACCCCTGGCTGGGTTCTATGAAGCATCTGGAAAGCAAGTGGGGATGTGAGAATTAAGCTCCTGGAATGGTTCTGGCTTGGTAGCCATGAACTGAATGCCTGGCTACAAGCTTCCTGGGATTTGTTGGATAATTGTAGAATCAACAGAGAAGAACATCTGGATTTTGCAGATACCCAAGAGCAAGTGGGAAAAAGACTGGTACATGTGACCATAAAGAACTTGGCCAAAGCTACTGATGTGGTTAGCAATGTTTGCATTTGATGTAGATGGTGTCTTTGATACATCAGTATCCCTGTTCCCAAACAAAACATCTTTACCTTAAAGAACCTCTCCAAACAAGATTTCTGAACTTGACACATGAAACAATGGTAGGAAAATAATATGTTTTTATTCCCTCATGTATAGATGGCTTAACTGGCCACTGCAGCACAAATTGACAGGTGGGAATTCTAAGCTCATTTCCACTCCTGCTTCTAAAGGGTTAGACAACCCATTAGCAAAAGCAAGGAAAATGATAGTTTTAAAATAATCAATTGTCTGAAACATGCTGTTTTGGCAAATCTACCATGTACTTCCATGGAAATGGGAGCCAGCATTGTCAAGAAAACTATTTGAAAGTCCTCCTGCCTCAGTTTGGAGGACTTCTGAGCTAGTATCCCATTTCAGGATTCCTTATTTCCAACAGAAGAAGGTGCTTGTGAAATGCTCATGCATTTTTAGCAATTGATCAGGTAATGGCATTTTTTCAAAATCCAGAAATTGTATCTCAGAGTTGAGGTTCAGAACTAATGTAGCTGCAAGCAATGTGCACACAGCACATAGCAGCCAATCTTGATTAGTGCTTTCTGACACTACTATAATCCAAAGAACTAAATAATAGAGATGATGCAAGAATGGTGTCCTAAAAAATGTGACGCTAGCAGCAGCAATGCTTAATTTAATAGTTTCAGGTTTTTGGTCATATGGCTGAGTCTTTTTCATCCATGAAAGGTGATTTATCTTGCAATCATTACAAAGTTGTTTTGAAGCCAGTCACAAGGGGAGTTTGTGTTATTTGAAAGACAGTGTCCCAAACCAACTGTCTGGTATTTATGATGATTGTATCTATCCACTTCCCTCTACTGGACAGAATCAGAGATGACTAACTGTTTATGATAGCTTGTCATTAAGAAAGGTTGGCTTGAAGAAGGGATAAATGCCCTATGGCAAGAAGCGACTACTAATGGAGCTTCTCCTTTAGCTCAAGTGGTAGAAGCCTGTGTTACCAGAGCAGAAGGTCATAAGCTTAATTCCTCCTGCTGCACTATGCTATTAAGCTGATAACTGTAATGGCTGTATGCCAGCAATGAACAGTTACACTTCCACCCTTTTTGTCCTGGGTTAATACTATTCAACCTCCATTAAACTTCCTTCTTTTCTATTGGCTGGAATCTAATTTTTCAGCCAAGGAAATAAGAAGAGTGAGAAACTGTTTAAAAGACAACAGCAATCCTTTTACACGGGTAGAAACAAGGGACTTAATCTACTATAAAAACAATGTCCCTGCATGCCAACAATGAACAGTGCAATGCAACAGTGAAGTATACTTAGGAAGTTGGGCATTGCTGAGGAACTGGTTTGTAACAAAACTGGGAAAAATCTCCTGAAGCTTTTCTATACTACTGCAGAAAACCAGTGTGGCTGCACCACTGATGACTTTTGATGGAAGAAAGGGGCAATTTCTTCTAGTGGAAAGATGACATTAATGGCACTAGTCTAAGGATTGAGGACTAGTGTCTCCTGGGTTGCTACATACTTCTGACTCTCAATATTCTCTTACTCTAAATAGATTCTAACTTAGGAAAGGCTGTTCATTAGGCCTGTGTAAAGCAGCTAGTATTTGCTTTGGATTTGGATTTGGCTGATTTGGGGGACAGTGAATCGATTTGGTGATTGGAATCACTGCCCCAAACTGATTCAGTCGCATCTGATTCAGAGATTTGGCTGTTGCCGAATCTCCAAATCACCCAGGCCCATCCCCCACCTACTCTTCCAGCCCTGGCAATGGCTGTCCCACCTACCCCAGCTCCTGGAATTTGGAAAAAAAAATCCGGACTCACTGGGTGCTGTCAGGTTGGGGGGGGACAATCCCTGCTGCCCCCCACTGCCTCATACCATATGGCAGGGCTCTGCACGAGCCATGTGGTGCCCCACACACTCTCCCAGCCCCCCATGGCTGCTCTGCCCACCCCAGCCCTGTCCTTTAAGGAAAAAAAAAAAGCCTCAAACCCAGGCTCACAAGTTCCTGCCCAGCAGAAGGTGATCTCTGCTGTACCCCACTGGGGGAGGGTGGGCAGCTTGAAGCCTTGAGGCTGCTGTGGGAGGCAGTGAGACCTGGGATTTTTTTCATTTTTTCTTTCTTAAACAGCTGGAGCTGGGGTAGGTGGGGCAGCCATGGGGGGGCTGGGACAATGGGCGGGGGTTACGGAGGGTTGTGGAAGAGCCCCTCACATGGCAGTAGGGATCAACTTGGTAGCACCCAGTGAGTGTGGCCTTTTTTTTAAAGCACCAGGAGCTGGGGTGGGTGGGGCAGGCCTGGTGGGAGTGCGGGGAGTGGGCAGGGGTCAGGGGGCTGGAGGAGCAGACAGAGGATGGAGTCTGGTAGAGGTCCCCCCATGGTTCCCTCCCTCCTCCTCCAGGTCCCGCTCCCCTGCCCCATATTTACCAGCTCCAAGTCTGGCTCCAGTTCCCTGCTGCACTGGGTGGGGAATCTTTTCTAAAGATTTGGAAAGCTTTGAATTGATTCAGACTTTTTTATTGGTCCCCAGATTCAATTTGAATTTGTAGATTTGGCCACCGAATCAGGCCAAATCTCCTCTGAATCAAATCAGCACCTGAAGCTTCACTCAGCCATACTGTTCATCCCTTCCTTCCTCCATTCAGAAAACGGGCTTTTCCTTTTTTTGGTTTCAGGTAGAAAGGACCTAATATATTGCTTTCCAAGGCCTGGCCTGGTTGTAATGGGTATTTTAGTCCCAAACTACGTCTGTTTCAAAGCTATATTTTAATCTGGAATGTCAGGTAGAACATGAAACAATATTAATCTATGCTACATAAATAATTTCCTTCAATTATCAGGAAAGTGCAGCAAGACATGAATTTTCAGGTTGATTGAGTTTTAATCTCCAAGTTCAAAAATTAATAATTTAGTTAGTTGAAACTTTTTTTTTTCAAATATATAAAATTACAGGTTTAATATTTTTCCTTTGCTGAAAAAAGAGATATAATATGAGTCCACAGGTCAGGAAATATTTGTGTATTAGAAGTGTGACAATTATGAAATTATTCACTCAGGGAAAATACTTAGAATTCAATGCAAGATCCCTGGATTCATCAGAAAGCACAAGAGATTGACAATCTATTATGAATGCCTCACATCACAGATAAATATTTCAATGCAAATAAATAAAGGATGCTGAGTGTTTCACTTCTGAATGACTTTTCACAGCTCGTTGCACACAATAGTTCTGGGACTCTACTACGTCCCAGACTCCTGTCCAAAGTTTGGCATCCCCAAAGGTTTCCTGCACTGAAACAACCAGGTTACACGGTGCTTTCAATTTGGAGGTACAAAGAACCAATTAATCAGTTTCCTTTAAACTGAATGTAAAACCACTCTTCGGTGCATTAGGACATTCATGGCCAGTTTTAAACTGGCCTGATTTTGTTTTGTGTTTCCTAGTAATTATTGTAAAATGTACCGTTCTTGTCAAACTTAATGACTTTTTTGCTATAGGAAAAAGAAAAAGGAGAGAAAAAAGACAATGTTGTCTCGTGTGTTTTACTCTGCAGCTAGGTACTATAATATACTAAGGTGCACATTGCATGAGTTGTACCCAATTATTGCTTTTGTGTAATATCAGGTATCATGATTATTATTTTCCAAATGGTTTTGGATGCCTTTAAAAAATAAAAAAAATACTTTAACACATGTTTATTTTGCTCCTACTTCTAAGGCAACTGAGATTAACACAACTGATACTTTTAGAAGATAACATATAATGCAGCAGATTGTGCTCTTTCAATAGTGGCTCTTAGCCGTTTAAATCTGTTCTAAGTAATTGCATTATTCCAACCACCAACAGGAAATTCCATGCAATGTATTACTTCACATGAAGACAGCTGTAACTTTAATTTTGCAACAACTTCATAGAAAATGAAAATGACAGTATATAATCACATCACTCATGGCTGCTTCCCCATTAAAACAATATAACTAGAAAACGTTTGCATGTTCACAATAAATGCTGAGAAGTACATTTGACAGTGAGCAGCAAGAAGCATTTTCAGGTTTTGTGAAGATAATGGAAGGAGGTTTCTAATTCAAGGTTCTACAGAAAAAGAACCATCACTCATTCATCACAATTTCATTATAACCAGTAACAAAATCCTTTAAGGAAGGGACCAAAACAGACTCAGGGAAGTTCATTTTTCTTGGGAATTTTAAAAGATCTAAATTTGATTTTGAGTTTTACTTCGGAGCATTCATTTGCCTGCCTTGTGCCATGTTGGATAATAAACTGATACAGTACCTAGAGTTGTCAAAATACTAGAAAATGAAATAAGTGTATTCCTTCATGATAAATATATGTGGAATATCCCAAGATTACTATTATGTATAGTTTATAAATATAATTAAATTACAGTAATTACAGAGTTACCCCCTCCCCCAAATAATGTTTTTAGGTGGCTCAGTTCTTGCAATTAGATTTAAGAAAATTTTAAGGGGCTTGGTTTTCAGAGAATGGATGGACAGCACTAGAAAATCTTGCCCTTTAAAGAATCAGAAGTCAAGTACCTCAAAATCATGATACTTTTGAAAATCTTGATCATACACATACATAAATATGTGACTGATAGATTTGGCAGAGGTTTGAGCCCATTTCTTTTCTAGACCACTATGAATGCCAAGATAATTGGAAAGCATACAGGTGTAAATAATATTAGTGTGCACACACAACTTTTAATCTTAGTGAATAATTTCACAAATGTAAAGCTTTAATTGGTAACCAGCATTCCCCTGCTCCATCCTCTTTGTCACGGAAAGCCTAAAGTTACTTTTGGGGAGATTATGAATTGATAGATGCTGCTTGAAAGGTCCATTACTTGAAATTTTGAATGTGAAATCCTCACATCATATTTTATCAGTCAGGGAGCTCATGAGATGCTAAACCAACAAACAATGACTTAGTGCATGATATCAACTTGTATGGAAGAAGGTACTTTAAGCCTAGGATAATGTTTTTAATTGGAAAAAATGCAGTTCAAAATGTTTGAATGTTCATTTTACTGAACAGCTTGGAAAACTACAAGGAATTTTACTCAAAGGAGCAATGTGCTTCAGTGGATATATGTAAGCTGTGGATGCAAAACTTTTGGCATAGCCATAAAAAAGTGAAAGAAGATATCCCTGTATCTTGTGGAAGTTTTGAAAGTACCAGAGGGGAATGGCATTTGACAAATACATTATTCTTGGACAAAACATGACAATCAACATTAAAAAAATCTTGAATCTAGAGATAAGAATTATGCTGCTGTCAAGTACATCTTAAGTAGAAATTTTTTTTTTAAGCAGTTTGACTAAAAACGAAGAAGAAGTACTTCTTTCTTGCCATTGTATATTTGTCTCTGCACCTTCTTAAAGCCAAATATCAGCCTATGTTCTTCTCTGGAAATAAACTGTAATGTTTATACAATAAATGTTGCCAAGGAGGCTTCCATTTTATAAATTCTGAATTACTTATAGTCAATGCTTTCTACTACACTTGAGCCAGAATTTTGGAAAATAATTTTGTGCTTTCAAATACTTCAGTTTTCTTATATGTAATGCTTTGCTTTGGCCTAGCTTTGGAGGCATTTAAAGTTTTCCATCAGTAGGACCTATCATAAGCACATGTTAAACAAACAATGGGTCATGTATTACATATTATTCATGAAATGGTTATTCCAAATCATAGTTTTATGCAAATTAGTATGTCTGGTGGAATGAGTTTTGTTCCTCACAAAGTGAGCAAAGGGATTGGCCTGTCTAATTTCAAAGTAATATATGAAATATGGAAAATCCCTGGATCTTGATGCATCTGAAAAGTTGCTAAAATATACAGGAGTTAGCATGCCAATATTGTAATGAATTTTCTGATACAGCTTATATGAATAAATGTGGTGTCACATAAGTGTGGTGTTGATTCTTTATTTTGTTCTTATTTATGCAACTGACTAATTAAAATAGTAAGCCCAATACTAGCAGGTAGAATATACACAAGTAAAAATGAACAGCTGGTCAGGAAAGCATGTCTCTTACTGTGAACATTTTAGCAAATAGTATTTTTCTCCCTTATGTAATAAATAGAAAATTCAGGCTAAAACACCAACAACAAATATGTTTTCAGTTACTGAAACCAAAATAATTTTAGTTTTCACTTTTTGGATAAAAAATAAAAAATTTAACAAAAATTGATTTTTCATGAGATTTTTTCCCCCAAACTCTACGTCCATTGAGAAAACATTCCAAAAGAAAAAAAATGACCAGTTCTAGTGCCAAGTGCCTTGATGACTGACTTAGACTCAGAAATATGCTGCAGGAAAGGAACAAATCTATTTGTTTAAATGACCTGGTATACTTGAGTTGTCTTCTTCAGCAATGCCTCATAGTTGAGGATTATTGTCTTCTATGAATGCTTATCTGTGGGTTCAAAGATAGCTGATGAAACCAACTGGGATTGACAGACTGTTGCAATTCAGGCATGTGTTTCCGTGTGGGGTTGGTGGCTCTAGATACTTGATTTGATCCACAACACGCTGTTTCTGCCACTTCTGTTTTTCCATCTCATGTTGTCATTGTAAGGTTTCAAAGTACTGAGATCCTTGCAGTAGACTATTCCTTCGTTTAGAGAGATTGTGACAGTCTTTTGTGAGTTGACACTGATATTCCATTTTTTCAATTTGGCCTTGCGGATGTCCTTGAAGTGTTTTCTCTGTCCTTCTCTTGAGCATATGACTTGAATAATTGAGAATATCTACTGGATCCATGCCACTTCTCTCAGGATTGCTACTGAAGAATAAGCCTTGTCTGTCCATTCCCTGCACACTCCAAATCCTGAAACAGGATGTATTTCCCACCTCACCCTCAAGAAACCTCAGGAGAAATAATCTTCAGATAACAAATAGGATTCTTTTGGAGTGTTTGGTTCTACACATAGTGTCAGAGAGCAAAATAGTCATCAGTGTCAGATAGCAAAATAGTCAACATCTAGGAGATTTTCTTAAGACTTTGCAGAAAAACAGATAATGGCCAGCATGATTTGGATGAAGTACTAAAAATGGTTCTTCCCATAAATAAAGAATATGGGGAAACATTAGTATTGTATGGGGTAATAGTTTACCCTGAATTTATGATACTGCTTAATGTTTCTCATAAATATTGATTTTACTGATTCTCCACTTTTAACTTAAAAGGGATAATACTACTTTATATACCTGGAACATATACAATGTGCAGACATCTCCCTGTGCCTATAATGATAAAACTTTTGACAACTGGATTTGACACTCCCAGAGAATGTTCTAATAGCCTCCTTATTCTATCGCTTTTGATTGGCCAAAGATGCAGCACTTACTGTCTTATGTCATACTTTTTCAATTGCCATCCCTTAATTGACAGGCCTGGATACTTTTCAGTTTCTATAGATTTACCTAATATATTAACAGAGAGCTGTCCAACTTCCAGAACACAGGCCACAGGCCTAGGGGCAGACACCACATAGGCAGGCACTTACTTCCCAGTTCCCTCCGTGCTGTGTGGATTGCCCAGCACTACCCCTGCCACTCTGCCTTGGCTTGAACACCGCGGGCAGCCGAGCTCCTCCCTCTCTCAGCTGCATGATGTGGGCTGCCCAGCTGTGCTCCCGCCTGCCATGAACACAGCCTGGCTCCCCGCCTCCCAGCCCCACATATCACACAGATATCCCTCAGCAAGGGCAGCTCAGTTCCCTCCCCCTAGCTATGTCCACTACCCACCCATAGTATAGGCACTCCAGCTCCCTTGTTTGGTGTACACACAGCTCAAGCTCCAATCCCCTACTGATCACCATGGAAGGAATAACTTGGGGGCAGGAGTGGCAGCTGCACAGGAGCCTGAGAGCCACATGCTAATTCTTTGAAAGCCACATGCAGCCTTTGGGTTGCCAGTCCTGTATTAACGTATCAGGGCTCCTACCTGCCTGCAAAGGGCATTCCCCACCAGCTCTCATGTTATACAAGACATCTGTATCCCTAGAATATTTAGTATTTTATTGAGAAGACAGAGGTTGCTAGCCACGGTAGTCCATAATCAGGAAGAAAGCAAAGGAGAGTTGCACCTTATAGAATAATTAAGAGATACTTAAGCTTTCATAAGTGACAACTGATTAACTACTTTGAGTAACTGGGAACAGTACCTGATATACCTATATTGCAAAAGACTAACAGGACAGTAGTGTGCTAATACAAATATCTTTAAAAATATTTACAAACACAATATGTACTCTTACAAGTCTCTCAGCTCTGGTGTATTTTCTTTTTTATGTTTTTTACTGTGTCATTATAAACACCTTGTACTGTCAACAACTCTGATGATTGTATAATAAAACAACAGCAACTCAAACTATTTCTTGGAAAGTGCATCCATATGATATTATTTCTCTACCAACCTTCATAAATTAATACCCCAGATAAATATCACCTGCCCCTTGTCCAAAATTCAACAAAAGTTCTTAAACACGTGTATTGACTTCATCATGAACCCCAGGACTGTGCTGAACTGAGGCCTTAGAACTGAGTGCTGGCCCAGCAGTCAATCTACGTGTGGTTTCTATCAAGTCAGTTTCACTGAACCATTACTGGAATATGAACTATTGTAATATGAATATTGCTCTCTCACATTTTTAAGCTTTGTGTCCAAGCAGAATACATATCTGAAGCAAATAGAGCTAATGTGTAAGGTAGACAAAAACAGATGAAGAAATACTATAATTGGATGTTTCTGTGCTGAGATGCTCATACTATTTCTAGACAAATGTATTCTATCTTTAATCACGCATAACAAGATAGGTTTTCAAAATAAATCATAAATAATTTTAGCCAATTAAAGCAACATCAACAAAGAGCAACATTTAATTTTTAAATTAGTGTTGAGTAGGCAAACATTTGGACTACTGTTGTGCTGCAGCCATGCTGACTAAAAGTAGTTCTGTAGTTAATTAGTTGCTATCAAGAGCATAGATGCTAAAGCTTTGAGAATGACTCTGGCAGAACCTGAAGAAAAGATATTTGTTACTACATGGATCTGATACCTTCTGACTAGATATTCCTAATGATCACTGTAGAATGATACTGTAGATAAACATGCAAAGCACTAGCATGGAAAATATATGAAATAGCTCCCAGAAAACCAAAAGCTGAATGGAGTGTTAAAATTAAGGAATTACTACCATACTCCATTGGAAGTTCTTTCCTACTCTTTTGACTCAGTGTGCTTCTGATGCATAGTTCCAACTCCCATGACATTAGCTGTTCCATAATAGATCTTCCATGTTGCATGCATTAAGTTTGATGGCATTCAAGTCTCTATTGTTATACATATACCACGTCTTTAAAAAAAACAAAGGTCATTTGGTGAAGACATTATTATTAGTTGTTACTGCATAAAATTTTGCAATGCAGACTACTGTATACTGTTATGTAAGTGGGGAAAAGTGATGGCAGTGAATAGATGTAATTATATGTAGAACTAGTGACACGCCACATACAATTCTGAAAGTACAACACAATCAGTGTGTCAATTATTTAAAACATAATTAACATAGCTCTGCATGTCTTTCCAGGGCTCACACAGAACATAGAGCATTGTTATAGTGGAAGAAAAGAGAAAATAAAATATTAATGGAGGACTGCTTTGTTCTCAGCACAGTGAGATAGAGGTGGTTGTAAAAACCGGATTCCTGCAGTTGCTACTGCTTTAATTAGGAAGGTCGCTATCTTCCTAGACTTCCTTGGATTCCTTTAATTTCCACAGAGGAAAACGGCTTCTGAATTTTATTGAACACAGTTGAATTTTTATTTTCAAAAATCAAAACAGAAACATTTCTTGGCATCTGTTATGAGCACTGGGTGTTATTTGCTCTTTAGAGATAAAGCTGTTTTTATACAGGGATATAGCTTGTGGGGAAAAAAAAGGGGGCCAAATATATTCGTACTGGGAAAGCTGCTCAACAGGGATATCATAGTCAGCAGAAAATATCTAGCCAACCTAATTCATCCCATGCTAGAATCCACTTAAGGCCAAGGAAATACAATAGATAATATATAGTCTCACAGTGCTGATCCAAATACTGCCTTTAACTCCTTGAGTCCTGAAACACATACATGTGTTTTCTAGCTAAAAGAGGCACAGCACTAATAAGCAGAATAACATCTATGTGTTCTGTAGTAAAATGAAAATATTACCATGCTAAATCTGAATTAAATAAGCATTGGATGATACAAGGAAATAAGATCAATAGTAGGCTATGAAATAGTTTAAGAAACAACCAAATAGCCTTGGAAAGATTATATATCACTGTTATAAACAGTTAATCAATAGTATAAACATTTAATCATATAAACATTTAATCATAATTGAACATAGAGTCTAATCATTGGAAAGGTTATTGCTTTTGAATTGTTTAATATAGAAGTTAGGATAGGGCAATACCTTATGGGCTAACTTATTCAGAAATGCATAAGCTTTCACAGGCCACAGCCACTTGGTCTGATGCTATGAATCTGACATACATTGGTTCATATAGCCATTTTGATTAGTCCAAATATGCCCTTAAACTCTTCCACAGAATTTATTCTTTGTTATGGAAATGGTAATTTAAAGCAACACTCTTTTACAGCTAGGAGAACAAGATATATATTACCCTGTTATGGAAATAGGTCCTATTTCTTTTCCTTTAGGCACACCATATATTCATAGATGTGCTTTAATATATTAAATTAAATGAGTATTGTATAGACACCATTTGGAAGTGATTCCCTGCCTCTCACTCCTTGTGTCATAACAAGGTGACTCTTCCAGTTGTTTTGGGTAGTACTGGAGAGGTAGCATTGATGGACTCCCTAGAAAAACTTACCCAGTTCACCACTGCTGGAGAAGACTGGAACACGATGTAGGTTAAAACAGAGGAAAAGAGTTTTCAAGGACTCGATAAAAAAAGGAAGCATAAGTCTGCACTTGGATTCTGCACAAATTTCACACTGCAGTACAAAAACCCTTGCTTTCAGTCTACATTCAGGCAACAATCCAATGAGGGCTCTTTGTGAGTAAGGATGACAGGGTGAGAAACACAAGGCCAGATGCTCCTTTCCCTGGTTTTGTTCCAGATTAGCTTAACTAGCTTCAGTGGATTTATGCCTTTGTAAAGCAAAGACATTTTTGAGCCTTGTCACTATGTCACTGCTAGTTCCTTCTTGAGTTTTAATGACTGTGGCTTCACTATCCAAAATACACAATTATTTGTCTCCTCAATGGAAGTGCAAGTTAAGTGGTAATTACTTTAGAACTGAATATAATTTGCAGTAAAACGACCTACAGTTAATCTTACACACCTACACGCATGTTCTTTCTATATACTCATACACACCATATTGAGAGTACATACACACAGATGTACACATTAAATTATTTTGCACGGAAAAAAATGCACAGCAAAAAGGATGCTGTTAGTTGGGCAAAGATTGATATCTATTAAAAACAGCCGCATCAAAAAAGAGTTAATCATTTGACTGTATAAGATAGACAATATTAAAACTAAACTGGTCTTTTCCCTGGAAATCATAAAGCAATACATATAAAACCAGAATTGGGGATATAAGAGAACAATTCTAGCCTATTTAAGGTTAGCCACTTAAATGCCTGTCATTTTCTAATATAGTTATCTAGTTTCTGGATTCTATCGTCTTACCTATTTGTCTTCTAAATATTGTGTGTATGATAGAGAAATTCAAATAGGAGATCTTGGATGGTTTTCTGTGAAGTAGTTACCAGTGTTGGATAAACACAGGTGTGTATCTGCTTAAATCAAAGATTGTCCTCCATTTTGGCGGGCAGTGCTTTGCTCAGAACAAACAGGGCTTGCTGCAGTATGCAATGTTTCAATACACATAAACTGTTGTTAAATATAAATTTTCTGCATGAACATAGTTAAGAGCTGCAGCAAAGAAAGTATTTTTATGGCATCTTCAGTATTTCCAGCTCTGATGATAATCAGGAGGTGCAAAGGCAAATGAATATGAAAAAAATAATTTCAATGAGTATCACCTGACTTTTTTCAGTTACCAAAAATGGCATTTGACCATCCCTAGTTGGAAGTGAACAATGAAGTGGAATAGCAGAGCATAGTGTGTGTTCAAGTTTATTACTCTCTATTTTTGAGCACCAAATTTCAAGCAATAAACACAAAGGAGCTGCAGTGGGGATATATGCTGTGGGCCTAATCTTAGTTTAATGGGAGATTTGCACAGAGTTTAGTGCAAATAAAATAAGAACTCCTCTATGCATACATAAATGCATATAAAATTAATTTTAAATGGTTTAAGATGAATCCAAATTATTGAAATTAGCAATAAAACAAAAGAGCTGTAGTTATATCACCTGTTGGAAACAGAGTTTACAGTATAATTGGTGCCATATATTATAAGGTGTACTCAAATGTGTTTATGAGTCAAACAGGTTTTGCTCATGCAATATTATTACATACCTGCAGTGTTATAATTACACTAGGGGTTTTTTTTTTCATAATTTGGAGATCTGTTTAAATGGTCCTGTTTTTAGGGTTCATGTGATTCACTGGTCCTCTGATGGTTCTGTGCACTGGAAGGAACATCATCCAAAAATGTATTTGTCCCACTAATGTCCCCCAGTTGTTAAGATCTCCCTATTTCCCCACATATACCATCCAGGTATTATGGAAGCAATAAGTAGTTATGATTGATTCTGAAGTGGCATGTAGTGAAAGCTGTCACAAAGGAGCAATTTCCTGAAAAGAGATGGCGCTTGCCATGTCACGCTGGCTGTGCATCTAAACCCCAGAACAAAGCCTGAAGAACCTGTTCATGGGCATCATGCCTTCTAAACAGTTATGAAAAAGTAGACAGATGCGAGATATTGTATGAACTCAAAATGCTAGTTTAGTTGAGGGCCATGTAAAGGTCCAAGTGCCTTTCAGCCTAAGGTGCCAGCAGAACTATATATGCAAGGCAGGTGTTTGGCTAATCATACCTGTGATGCTTTCCCTCAAGACTGATGTCATATCTCTCCCCATGCTGTAGCATTGCTCCTGGTTATTCTGCTTTCAGAAGGTACTGTGAATCATTGATGCTGAAACATAATCTCCAGATATTTTTCCTGATTTACATGAGACAACACTTCTGGGAATTATGTTACAGCAAGACAGGTTAGGGAGGCTACAAATAAAAGCTTAGGGGTAGAGACTGTGTATAAATCTTTATACCACATCCCTACTAAACACATATTGTTAACAGAAAATATACATAATAGATGTATTGATTTTAATAGAAGTAGAATCTCTTCCACTCGATTCCATTCTCCCGCTAAAACCACACTATGTATTTATTTTGATAGTTAATTTAGAAAGTCTTAATTCTCTCATTTTAGTCAGTAAGACATTCTCTATTGGCATCTGTGAAAAATCTATTTGGACATGATTTTAGTAAATACAGGACAAATAGTTTAAAAAAGACAATTAGCATTTTCCTTAATATTTTTTTCCCTAAAACAGTTAAAAAAACAAAATACAAAAAAATGCTTAACAAAAGGTTGCAGGTATTTTAGTAAAGAGCCTGATAGATGAAAAAAGATTTCAGGTGGAACAAAATGAGATTTCATAAACTTACTTTCTTAAAATGCTATAAGTGGGAACTCAGAGTTTATAACATACAACACCAAACCACCCAACAGACACCAAGGGCTATTTACAGCACCTCTGGACTGAACAGAATAGCACCACTATGAAGCACGAGATGGCCACCCTTCATGTGCTAAATTCCAAAATGGATGCAATGTACAGCATCATGGGTTGCATGCAAATAAGTCTGCACATGACCATTGTTCACTCCTATTTCAGTGTTGAGTGTGTGCAAAAAGGCCTCTGTGCTTCATTGAGGCACTCTCCAGGAGACTTTTTTGGATGTAAAATCACTGCTATTCAGCAGAAAAGACTTGTCTCATGGTCATGTTGTTTTTTTAAGTGTTAGTTATGACCAAATATGCAATAAAAAATTATATGCGAGTGAAGTCATTTGTATGAATACATAAAATATTGGGGCAGCACAAGATACTTTCCTGTTGCACAAGTAGTTGTAATTGTAAGAAATACAATAGCTGTGTGAAGAACAAAGCAGAATTACATGATAGTTTATTCTGGACCAATCCAAAGTTCTCTATTATTCTGTACGCAAAGGTACAGATAACACAATGACTGTGTTTAGACAGGTAGTGTAGAAGCTGGAGAGCAGGTGCAAAGTAGGGCTGTGTGAAACAGCACCATTTTGTTTCACTGTTTTGAAGGGACAGCATTTCAGTCTTCTATTTAGAAGCACTGTTCCATTTTGTTTGATAAACCATTTCACTGTTTCAAAGCTGTTTCAACACGTTTCGATGTTTCACCCATATGCTATAGTGGGGAATCACGAGAATGCCCATAACTTTGTCATTTCTTTCCCGATTCAAAAGAAAACAGTAGGGATGGTAGCACCTTGACAAAGTCTGTCACGTTTCAAGGAGATAGGTGCAGGAGTTTCTGGGAAACTGCACCTCAAACAGTTCAGAGCAAAATTCATGTCACTTGTAAGTGTGAAGGCACAGGGGGTTGAAAACAGCAGGCATGGTAGCCCCTGCTGAAGCCATGAAGTCTGCCAAGTTTTAAGGAGATAGGTTCAGGCGTTTCTGGGAAACTGCACCTTAAACTGCTGAGAAGCAAAACTCGTGTCACATGTATGTGTTAAGACAGAGTGGGGTGAAAACAGCAGGTGTAGTAGCCTCTGCTGAGACCATGATGCCTGTCATGTTTCAAGGAGATAGTGCAGGGGTTTCTGGGAAACTTCACTTTGTCACAGAATAGGGTCCCTAGAGATGTCTGTGATACCCCTAGGGCCCTGTGACCGTGCCAGCACTGCCCTGCGGGTGCCTTCTCTTCTCACCTGCCACCACATCTTGTTGCAAAAGATGTGATAGATAGATAAGGAGGCTGCCTTTGAGCTTCAGCTCAGCCACAGTCCTAATGCACCCCACTAAACCCTGTAGGTTCTTGGACCCCTTGCTGGGATCCACTCTAATTAAGTGTCTCAAGGGGTCACTCTAAGCCCTACAGACTAGATGCATGGCTCCAAACACCCCTTACCATGCCCCATGTCTCACAGATAGTATATCAATATCATGCCTGGCATATCTTCACAATAAACCAAATGTCCTGATGGAAAATACATAAGAGACACCAAGAAACAACTGGGCACCAGAATGAGCACACACTGAAAATCTATCAAAGACAAGAACATCCAAATACCTGTCTCCAGTCTCTCAGGCTTGATCCTCAAAGGGAATTTGCAAACCACTTTTCACAGATGAGCCTATGAACTTCACTTCATCAACCTTCTGGATACAGAAACTCATGGACTCAGCATAGTCCTTGAGATTTGGCACACTACAACCTGCCAGACATCTGATTTCCCAGGTACCTCTCCACTTTTACCTGCTACATTCCACTTCCTACCCCACCCCAACCTGTGCCATACCCCCTGATGCCTCCATTTCCATTTTCACTGACTGGCTTCCATGCCTGCATTGCATGCCAGCCTCTGTCTTCCTTATTATTCCTTTCATTCAGGAAGAGCGCGCGCGCGCGCACACACACACACACACACACACACACACACACACCCCTACCTGCAGGTGCTTCCTCAGCCTGACAAAAGGGTTTTCAGGCAGCTAAGCTGAGCTCACCTGGAGCCTCACAACTCCACTGCAACCAGAAAGCCTCAGGCCTCTTAAAGATGTGACAGGTCTGGGCTTTCCCTAGCCAGGGCTGTGCACATGTGTGGTGGCAGGAGGTTATAATGCACCTTCTATACACCTTTCACCAGTGAGATCCTCGGTCCTGGCATTTCCTGGGGGCCAGTGAATCCCCTTCTTCCATGTCCCCCTGCCTCCGCCCTTCTGCCTCCCTGTGTTCACCAGCACCTCCACCCACTAATCCAGGGTTTTGCTGCTGCATATGCTCCCCTTCACTCTTGTGTCAAACATGGAGGTCAGCATGTGGACTGTACTGGACTGCAAGGGATCAAGATGTTTCCTGATACTCTCCTTCAGCCACCTCACCAGTGCCTGCATATCTGGTGACAGCAGCTTGCCCCAGCTAGGAACATTGTTCTCCTAGAAGTTCTCCATTTGGCTCTGAAATTCCCTCAGTACAGGGAACACCTGGTTAAGAAGGGCATCAGCAGTGCTGAGGGTCTCAGTGGCCTCAAGGAAGGGCTTGAGAACCACCAAGGTCTGGAAGATGGTATCCCACTCAACTCTGTTTAGCTGATCTTAATCTCCCCGAGCAAGTTCATCTCATGGATGGCTTTCTGTTTCTCCACCAGTGTCTTGAGCATCAGGTATGTGGAGTTCCACTGGGTCTCTGCATCCTACATGATTTCGTGCTGTGGGATGTTCAGCTCTGCCTGTTTGTCCTGCAGCATCTTGCCTCCCTTGATGCTGTAGTGGAAAAAGCCTGCCACCTTTCTGCATTTGGAAATGAGCTTGCTGGTGCTGGCAAGCTTTCTGCATTTGGAAACGAGCTTGTGGTGCTGGCACCATCACCAGCAGCCTTGCCCCCCCTCCAAGGAATCTCTGACAATGAGGTGGAACTTGTGTGTCAAACATTTGGCATCACAGATCACCTTGACCATATTGGCCTCAGTGTCAGTGACCATGAGCCCATGGATGAGCTTGACCAGGCCAACAAGCCAACCCTGCACCAAGCGGTTCATGGCCCCCATGATCTTGGTTGCCATGTGGGACTCATCCATTACCTTGGCTTGAAGGAGAGCCCACCGCTGACCTGACTGGTCACACTAGTGCCCTGTGAGGGAGAAGTAGGTGTGATCTCCATCCCGGCTGCTCCAGATGTCTGAGGTGAAGTATAAGGCCACCTGCAGACCTGCCTTGTGCAGCTTCTTTCTCAAGCACTCCCTGCATGCCTCATATAGAGAGGGCACCACCATCTAGCTGTATGTGTGGGCACTGTATACGATGGGGCCATGAGTGCCATGAGCCACCTGAACCCTGGCCACTCAACAAAGGAGAACGGCTGGCCATCCAGAGCAGGCATCTGCCCAATGCTCTGTGTGACCTAGCTTGTCTTGGGAACATGCCCCCCCCATATGCCCTCCTTTCTGCCACTGTTCCAGGGTGTCCTGGCTTTGCTTCAGGGGGATGGGGGCTTTTGAGTGAGAGGGATGCGCTCCTACTGGTGCCAGGTTAAAGGAGGAACAAGGGCAAGGGGGTGGCGCCTGCAGACATACATCAGCATTTCCGTGGTGCTCATGTGTTTTGTTCCATTTTCCCCGCTGATTTTGGCTCAGCAGTACTGACAGATAGCATATGTGGGATCATCTGCCAGCTCAAAATGATCCCAGACCACACTACCCTCTTGCTTCTGGGGTGCAGGCCCATGTGCGAATGTTGCCTTTTCCCCCTTCTCAGCAAACAGAGGCACAGCAACAGGAGTGGCTCAGCTGAGCCACTTGCCTCCACAACCTCTACCTTAACCTTCTCCAAAGTACCTTCTGGGGAAGGAGACCTGGCTTTAGGGGAAACTTGAGGGGTGAAGAGTACAAACACAGATGATTTTCCCTCCATCCCCAGAATTTACTTTGCTATGGCACTCAGATCCAGCTCTGGCTTTTTCTCTGGCACTGGAAGGCTCAGGCTGGGAAGTGAAATGGGGGTGGAGGTCATCCTGGTGCTGCTTGTTGTCATAGTGGTTGAGGGGGGCGGGGTTATGGCTGATGCTATTGGAGGGGATGCAGACTCAGGCAGTGGCACTGCTCCCCTCTCCTTGCTGCCAGTAGAACCAGGAGCCTCATGCCTGCTAGTTGTAGGAAAGAGGCTGAGTCTCAGTTTGGGGAGGGGGGAAGAGGGGACTTACAGCTCTCCCTCTACCCTATCTTCCACTCCCTGCCGAAGGCTTGCTAGCTGCCTTTCCAGCATGCTTCATAGGATGTCTGGTGTGCTGGAAAATCTGCGTGTTTTTCTGTAATGTAATATGTATTTATGTAATATATGTATGTATTTATATAATAAATAAAATATATACATATATATATGTGTGTGTGTGTGTGTAGCATACTTTTCTTTACTGGGGGAAAAGCATCAAAATAGACTAACAAAAAGAAAAAGAGGATTTTGGGGGAGGAATAAATTGAAAGGAATGAATGTAATAATAAAGGGTATTAGGGAAGGAAAAGGTATTGAATTCTACTTGCTAGGAACAGACTAGCAAATAGGAAGTGAGAGCCCTTCTGATGCTGCTGAGCTGCTGGAAGACACAGCTCAGTAAGCTGACCCCAAGGCACAGAAAAATGCTTTTTTATGCTTTTTTCTGTCACTTCCCCAGAGCACTGGGATTGGAAGAGACCTCAGGGAAGGATCACAGTCACTGGCCAGCTACATATGTCAATATCAGAGCAGTCTTTCCCTCCTCTTCCCCCTCCTTCTCCTTAGTTTCTGTTTAGCTGCAAGCAAGTGTGGCTTTGAAACTCAAAATGTTTCAAAACTTTCAAAACATTTCGAGAGTTTTCATTTAATTTCAAAGCCTTTTATTTCATTTTGATTTAATTGTTTCAAGCTTGAAACATGTTGAAACAGCTTCAAAACAAAACACCCATCAAAATTTCACACAGCCCTAGTGCAAAGCTACACTGTTCCAAGGCAGCAAAATTCTCCATAGATCTCCGTGCTTGGCACACTATGGAACTTGTTAGTGTGACAAAAGGAAGGGAAGAAGGCTAGAACCCTACTTCCTCTTAACCCATTTTTGGATGGCTTAACCCATTCTGGCAGAGAAGAATTAATGCACAGAAGAAGCAATCCAGGTGGGAAATTTTTGAAATGCTAGGCTCCCTCACTGTAGTTGTATATGTAGTAAACCTACCTGCAACTCTGTTAGTAGCCCTTTGCACTTTTTCACCCCATAAAATCTTATGGAACTTCAGGAAATCTTAAATGCCAACTTCCCAAGGAGTTGTTGATAATTCATATGCACACACTGGATTGGGTTTGTAGACAATTTTCAGAGATAATAACAGAAAGTCTCCTAGTATGACACTATAACATCACCATTCAGAGTTATGAACAAATTTAGGTAAAGACCTCCAGAGAATTGCTACTGATCAGCAGGACTAATTCAGATGGACACATATGGTGATTTCAGAAGTATGGCACATGATAAATTCATAGGGACTGAGCATTGTGTCTTTTGTACTAGCAAGCGTGTCCTTTTTTATTTAAGAATTCTACAAACCTGGAGAGAGAATAATTAAAATCAAGGGAGAGAGCAAAATGAGAAAAGAAACAGGACATTAAGAAATAAATTCATATTAAAAAGGTACCTCCATTTTTTAAAGAAGTTTTGGGAAAAGCCAAAGGACCTGATGCTAGTGATAGTTCATGGGGAGAACAGCTTAAGGAACACTGTGTAGAAACCTCATCAAGACAACATATAGGGAAAGAAGGACAAATTGCCAAATTCCAAGAGCTAGGTATGACAGTACTAGTTACAGAACATGCAACAATCTACTGTTAATAAAATCCTAAAGTTATGGTAGTTGGAACCATTTTAACTTTGGAATTTATTAGCTTCCAAGATTCTAATTGTACAAATGAATTAGACCCCAGCACATCTCACCCCAGCACTGTTTCCTGCCTAGGCAAGGGGTTGGACTCAATGATCCGTTGAGATCTCTTCCAACCCTAGCTGAATCTATGAAATGTTTTAATATTAATTTTTTTCTCTCTAATTTGTCTTTAGAGATCCAAGACCAAACCTATAAAGAGCAGACCCTGGATAAATCACTCTCGAGTAAAGACCTAGTATAATATGAGCTCTGCTTTATGGACAGAATAAAGAGAAGGATGTTCATAAACATCTTTTCAGCAAAGGTGGGAATGAGAAAAGCCTAGGACTCCTTGTGGCAGACTTTTCTAACCGTTCTTAGACAGTGCTTATAAGTAACAATGCCTGGGCAGAAATCTGAAAAGGATCCTGAAAAGGCTAAACCTGTGAGAACATTCCTTTAAGAGCCAGGAGAAATTGTCTCATGTGAAAGCCTATTGACTATATATTGAAAGGGAGTTTGGAAATCCCAGTCACTGAGCACTTTAGTGCAGGGGGGGACCAGCCTGCAGCAGGAGTGCCATAAGTCACATGGGCAGTTTCTGCACATGGTACCTGGTAGATCAGGGAGCTGGTAGGTGGCACAGCAACTGGCAGGGCAGGAAGAAAAAAGCAGAGCAAGAGATCATGCAGAGAATGCAGGGCCAAGTAGTAGAAGCAGAGGAGGAGATTCAAGTGGCACTCAAGAGGGTGCAGGGCTAATTTGTGGCAAGCCTGCAAAAAAGTTACTTCCTTATAGATGCATTCATTAAAGCAGCAGGGACACTTTGAGGAAGCATAACAGAATCTACTGATGTAATAAACACCTCAACTTTTGTGTGGGTGTGTCTTTTAACAGGCTCCATCTTCATCCTTCATTCTTCCACTCAGGTAAGGGTGAAGACATCCTGATTCACCTCTGCTTCCTGTCGCAAAGCTATTGCACAGAGAGAAAGATAGGCTTTAATAACAACATCACTATAAGACAAGAAAGAAAAATTAAAAGTGGTAGAAGAAGCAGAGATGAATGAAGCATTTTGTTTGTTTGTGTGTTTTTGCATGTAGTTGAATTGGTGGAGGGATATTCAAGAAGAGATTCCAGACAGGTATCTGGAATGAATAATCTCATTGGAAAGGGTTACAGAGAATCTAGTTCAGGGTAGCAACAAGCAGAAGCAACACAGAGGCAAATTCTGACTTCAAATATGCCAGTTCAAAGCCAGGTTGAAACAACAAATAGAGGTACGGGTGTAAATTATCACAGGGCACATCTACACAGGATGCTTAATTTTGCAATAGCATAGTTTACTTCAAAGTAAGCACGTGAGTCCACACATGCACATGCTTACGTCACAGTGAATTTCCCTAATCTCAAGTAAATTTGCTACCTGCAAAGGCGAGTAGAAAATTTACTTAGGATTGGTAATCACAACATAGGTACCATGTCCCGCTGCTCCGACAGCAAAGCCCCCTGATCCCAGAGTAAAGATTTCTGCCCTGATATCAGAGTAAAGCTACCTGCCCCGAGATCATGATCAGGGAGTGGGGCTGGGAGATCTTTATCCCCACTTTGCCATCACGATCGGGGAACAGGAGGCTGGGAGACCCTGATTTCCCAGCCTGAGCTCAATGGTCCCGGGTCTTAGGCTAGAAGACCCTTATCTCCCAGCAGTGGTTCCAGAATCACAGGGCCACTGCTGGGAGATGCTTATTTCCCAGCCTGCACCCGACAGTTGTGGGGCTTAGGCTGGAAGACTGGAAGACCCTTATGTCTCAAACAAGAATGTCTACACATCAGGAGTCTACACAAGTGCTACAGCACCATTATGTCCCAGCTTGAGCCCTGTGGTCATGGGGCTTGGGTTGGGAGACCCTTATCTCCCAGAGCCCCATGACCACAGGGCTCAGGCTGAGAGAAAAGCATCTCTCAGCAGTGGCCCCACGATTGCTGCTGAGAGATAAGGGTCTTCCAGCCTAAGCCCCACACCTGTGGAGCTGGCACTGGAAACTCTCTACTGGTGGGAGCAGGGGAACCTGTTACTGTTAGCAGGTTTAGGCTGGACATTAGGAGGCACTACTTCACAGTTAGGGTGGCTAGGACGTGGAACCGGCTTCCTAGGGAAGTTGTTCTTACTCCTACCTTGGGTGTCTTTAAGAGTAGATTAGATAGGTACTTGGCTGGAGTCCTGTGACCCCAGCACTTGTTTCCTGCCAATTGGCAGGGGGTCAGACTAGATGGCCTGCTCTAGGCCCCTTCTGACCCTAGGTACTATGATACTATGATACCCACCTAGCTCTGTGAGCATGGAGCTGGGGGTGAGAACAAGCTGGGGAGCTTGTTCCCTCCCTCCCAGCTCCACACTCATTGATCTAAGCAGGGAACAAGCTCCCCAGCCCTTACTCTATGTGCCTGGGTAGGGACAGTGTCCCCTTGCCCAGCAGCAGGGAGTTTCCAGCCCTCACTCCCTGATTGTGATTATGGGGTGGAGGACAGGGGCTTGTTGCCAGCCCCTGCTATGTGATCGCAGAGAACAAACTCTGCAACTCCACAATCACAATTGTGAAAATGAAGCAGGGACTGGAAGCTCCTTGCATGAGGACAGCTCCTCACCTAACCTGGAGCTGGCTGGGATCTGTCCTTGACTGGGACAGTTCCCAGCCATCCCCAGGCTGAGCAGGAAGCATGTGTAGCCTGGAGGTGACTGGGGGATGTCCTATTTCAGGCAGTCCCCAGCCAGCTCCACGACGTACATGCAGACTTTCCCACACAGCCTGGGGCTGACTGAGAGCTGTTCTGGTCAGGGGAAGGTCCCAGCCACATGCTCTGATTGGGTGTTGGAGGCATAGGGCTTACAAAGAGCTACAGGGGTGGGGTTGGTTCCAGGCCCCTGCCTCGATCCACAGATCAGGACAGGGGGCTGGGACCTATCTCTCCCCTGCAGCTCTTTCCAAACCCCATGCCCCTAATTAGAGAGCCAGGTCCAGGAGCTCCCTACTGCCAGGGAAGGGGACATTTTCTCCACCCCAGCAGCAGGCAGGCCCTTGGGGACAGGAGACAGCTATCTCCTGGTCCGGTGCTCCCTGCCAGTCTTTGGTGGCAGCAAGGGCCAATTGCAGGGCTGCAGGGGCATAGGAGAAAATCAGTTTCCTAATCCTCGCATGTGTAGACACCTACCCAAAAACCCTTACTCCAGTTTATGTTATACCAGAGTAAATCTAGGCTGGAGTAAATACATGTGTAGTTATGCCCACAGTAGACAGGAAACAGGATGTAGTTGCAAATAAGATGCAAAGGAAACGGTATTAAGGCTGCTGGACACAAAACTGACCCTGTTAGTTCTGGGTCTAGTCCTCTGAGTAATATGATATCTACTGCCCAGTGACACAGAAGTTTTTCTAAGTCGTAGGCTTGCCTAAACCATTATGAAAAATGGACTAGCTTCATGTTAGGCTATTTCAACCTTCTGTTTGTTAGGGTCTTTTGAGCATTGTATTTTTCTTGATGTTTAGGAATAACTATTGATGTAATAAACATATGCTATGTTTTAATGTTCTGGGTCTCTGTGACTAGATATTTTGTTTGACAGGTTGGTTCAGTACTGCTGTTTGTGACACAGTGGGCACATCTACATGTGTCACTATGACAATGCTGTTACTACACACAATTTAATATTTCCTTTTGGAAGTACTATATCATGGTGCAGTAACAGCCCATACTGTGCCATATTCATGGCACATGATTATTTTTAGCAGCAACTTTGCTGTAGCAGTGCACTATACTAGGGGAGTGCATCAGTACAGCAAAGTAGCGGCTGTTCATGTGTAGATACCCATGGACAATACATCCCTGTAGAGCATTGCACAGCAACATAGTGTTATGTGTAGATGTGCCCAGTATTTTGTTTACTCAGTCAGTGTACTGTGAATCTAGCAGTCATGATATGTCATGTCAATGTTAGAAACCTCTTAATTATTCTTTCCAGCTCTGGCATTTATTTTTTTATCTATGGTTAGATCCATGTTTCTTCTGTCTGGTAATCTGTACCCAATAGGAAAGCTTAGATACAATAGCAGACATTCAAAGTCAACAATTATTCACCAACCACAGTGACCCTAGACATCTTTTGTTCTAAGTATAGGGGGAAACATGGTAAACTTAAATATTGCTATGTGATAATAGCTGGCAAATTCTGGGTTTTTAAAAAAAATAATGACCAATAATTCAAGTTGTAACTGTTCTCTGATTGTCTGTGGCTACTCTAATGCTTGTTGTGTTAGTGTGTCAATAAAGAGTGGAGTCAAGCATGAAATATTTCTGCTCCCAAAGTGGGTTTTAAAGGAAGCTATGTGCTTATGCAACCAGAAGAGTATAATTTAAACTGTTTAGTAACCAAATGAGAAAATTCAAAATACAGGCTGCTCTGAAAACATTGAAAACAACTGGAATTTTTCAGACAAAGAGTAAATTCCCAGGGGCAACACTTACCTCCATACAAAGATGTCTGACACTCCTGAAGTCCATTTATGCCTTTAACAAATAGGATTTAAATAGGACACCAGTGCCACACAGGCTTGAGGGCTGGCCTCTACATAAGGCTGATTTTGCCTTTAGTGCAGATTTTTATCCTGCTTACCATTTCATCACAGCATTACTGACAAAAATATCACCTCACATTACATTAAGTACTTTCTTGCCTTTATTTAGCTTTAAAATGATCACTTCATCCTCTAAACATAACCACATAAAGCTAAAAACAAATTGTCATGAACCATTAGAAACATGTATGTGGGTGAGAGAAAGAGAAAGAGGGAGAAAGAGAGAGCCCGTATACAAGTCATCTGGCAAAAGAGAGTGAGCGTGCACCAGGCAAAATCCTCAGAGTGAAAAAGCAACTAATTCCAGAATAGTGAGAAGAACTAAGATCTATCTCAAGTTGAAATGTAAGTAAAACTTATTCTTGCCTTAATCACTGCTGTTCCACCTTGGATACTGCTGGGTCTACTAGCTCTATGACTCTTTGGTGCTCCATGGGGAGCTCAGTGTCCTCTAAAAGCTCCTTATCTGCAGATCTGAGCACCTTCTTTTGTTGCACTGGTCACTGTTTGTTTCTGTTAATCTCAGCTGAATCCTGTATTCTTTCAGCTTTCAGTGCTTTCGAGTGAAGGGATTAATATTGTCACTTAAAGACTTTAGCTGAAACTTGCATGTACCTCAAATAAGGACTACTACCCCCATCATTCCCACACCTCACTTTTATGCTTAAATATAATAAAAACAAATAGATTAAAAAACCCTCTGCATTGACATTTTAGCTGCAAGACAAAGGTAGATGATAGATGCATGTGACAGGGGACAACAAATGAACCACTGTAGGTTACAGAAGACAGCAGATAAATGGATATGTAGGTGAATGAATATGTAAGTGACAAGGTGTAGCAAATGAACGTTGGAGGTGACAGACTAGCAGACGACTGCTGTAGGCGATGAAGGCAACATATGAATGCTAGATGTGACGGGGGTAGTAAACGAATGCTGTAAGTCAGTGGTGCTCAACCTTTCTGGCCCTGAGGGTCAGGTGAGTGGTGTCGGGTCAGTCTGTGGGTCAGATCTCAGTTCAAGGGTGTAAGCCAGTGTGCTGGCTCAGCTTCATGTACCACATCTGGTCTCAGAACAAAACCCTGCATTGGTTTAACTCTCCATGTCAAATCCAGATGCAGAACAATCCCATGTGCTGGCCTGACTCCCTGTGCCAGATCCATCCACAACCAGACCCAACTGGCAGCATGATCCACACAGGGCCATGCCATCCAGCCTGTGGGGCTCCCCACATGTCCAGAAATTTGACAGCAAGAGGTGAAGTGGCAGCATTTAATTGCCAGAGCTGTAGCAATTAATGCTGCCACCACTCCCAAATGTCTAGACCCACAGGGAACCCTGTAAGCCAGATGACATGTCTTTGCAGGCCAAATCCAGCTCATGGGCCATAGGGTTGGGTACTACTGCTCTAGGTGATTATTAGCCAGATGGTCGAAAATGGAAGTTTGAAAATTGTTAGTGGGACATGGTGCAGAAGACAAATACTGTAGGCAATGGAATGGGCTATGGAAAGCTGTTGGTGACGAGGACAGTAGCTGAATGCTAAGCTAGGACTACAAAGTCTCTGCTGGATAGTGTAAGAAAAAAACACTTACTAAAGGAACAAAAGTCCGAATATTGCATATTCTATGAAAAAAAACAAAGAATATATGAACATCTGAATAGCATTCATAAGAGCATTACTGTGGTATTGAATCCTGAACCTCAATTTTGCATTCATCTTCTATTTGAAATAAAAATCCACGGAGGAATTTCAATAATTTCCCTC
Organism: Caiman crocodilus; assembly: GCA_030014935.1. Classification (NCBI taxonomy): domain Eukaryota; kingdom Metazoa; phylum Chordata; order Crocodylia; family Alligatoridae; genus Caiman; species Caiman crocodilus. The sequence goes on from JAGPOW010002791.1 coordinate 29,858,527, forward strand.
CCTTTGTGTCCATGTTTCTTAATTTTGGATTTGACAACAGCCTTCCCCATTTGAAACAATATTTCCTAAGAATTTTTACCCCAGAGAATGAGATTACTGCAAATAATTATTTTAGAAGAGAACAGGTGTTTTTGGCTTGCCTTTATGTTTTTATGTCACGTATGTTTTCAGCCCATTTTGAACAAAAAGAAAAAGTAAAAAGCAAACTGGTCATCTGACCACTTAAAATGTTTTTGAATCAAATCCCTTATCCATTTTTATGCTCCTTTTACAACAGAGTCTGAATCTATTTGTTATTTCAAGTGTTGGCCTATTTTCAGCAATGATTATGATGGTATCACAATGTGCAACTTGACATCTCCTCCTCTCCTCTCATTCCAAGTCTCTCAGGGCCCAGTCATTTCACACAGGCTTGCTTTAGGCATTTATTAAATATGCACCTTCCAGTAGGGTTTAAAAACACCAACTAATCTCATCAGAGGCCAGAGACCTCCAGATATGTAAATCTACATCTGTTCGTCTTCAAAGGAAAGATTCTCCTGGATTACTCCAGAAGAAATGCATCCCACCCGGATATAGCCACTGAACCAGAGAAAAAGAACTCCCATGGCAAATGTGCCACCTCAAACTCACCGAGATCCAACGACAATGAAATTACACTTAATGTAATTCACTGTTAGCTTTAAGAAGCAATTAAGTAAAAGGCAGTACAGCACTTGCCGTAGGCTGTTGGTTCCAACAGGGGCTGGTAGAAAAAGGCACATAATTTTAAAATTGGTAATGTTAGTATTAACATACGGATGAACTGTAGGTGGCTGCTTGACTACAGTTGTAAAATAGCAGACTTCATTAACAAGCAGAAAATTCCCATTTTTAGTGGGATGTAGATATTTGCAATTGAAAGTGTATGGGTAAGAAAATTAACTCTCTATTAGCTTTTTTTTTTTTAACTAGTACTCCCTTTCCAAACCCCCTGCCAGCATCCTTACCTTCCATGCTGAGAGGTAAGACAAAACAATTTAACAAGGATGTTTCATTGCCATTTCAGTCTGGGACTACAGAATCACATAAATCAGAATAGGAAAAGACCTGTTAAATCATCCACTATATTCTCTTGACCAAGCAGGATTGAGCCCTCCAATAGATTAATGTTTCCAATTTTGTTTAATCTTGTTTTAAAGGTGAGTGTGATTTTTTTTCTCTTCTTTAAGTCACTGTGTTGTGATTTCAATGGCCTTGTGATACTGGAGATCCAGCCCATATGTCAAAAAGACAATTTAAAAATGTGTTTGTCAGTAATTAAGACAAAACCTAATCAAGCTTCCTGCAGTTACTAAAACCTTTCAGGTTTACCAGTCACCTCATGTCCTGTATTTGACAGTGTCATATGTAACATTCCCTTTTTGTATTATCCTGCTCCCCAAAGTTTTGACTCAGAATACATGCAGGTAAACTAGTGATTTTGTGGAAGTAGTATTAGCACTCCTTTGTGAGAACATTATAGGGTAGTCTTTATAAACAATGTTAAAAAAGCAGCCAAGGGATAAAACATGATTTAGTAGTTCAAACATTTGCTCAAGTTTTTGCGTTTTCCCCTCATAAAATTGTCAAATTCTGAAAAATTGCTTGGATGATAAGAAGGATTGTACAGTATGGATTTTATCTAACTAGAAGAGACTGATATAATGAGTTTAATATGCTTATGGCTTATGAAAAATGCTACTTTTATGATTAAAGGGTTGTATGGAGATTCTTACATGGTTTAGAAGTAAAATATAGTAACTACTGAGGTGTAGGAGAGAGACCCCCCTGAGAAAGAAAGAAAAGGAGAGATGAAAAACGTTTTTAAAGAGAATGAAAAAAAGATATTTTAAATTATTTAAATGAAAACTTTCAGATCTAATGAAGCAAGTGCGTAAAAAGTGAAACTCATATGCCCAATTAGAGTTTATACTTTTCTCACAGATGGGATCTGAGCGCGCTCTTTAAAAGTCAACATTAACTGTCATAACACCAGTTCTACCTTTCACATTATAAACAAATGACACAAAAAAGGGGGGGGAAGATGAAACAAGGGATAGGGGCAGTGTGAATAGAGTCTAAATCTTTTAATTAACACCCTCTGAAAAGCACAGTCTTCTTCAACCAAACTAATAAAAAGTGTGAGTGTGGGGTCTTTGTTGCTGTTCAAGTCTTGCTTGTGGTCTAAGGAACTGAGAAAAGGCTAATCAGGGTTATTTAAAGCCACTTTCTACTTGCCAGGCTCCAATATCTCATTAATTCATTCTTAGTTGGCATCATTGTCTGGTAGTGTTTGAAATCACCAAAGAAACAAGGATTTCCCTTAATCCTGTCCATCAAAGGTAACTCTCTTGAAGATGATACCATGCCATTGCTTTACTGTGTAGGATGCTGATTTAGAATGGGGAAAAGCTCTGGCTCATTTTCACTGAGCCAGAGAAAACAGCAGTTTCCAAAGTACACCTGACAAAGGTGACAAAGGTGACAAATGGAGCATTCTTGTTTAGGTCTGAAGTTCTGATGATAGATTAAGCAATAATCCCTAAGAAACCAGTCACTGATTGTAATTGCTTAACCATACTGAGAAGCGGCTGACACACAACCAAAATTAATAATATATCTATACATTTCTTGGGTAAACAGAAGATGATTGACAGCCTGCCCTTACCAGTTTTACTACTACTAGTTTTACTACTGCTCCAGTGATTAAAAAAAACAGTTTCCTCTGACTCATCATATCATAAGCAGGAAGAAATATTATTTAAACAGTTAGGTTGTCACTCATTTTAGGTGCAATTAGTGCTTTACCTGAGTGACATCCTGGAACTTGTTACAGAACAGCACTAACTACTGCAACTGAAGAAAACCACAGAAGGATAACAGTGTGTCTCTTCAGTTCAGGAATACCTTTTGCCTTCTGGTTCAGAGTCACTTAACTGATTTTGATTTTCCTCTCCTGCAGGATATTTTTTGCTTGGCCTCTACTGCCGAGTAGTTTGTATTAACTATGCCAATCCATCCTTTTGAAACAAGAGAATGGGATGTGGTGTTATCTCCCCAGTGTTTGCCACTGCTGGCCTTTGGCTGACCAGTGCTGGGTTCTCCTTCATCAGCTGCCCTTCAGCTGTTCCCACTGTTTATGGAACCATTTATAAGTAGCCCCAGTTCCCTTTTATTTCCAATAAGACAAACAAATGAAAAATGATTTGGTTACAAGTAAAGTGCTGTGATGCAGCCAATACAAACCATGGCCGCTAGCCCAGCATCACAAACACTTTCAAAATGCAAAGGTTTTTGTAATTTGTCCCAGCATATTTTATTTTATTTGCTTTGTACTGTATAACTTTGTCATCTGACCTGTTGCAGCTTTCATTACATATGAAACGAAGGAAGGTTCAAATAGGATCATGTGAAACTGCCATCATGGAGTTACATTTTAGAATAGTTAGGAGCTGCTACTGCAGTAGATGTGCAGTAGATAGGGAATGTACATCAGGAATGACACCTAACAGGTTCTGGGCTTTCATTGTCCAAAATTGTCTACAAACACCTCTATCTCATTAGTCTAGGAATTAACTTGTCAATATTCCAGAAACAAGTTCTCTTAAGATCTTTCCATTATCTTCTGTTTCTGGAGTAAACCAAAACTCAGCAAGAATGGTGGTTTTTTTTGTTTTTTTTGGGGGGGGGTTGTTTTTAGAGAGATCTTTGATATTTTCAGCTTCTGTAACCATAGGAGAACCATGGCAGATATGATGTGCAGTTATCATAGTACTCCCACATATCAAAATTCAGATAATTTTAATATTACTCTAATTGTTGGTATCGCAACAAACAATTGCTATGAATTTTCTGGTTAATAAAAGTGTCTAAACACACTGATGGAATTCACTTCTTGAAATTGTAGAATCAAGTAAGTTCTATTAAATAATTAAAACAATAAATATGAAAACAGCTCTATTTAACTGCAGAAAGTTTTGTTTGTGCTTTCCTGGTGAGTTTAATACCATACAAAATGCATTCCTTAGCCTAAAGAATTTTTAATATAAATAATAATTAATCATGCTGCTGACTTGATAAAATTCAAACACAAAACAGGAAAAATAATATATAATAAAGTTAATGTATCTGTTGTGCCAGGTCCCAGAATACTCTGTTGTTTTCTCAATAAGAAGCTTCAAAAATAAGACATTATAAATATTTTGATAAAGTTTGTTAAGGTATCTTCCTTGCTTAGAGCACCAGTTAATATTTTCATAGTATGTGAAGATTTCAAACCATTGAATGAAGTCTCCCAATTATTTTGAAATATTGGCTATTTCTAATTTTTTCATATGCTATTCCAAGTATTTCATAAGTAGGAAGTGAAAATTGTATTTGTTTGTAGGATATTAAACATATCTACATTGTGTATGACAGAACTACTGAGATAAAATGATAATCCTATCTGCAGATTACTGTAGATAATAAGGGCTTCCTTGTATTTCAGTGGATTCTTCCTATTATTTTATATTACAATGCTACTTACGACAACTGCTGTGGTTGTGAAATGCCACCAATTCTTTGGCTAATTAAAAGATGGGCAGCAGATTGCCATTAATGAGATTTGGCCTCAACAAAATGAGGCTCTCCTGGTGTGTGGCTGGGTAAGTCAGTTAAGAGCATCAGACCTCCCCTTAGATGAAGGGAATCTGTACAGATCAAATCGAAGTAAATCTAAAAGTAATCTGCTGTATAAAGGAATGAGCTTTCTACAATTGTATTTCTGAGTGTACACAGGGAGGTCCTTGAGGGTTTTGCAGCCACAAAGATGTCACTCACTTGAACTGGGATGTAGCATGAAACAAACAGAGAGGAGAGAAACAAGGATTTAACTTTCATTCTGTTTTCAAGGTAGCTTCTTTATAAACAAAGTTCATATTCACTATGCTTCTGTGGTATAGTAATGATTGGAAATAGTCATTCATTTATCACCATCAAAACATTAAGAGCAAAATATTTATGGATTTTAAGGCTTGAAAGATTCCTGCTGTCATCTAGCCTGTTCTCCTACACAATTTTGCCAAGTAATCTTTGTATTAAGCCCCATTTCTCTAAAGTTACCCAGCCATTTTTAATCTTCCATGCTAAAAAATGTAAGTCAAGATTTATCCTCATTACTCCTGTGGCAGCATGAATTTGGTCCACAGCATTTCATTACTGGGCAAAGAACTAGTAGCATCTTTCTGTCTTCACCTAGGCTTCTTGAGAAGGAACCTTCGAGTTCACAATTCAAAAAATGGTTAACAGGACACAATTAATTAGTTACATATATATTTGACTCATATAGGAATCAGATCTGTAGCAGCTCTACTCCTGAGACTTCCATATATTTCAAACAAGACCTATAAGACATTAAAGTGTTCACTATCATTGTTGCTTCACAATGGGGACAAAGCCTGAGCTTGTTGGAACATTGTTAGTAAATGGGATGTCATTAGAAATGAAACACCAGCATCTAGGCAATGCCTGCTTTTGGTAACAATTCAAAGCCTGCATTAGGAACTTCTGTCCTATACTTTGTAGAACTTCACACACTGAATTCAAAAACTTTTTGCAGGCGTGGAAAACTATACAAGTGCTGCTAAAGCCTCTACAAGGGGTATATGCTGTGTACTGGGCAGCACATTAGCAATCATATCACCTATTGACTTACGTGGTCACATCAGTCTCCAGTGAAACCTCCTGCACTCTAGCGGAGTCATAGCAAGGATAAATGTGGCCCCAGATCTTTTTTGTCTCCTTTGAAAGTGCTCAGTAACTCTAGGCAAGAAAAAAATGAGGAAAGGATAACAACCCACATACTATAGGACTTAAGCCAATGACTATCTGCATGGGGTTAGAAAAACTTCCTGCATAAGTTGCGATTACATCATTTTCCATGATGTGGGGCATATATCTTCCTCTGAGTTATCTGATAATGTTCATTATTTGAAACAGGATATCCAGCTATGCAGGCCATCAGTCTGACTCAATGTGACAGTTCCTATTTTGCTAATCATATTAACACATTCAAAAGTGGACCTTGGAAGTGATAGATGCAACTCTGAAACCCAAACCCATTCATTGCATTTTCAACTAGCTTCACAAAGTCTTCTTTTTTTGACAACAGGCTTGGCTGCAGTTTGAGAAATTCTAAAGTTCAAAGTCATGACTTAGCTTCTGTCTCTATGCTTTTTCTCTCACTTGTTTGTATAGCTTTTTTCTTTAGTTTTTGTAGGAAGTGTGTATTTCTGGTGGTCATCTCCAGGAACTGAGTCACGTTCTGTTCCCAGCTTTATAGATAAGACACTTAACAGAACTCTGCTTTAATTTCCTCATGTACAACATATGGATGAAGAGTAAGTTTGGTCATTTAATAATGAAATGATTATACCTTTAAAGTACTTTGATAGCTCTCAATTGCATTTTGACCATATATTACAGAACTATAGACATGAAAGATATCCAGGAATTTTTAAAAAATGTTAACTCCAGATTCAGATTATATAAATGCCTACGAGACTGATAATTTGGTACTTAACATACATATCTGACAGAAGTGTGCCTATTCTGTCCACTTAAATCCCTTACTTTTGATCCCTTTCCTCCAATTCCTATGATTCTTTCTCCCTGTGGTATCACAGTCACAATAAGAGGTAAAGATGTCTCAAATTATGACTGGTGCATCATTGGTTAATATTGGCAAGTTTTTAATTTAAAACTACAAATAAGAATATTGGCTGCTGAGGACCTGTTTTTAATTTGAGAAGGGGTTCCATTAATAGGGATGCCTAATTAAAACATCTGTTAAGAGTCCATAATGTTAATTTAATGGGGGGAACCTGAAAGACATGTATTAGATTTTTTTTCTGACATAAAATTAACATTGCCGATTTTTAACAAATGTTTTAAAGAGTCACTGTTATTCACAGAAGGGCCGCAAAAATTCAAGCTGGACTGTTATCGAGCTAGTTTGAGAACTGGTAGCCAGCTCAGCCATGATAGCAATAAACAAAAAAATTCTCCAAAATAAATTAATTTATTTGTACAAATCTTTGATTAGAAAATTAAACTCCTAATTTCCCCATTACAGAATAACCTTTAACAATTCTTTAATGGTGCTGCATTTTTACAATGTACTTCTGTAGAACAAAGTACAACAGCAACTGGCAAAGTTTTTGAAAATACTACGAGGGGGTTCCAAAGAGCCAAAATCATTATTTTTGCATGGAGTGTTTCATACCAAACATAAACAATGGGGGGTCTTGACTGAAGTCCTATGCCCTCCTGCAGTTTATGCCTATGATATTTGGGTAATTACACAGCTTTGGCTGAAACAATATGTTGGAGAGGAAGTGTCTCACGTATCGGGGGTTTAGACTCCACTTGTTAACAGAAATGATCATGTTTAGCAATGCTGATGAATTTAAGAGCTAAATCATCCTGCTTGGCTTCTGCAATCTACCCTTTCTGTGATTTGCTTTTTATAAGTGGGATGCACTTTGCTCTATGCAGTTGGAAATCTAGAGGAAACCCAAGTCCCAAATTAATGTAAAACTACACCACAAATAAGAGTTCTATGGCTGCGTAAGTCTGCGGGAGTTGCAATTAATGAGTCTTGGCAGTGGCTTTTGCCAGCATGCTTATGCTGCTGCTGAAACACAGGCGTGTGTGCACGCACACACACACACAGCCTTACACACTGCAGAAGAACTATAAAGGATGTGTTCCATTAATCAAACTAGTTCTCTTTTACCTGATTTGTATTTCAAGACTGTTCTCATATGGGAGGGATTCCCACCGATGAAAGAGTCTGCTGTGAGCTTTTTTTAAATAACAAATAATGCCATCTGCCAGAAGGGTGGGGAAAGAAGGGGGAGGAAAGAATCCTGTATTTCAGTTCTTTTGGATTCCTAATACTTTTGTATCCCTTCCCAGTGACTCCCTACCCCCTCAACCTAATTTAACAACAAAATAAAACAGCCCTCCAAAAACAATAATAAAGAGAAATAAAAAATCTCCACAAGACCAACAAAAATGCTATAAAACAAGACAAAAAACTTAACAGGCTTCCTTACTCGGATTCCTTTCTGGAATTTTTTTTCAACTACTAAAGAGTACATCAGGTTTTAATAAGAAAGCTGTGGACTAAAGTTGAACACCTAAATATATATATTTGTTCTTGAGAAACAGACCCATAATTTGGAGGTATTGACCATCTCCATCTTCCATTCACTTCATTGTATCTCTTAAAAAATCAAATCATGCATGTAAGTGCCTAACTTTACACATGCAAATGAGAAAATTCTGGCAAGTGACAAGTGACTTTAGTCATAGTAATAGACCTAATCTTGCTACTGTTGAAGTCAATGGTTCTCTCTTTTTCACCCTCTGCACAGACAGATTTCACTGGGAGCAGTATTGGGCCCGTATTATAGTGAACAGTTCTGTCTGTTTGAGATCAACCATTACTTCAGAGATTCAGGTTAACAGGAAAAAATGTTCCCCAGATGTTAGATTTTTAACACAATTTCCACCATAGTGAATTTGAGATTTCCTTGGTTACTCTACAGAGCTATAAAATGCCTTGAATCACAACTGAACAAGCATGGTGCTATGTAATATATTCACTAAAGGCAGTCACACATGGCAGTCAGGACACTGCATTCTAAACCAGCCAAAATTTCCAAGTTGTCTAAGTTGTTTAAGAGACATGCTCATAACTAGCAGTGTAACAATCAATGGGTGAGAGGGGCATAAGCTCTGGGGCACTAGAATGGAGTGTGCGGGGAGTAGCTCACCCCTCAGTCTCTTTATTTCCTCATCCCAGATCTTGTACCTTCCATGCAGTGGCCCTGGCTTCAGCAGCATGGAGGGCAATGGTACCTTAAGTGGTGGTGGTGCATAGTGCAGAAATAGTTGTTGCAAGTGACATTTACCCCTGCAGCAGCAAATCTCTAGTCACTGCTCCTATACTGTGCACTTCCCTGGCCCAGTGCACAGAACTGACCAGTTATGCTTCTGCTCAAAACTGTCTTGTGAGATGCAGCTAGAAAATAACACTTGGACTACCAATACCATATGGCACTATGGAGAATCCAGAGACACCTAGACTGCAAACTTCAGCCACTATTTGGGCAAATATGAGAGCTTTGGACTTGGCTTCATGGCAGACATTCATAATGGCCGTACTCCTCTTATTGTTGCTAAAGACATATACTACTGCAGACCACCAAGACTATAAGAACTTTGAGTGGGAGGTTTAGTGGCCCATAAAATGGAACATATTTTCCTCTGCTGCTCAGCACTATAACTGCTGTAGACTGCAAACCTCCTTCTCTGAGGTGGTTAGTGGTGCTTGAATAGCTTAAGAGAGGGGGAGGGAGCATCAAGGTCATATGGGCTGTTGCAGTCTTTGTCTCTTACAGAGCCAAGTAATTAGAGAGCACTGCAATGGTGCCAGACACTTTCTGCCAACCTATAGTTTAGGAGTCACGCTGACAAATGTTCCGGAACCAAATGTGTACTTTTTAAAAACAAGAATTAAAAACATACATTAGCTTAGTGTCTGTGATGCAGTGTATTGTAATTGCTGCTGCAGGAGAACTGCCAACACAGACTACCAATAAGTACCTTGTTTTTTGGAGCTCACTTGTAATAAAAGGGTCCACTTTACAATTAAACTACCCTGTAAAAATACCCATTGAAATGAATCTTAATCTCTCATTGCCACTGTATCAAAATGCTAGTCTTAAACCCTATAGAAACAATAGGTGTTTGCCCGTAAGCAAAACATTTTAATATTTAAAAACCTGGAAGATTTTAAAAACACTCATTACTATAATAATAAAGCCTCCCAAGAAAATCATCATTGTTGCCATTAGCAGTCCCTTCATAGGAGGATGATGGTCTCCTAATAAATACATAAGTCACTTGTGAGTCTGCAGATGACTGTCAAGGCCAGTCCAAGATCTGCATGTTCAACTACAATGGAATAGTTCCAGGAAGAAGGACTAAATGCTAGTGCTGTTGGGTCATAGCACTTTCTCTTTGTCTATTTGTTCTCGCAGTGAGGTAAGTTTGCTCAAAAAAAATGATGCCCTGTTGTATATCACAACACCACTGGGAATGATTCAGTGCTTGAGTCTCCCAGTTATTGATGTTAATATCATATTTCTTCAGATTGGCATTCAAGGTGTCCATGAATTTCTTCTGTTGCTCACCTCTAAACAATAACCATCAGTGAGTCAGGAATCTAAGAACTGTTCTGGGAGCTTGTTGTCAGACATCCTTATGATTTGTCCTCTCTAATGGGGTTGGTGCCATATAAACATGGCTTCAATGTTGGCAATGTCTTCTTGAGCCAGAATGCTAACATCCATTCTTTTCCTTCCAACTGATAGAGGATTTTTCCCAAAACATCACTGTTGTAATTTTCCAAAGCTTGCTTTCAGGTGTTGCCAATATATTATTCCAGTTGCACACCCATACTAAAGGGTGGGGATGACAACAGCCTAATGGGTAAGAAGTTTGTTTTGGGTTCTCATATCATGATCATTAAAGACATGATTTTGGAGATATCCAAAGGCATCACTGGGAAATTTTATCTGGTGTTGAATATCATTTTCAATGCTTACTTTTTGGAAAGCTGACAACCCAGGCAAGGGAAATGTTCAACATTCTCCAAAGATTGCCCTGTAAATATAATATATGGAAAAGCATCTGGTTGTTTTAGGATGGGTTCATAAAGTAGGTTATGAACCCACCCTAAAACAACCAGATTTTTTTATGAAGTTGGCAATGCACTTTATAGAAGCAATCTAGTGACATGGAGCTCTTCAACTGAGAAGGCATCTATGACACAATTGTCAGTATATTGAAAATCAGTAATGGAGGTCTTAGTTTTCTTGGATTTGGAATATAATTGGTTGATGTTAAAGAGATTCCTAGCCATACAATACCTCATGCTAACTCCAGATAGAAGTCTATCAGCAATGAGATGCAGAATAGTTGAGAAACAGATGGAAAAGAATGTGAGAGCATCACACATCCTTCCTGGACTCCGATTCGAATAGTGAAGGGGTCTGTTTCTGGGCCATTGCTTAGGATAGTTACTGTCACGTTGTAAAGAACACTGATAACACTAAAAATGTTGGCAGATATCCAAATCTCATCAGGAACTCTGATAGTGCTTTTGTGTTGATCAAACAAAAGGCCATAGTCAGGTCAGTGAAGGCCATGTAAAGATCTTGGTGTTGTTTATGAAACTTCTCTTACAACTGTTTAGCAAAATGATCATATCTGTTGTAGCTCTGAGTAGCCTGAAAGCACACTTGGACTTGGGTAGACTCTTCTCACTGAAGCAAGTGAGTCTATTGAGGAAAATGCAGATGAGGATCTTCCCAGCTATGAACAAAAGTGCAATACCACAGTGATTGTGCAATGTGATCTATCTCCTTTCTTGAATATGTTAGTGGTTCTGACCTTCAAGTCACTGAGAATCTGTTTGTGTTACCAGATTTTTATAACAACATTTAGTTGGTGAGAGAACTATTTTCTACCTTTCTTATGAATTTTAGCTGGCATTCCATCAAGACTACATGCTTTGCTGTTCTTTAACTACTTACTGATTTTCAAAGCCTCTTGCTAAACTGGGGGAGCTGCAAGATTGTCTTCAACAGGGTGTTGTGGAATGCTTTCAATGATATTGTCTTCAGAATTAAAGCCTCAGTTCAAGCGCTCCTGAAAATGCTCCTTCCACCATACACTGATGTTAGAACTGCCTTTAAAGAGTGCTGTTCTATCTTTGGACCTCAGAGGGATGGTCTTGTGTGTGCTTGGCCCATAAGTTTCTTGGTTGTGCTGAAGAACCTAGGCCTCTCATAGCTGTCAGCAAACTTTTGAATCACATTTTCTTGTCCTCCCATCACTTGTTATTTGATTTGTGAATTTTCTGCTGGGTCTTGGCTTTAATGTGGTGATAAGCATCTTGCTTCTGCTTGGGGTTGATGCCATCCTGCCAAGATTTGGAGGCTCTCCTTTGTTTGTCAATGTGAGCTTGAATTTCCTTACCATTCTCATTAAACCACTCTTGATATTTTTTTGTGGAAAGCCTAGAGACTTTCCTTACACCTCATGGATGGCTTTCTTGTGGCTCTCTCAGGGATCAATCTTGTCAATTTCATCAAGGAGGTCAGAGAGTTTCTCACTGAGGTGTTCCTGGAGCTGATCACTTTCAGCAGGTTCTTTCAAGCACTGGATATTAAACCTCTTTTTAATTGCTTCTTTTGTTTACATCATTTTAGGGTAATATAAATGGACATGACAGAACATATTAAATGGTGATCTGCCCCATAGTTATCTGCAGTGGTCATAGCTCTGGTAATATGGATGTCACAATGATTCCAGGCATACACTACGAAACAGTCAATCAGGTGCCAGTGGTTTGAATAGGGGTGCAGGTTGTAGCCGTGTTGGTCTAAGGACATGGGCAGACAAGGTTTTTTGGGTGAATCTGATACATTTTAATAGACCAACTTCAATAGTTGAAAATTTTTTTTTAGCAAGCCTCCAGGTTTAAAAACCCTTCACCAGTCTGAGGAAGTCTCTGCAGTTGGTGTGTGCTCTTCCTGGTTTAAGCAGGGATGCATTCAAGATGTCTTCTATTTGTTGTTTTGACCTTTTTTATTATGACAACTTTGGCTAATGCAATGCCTCTCTTTGTGTTTACTTATTAAACATGAATGCCGTTTTGTTCCTCTAAGGTAGAGATGTCAAAGATATGGCCTGCAAACTGGATATGGCCTGTGGAGCCATTTCACTTGCCAATGGGGCTCCTGGAGGGTCCAGGAATTTGGAGGCAAAGTCTACTGCTAAGTTCATGGGTACAGAGCCCCACTAGCTACACATAGTGACAGTGGCAGGGCAAGCAACAACTGTGTTTCGCCCACATGCTGACAGTGCCACTGAACCCACCTTCACTCGCCCTGCCACCAGGTCCAGATCTGCCCCAGCAGGGAGTTAAGTTTGAAACCCCTGCTTTAAACAACATTGGGCATATAAATCAATATTTTCCTCCCCAAAACAAAAATGAGCTTTAATAAAGCAATCTATATCATTACATCTAGAATAGGTAATAATTCTATAAAATATTGCACTTGAAACAGTAGCATCAGCAACAATACTGTGGTTCCACAGTATTTATTTTCATTATAATAGTGTCTAGTACACCCAGTTTGTTCAAACTGGCCACAATGACACAAGATGCTGACTGCGCAGTAACCTGAGTTACTGTCCAGTACAGCTGATGAATGGCTTTTTTGAGATGCTACTGAATAGTAGCCCAAGACTACTGCACAATAGCATTGTGTGATGGCTGCTGCCACACCACACTACTATGTAGTAGTCTTGGGCTACTGAGCATTCAGCGTCTACATGTCTTGTGTAGACATGGCCACTAGGTGCTATAAAGATAGAGTAACAGGGAAAGGGTTGAAAAAATAATTATTGAATAGTTTATCCATTTTTATAGGAGAAAAAGTGGTTGGCAGTAATGTAACTGGGGAAGTCAGAGAGGGAGAGGGACTGATCTAGGACCAGTTTTGGGGCAGAGATGGAAAATATCTGCCACCAGAGCTGGTGGTGTGAAGCCACTGCCTGGGGTGTGGAGCTGCCCTGTTGGTCAGATAAATGCAACAAACTAAAAAGTGTGGAACATGATCAGATAGAGGACATATTTTATGTAGCTACATGTGTTTTTATGCCAATAATTCAATGAGCAACTTCATATAGTCAGAAATGATTTGCATATAGCTACCTACCTTCTCTTCAGATGTTTCATATAGTACTAGCAGACAGACTGACATGATTGAGACATCCAGTGTGTAAATCTCTTCTGAGACCCATGAAATGTGGTATGATGTGGCTTAAACACATATGTCAAAGTGTGCCTTCCTTATACCTACACAGCACCAGAAAGTCGGAGAGAATACATTGTAACTGTACAGAGATAAAGGGGAATAGGAGAGTTGAGGAAAAAAGAAGGATGTCTTGTTTGGGTGGATGATGGCTTGCCTTAGAATGAAGTTAGTTTTCCAAGGCTAGGGATAGAAGTTACATATAAACCAGTATAAGCGATACACTGGTTCATATATGTAAAACAACAGAAGTTCAGTGCACATAAGCTGCTTTCAAAATGGCCAAAACCAGTTTAAGATAAACCTGGATGGAGGTATTATTAGAGTTAACTGAACTTCTGTCTCAGATTCCCTCCAGATTCAAGTTAATGCATAATAGCCCAGCATCCCAGGATACTTTGCACCTTCCCCGCAAAACTCCCCTTGCAGGGTGGGTTGGCTAAGCTTGGACCAAGCTGTCTGTTCAGGCCAAACAGGGAGGCATGCTCTAGTACCCCTCCAGCTTCCAGCCCAGAATCAAAAGTGAATGTCTGTTCACTTACTTACCAGTCCAATCTATGCAGCTTAGACTACTCTGCAAAGATTGAATCAATTCAGCCTCTGACCATCTGTACTTAGCCCAAATGATCAGCAGGCATAAGAACAGGACTTTTGGATAGGGAAGCTGAGTTAAAGCAGTTTGAATATTTTCAAGCCATTGATGATCAACACCCTTATTCTATTAACAAAATAAATCTAAAGGAATTTTTTTTAACTAAAAGAAATTCCAATGCATCTTAAAATGTATAGAATATTAATCATCTTGCCTTTTGGATTTAATTTAGTCAATCTTTACCCCACTTCAGCTGAAGTCAGAGTGGCTTATATCTAGAATTAGTGTCTTACAGTTTGTTGGTACTACCACTTGTATCCCTCTGTTTATTAAAGTAGGCAGCATTACTATAATCTGAAAGTAGGAAAGGAAGGGCATAACAACTGCTTGTTGGTACGTTTATATTCTTTGCATGTGTAGAACTCTCACTTAAATGGGATTCTAGATGCATGGAAATCCAGGCTAGGCTCTTTACAAACCAGAAAGTAAGACAGGCTTTTAAGGGCCAAAAATTACAGTGCAATGTTACTGACTTCAATGGAGTTTCACCAGAAATGGATTTGCCCCAAGTATCAAGGGGTGCAAGGTTTTTTATGATGCCATAATCTTGTTAACTCTGCATACAACAGGCAAGTTCACTGAACACAAACAAAAAATGATGGCAGTGTGGAGAGAGAGGTTTCAACAGGGATAGGGGAACAAAAGGAAAATCAGATTATGAGCTAAAGAAAGCTTTGTTTTTACCGATGCATTTTAACAATTAATAAATCAGAAGCCATGTAGCTTAGAATCATGTAGCTCTGCTGTGTAACTTAAAGTCTTGGTGGTATGCTTTATGAGTATTCATGTTATCAGCTGATCTTCCCTGCTTACCATAATAATTAATGTACAAGCAATGCTCTGAGGGACTAGCTCCAAGGCCAGTGAGGGGAAGAAGAAAGAATACATTTCAAGAGGATTCTTTTTTCAAATAAATAAAGAGGTACTTGGAAGCTGTATCAAATGTCAAAAACTGAATTTATTAAACACTTTTTTACTGTCCTTTTGTTGTTTTCTATGCAGTATTACCTGGAAAAGTAACATCTATAATTAACTGATGACAGAATTGGAAGTAAGGGGGAGGGAGTGGTGGTGGAAACATATTCTTCACCCATAAAATTTAGAGGATTTGTACTGAATTGCTAAATTTATCAAGATTGCTTCTCTATTCCCCACATACTGCACTATTCACATATTTCTATTTATTAGCCTGAAATATAGTTCATATTAGAGACTTCAGTCATTTCCACAAGAGCTAATGAAGCTGTGGAGCACATGACACACAAATGATTCAGGGCTCATCCCCACTAATCATGCTGAATTTGGTTGTTTTGTTTCTTGTCCACACTAGCATCGACCAGGACTGTTTGAGTTCCAATGACCTTTAGGTGCATACCGCACAGTTCTTTAGGGACCTAATCCATTGCTTTAATAACTTCTTGGCTCTGCCCACTGTCCACATCATCATTTTCTTTGACGCCAGCTCCATCTGATTTTCTTTTCTAGTGAACCACAGTCAACTTGCCAGCTCTAGCTCCTGGCCTGACTACTCACTTGTGGTTTATTAAACTATAACTTGCAACCAGTGATAGAGACTTGTATACAACAGAAAAATAATAGCAGTAGTGAACATGCTTGAAATAGAAGATTAATTTGGGGGGGAATAGAGCTGGAGAAGCTAACTCCCTTTTGAATAATGTCCCACCCAATGAATGCCTATCCATGCACTCAGACATCATTTCTATGCACCCAGACACCATTTCTGGTAGCACTCTAAGCTTAGGGAGGATGCCTACTTTCTTTCTTGCTCCAGTTCTGCTTCAAGAGAAGGTGCCTTCTTTGAAACTAAGTGTCAGATCAATTAAGAAGAAACAAAAATATTTAAGCCAAGAAAAAATCTTCATTGTTAACGAGGTTGGAGAGATTTTGTAGATGTGTAATCTACATAGACTAAACCATAGCTCAGGGGGTTACCACTTTACCAGGCATTTTTCCTATTAGCTGTGGCTTCAACCTTATCTCTGGGGATCTTGGAATCATCAGGCTCCTGCAGCTTGTGAGTCTCTGGTCTCCTCCCCTTCCACTGTTGTGGAAGTTGCTTGTTGCATAGCTCCTGCACAATTAATTACCTCCTTGCACAGTGCAAGCATAAAGGTTTCAAAACTTTACTGAAACTTTTTTGTGGCTAATAGGACAGGTAGCCATAAGGAGCAGAAAGGTCCTGGTACAATGAGCTAATTATGTGGTTACTAAAACAATGGAAATAAAGGGAGATAATATACTATTGCATGCATTACTACTAACATATTACCACTTATCTTGATAACTCCACAGATAATAAACTCCTGTCACTATACTGCTCTTTTACTCCTTGTAGAGCTTTGTGAGTAAAAAAGGTAGAAAAGTTTTGTGATTAATAAATATTCTCAAAAGTTTATAAAAGATGCAACTGCTCAGGAGACAAAGGGACACAGGAGCTTCATTTGGCCAAGAGATCAAGTGCCAGCAACAAATGCACTCTGTGATCAAAAACCTGATTAAAATTTCTCAAAGAAATCGTTATTGGTGAGAAACTAATTGAAAGACCTCCCTCCTGCCAGAGCTTTGCCAGAAAGAGGAGACTTCAAAGGCTTAGGGGGAGAGCTAATGTTTTCACACTTAAAACTGAAAAGAAGCAATCCTCATGTTTGTGTTTGTTCAGTACACACTTCTCAAATGTTGCCCCCTCATGCTCCAAATCTTCTGGGTTGAAGATCTAAACCTTGAATATACAATGCACTTTAGCTGGGGTGTATGGTGCTAGTCTTCCATGCTGTGTCTCTGCCTATTCATGTGCTTTTATTCTTTATTCTTCAGACTGATATATCGTAAACAATATGGTTAGCCACTTAAAATTCTCTGGCTTATTAAAATGTGAACAGTGTTTTTTCTCTCTCCTGGATTTCATCTGGAACCACTACCTAATTAATATCCAGAACTCAGCAGGAATCTGAATAATAAAAAAAAGAAAAGAAAAAGGAAAAAAACACTTTTGTTGTTCTTTGAATAAATCTCTGTAATTTAAACCATAATCAGGGGGATTTCATCAAAAGTAACTTGGTTCTTCCAAATCCCACTTCACCGATACAAACAACTTTGTAGTGCAATTTCCAAGGCAAGATATCTCTGCACTTTCAGATTATAAAAAAAATATTTGAAATAATGGCAAGAATGTATTTTAAATGTTAAAAGTAGAATCCGTATGGTTACAGTACAATACAGCCCACTATATCTTACACTGATGCATACAGTATACTGTAAAAGGATCAGTTCATATAAATCCTTCCTTCCCTCAAAGACACATTGTCTTATCAGTAGAGAGCTAAGGTGCAGTTGGAGTATAATACAAGTCCATTTCTCACAAGCTTAGAGCTTAAGCACTTTGTTATTGGTTATTAGGGCTGGACTCCTAGAGATAAACCTACAACTACTGTACACCAGTGAAGGGCAAATAAGCAAAATCCCTGACAGAAGTCTGTTGTAAAATGATGAATAAGCCTCCTAAATTGCCATAAGGCGCTAGTCACAATGGAATTGTATTTGTCAGACATGCATTGTAACCCTGAGGTTATCATAGTGGGCCAGCAGATACAGGAGGAGTGCTTAACACTATCACCCCCTAATCATATCTCCTACAGGCTAAAAACTCTGCAGGGAGCATTACCACTTAAAGAGGTGGTAGTGTTTCTATGGACTGAAAGTAGACAGCATTTGGTGGAAAGAAAAATAAACTATGGAACACAGACTGAGATGCATACACACACACACGAGAGTGAAACACATATGCACACAGGCTGTTCACAGGCATGTTCTGAATTGAGATATAAAAAATCCTTACAAATCATATCCCCAAGGCTAGGGTTCTAAATAATAAATTACTGTAGATTATTACCTTATTAGTTTTTAAAAAGCTTATGAAAAATTATCTTTAGCCTGTGGGAAGACATTTTATCTGAAATTATAGCAACTCCAACAGTTCTGAAATATAAATTTAGAAACTAAGCAGCTGTAGGAAATAGAACATGTTATATTCTGCTCTAGCAAATTAAATTCTCAGGTTCTAGATCCTTTATAAAAAGAAGATATTTCTTTGTATCTATTTTAAACTTGACTAATTCATGTATCTAGCACAAGTAGTGGTAATGTATAACCCATTACATGTTATATACATACTACATATTATTAAATGTGATTTAAACCTGGAGAAAGGCTTTTTTCCCCACTGAAAAATGCCATTTTCTGAAAAGAAAAAGTATTTGTATTGATTATTATTTTACCAAAGTTTTCTCCAAACACAAGATACACAGACTTACTAGACTAGCCAATAGCCTCATGGCTAGGGCACTTAAGGGCAGGGTGAGGGTAAGAAGGGTGAGGGTAAGAAGGGCAGGGTGCTGACATCTCTGATATAGAGATGAGCATTGAAACTGGACCTCCTACCTTGCTGATGAATGCCCTAACCATCAGGATATCCAGTCATTTATACAAAATTAAAGTGTTCTACCAGCATAGATATACTCTGCATGCACTGCTCTTTTGTTTTTGTTTCTCAGTAGGATGCAAACAAATCTTGAAACCCGGAAAGGAGAAGATTTTTTTTTTCCCGGAAAGGAGAAGATTTCTGGCTATCCCTATATATAATGGACTCATAAAGAAAGAAAAGGTGTGTTCATGGGTTGTCGGTTGTAGCCATGTTGATGCCTAAGGACTATTTAGTTGGTTTAATAAAAGATATCTCATTTACCCAAAGAACCTTGTCTGCTAAGGTATAGTCATAGTATTTTTAATAAAAAAGTAGCTTTTAAAAAAAGAAAATGAAAGTTTGACGGGGATACTTGCAAGTAAAAGCAAAATATGCAAGATTTCAAGTCCTCAATCCTTTGTTAGGCAGACAAGGTTCTTTGGGTAGATGTGATATAATTTATTAGACCACTTAAATAGTTGGAAAAAAGTTCTTTGCAAGCTTTTGGACACCGTTCTTCAGAAGCTTGCAAAGAACTTTCCCCCAACTATTTAGTTGGTTTAATAAAAGATATCACATCTACCCAAAGAACCTTGCTTGCTTATGTCCTTAGAGCAGCACAGCTACAACCAACAACCCTGCAGTCCTTCATTAGACATTTAAAAAACAGGCCTTACCTCTTAGGGCTTATACCATGCAAGAATTCTAGAGACTAGGATTGAGCACCCATTATTTGGTAATATCTACCAGAAGTTTTAGGAATGAACTAATGCAGCTGATAAAGTACACACAACATTATTAAAAGGTGGATGGGGCAATATTGTAACACTAATACGGGGCTGTCTCACTTCCAGGCAGCTGAGGACCATATGCTGCAGTCCTGGTGGCAGCATAAACCACAGGTCATGGACTAAGGGGCACTTCATCAAGTGCCTCCCCGCAACTCTCCCCCACGGTGCAGGCTCTCTAGCATACCCGTCTCTTCTGCTGTGCATATACCAGAGGCAGCCCAGTTCCCTCATTGCCTCCAGGCTACATGGGCAGCCCAGCTCCTCCTTCCCTTTCCACGTGTGGGCAACATGGCTCCGTCCTGCAACATGAGCAACACCTCTGCCTCCTCCCAGCCATGCACCCACCTGAAGTGCAGGCAGCCTGGCACAGTCTCTCACACACAGAATATCTAGCCCAGTACCTTCTCCATCTTCACATGCAGCTTGGGCACCCTGTCCCCATCCTCCTCTCCTCACCATTTTTGCACTGCTCAGCAGTGTGTGAGAAAGTAGAAACCAAAGGAGGGTAGGGGAGCCTGAAGAATCCTTCTGCTGTGGCAGTAGCAAAAAGGCAGACAGTGGCAACTGGGAGGATGCTCATGGGCCACATGCTAATCATTTAGGGCTGCATGTGGCCCATGGGCTGCTCATTGGCCAGCCCTGCATTAATAGCTTTTTAAATAACTGTTCTAATTTCCTAGATACTTAGAGAGAATAATTGTTGTGTTGCTAAATAAAGCAAAGAAGGGAAGAAATTTATATTACAGTCATCATATATTCTTAATGGCAGTTCATTAAGTCTATTTGGATCCTTTATTATAAGGCAAGAGAAAATTTTAACCTTTAGGTATACCTTTAGCAAGTGTCCATTTATGCAACAAAATGCTGTAAACCAAGACTAAAAACATGTAGGATCCTAAAATCTTTCCTGTCTTCCTTAAATCATATGCAGTTTACACATCTGACGAGGTAAGGCTCTCTGGCAGTGAAATGCATCTCAAATCTTCTGTGCCAATTGTATAAAAAATTAAATGTTTCACAAACCAATCGAAATTCACCTGGAAAGGATTCATATTAAAGGATATGAGTGGAAAACAAAGCTATTTACTTTTCATTTTTCATGATAGTATAGCGAGTCTGTTTTTAATAACTTTGAAACTGAATTAAAGGTTCCATTAAAACAATGGCTGCTTCCATTGACACAGAACTCAAAGCATGTTCACACTGGTCCCCTGACCAGTGTAGTCAAAAGTCTCTCCCTCATCAGGCCATAGAGTGGAAGGGCAATCATAACACTCTTTTAGCTCATGATCTGAATTTGCCCGTGTTCTGCTTTGAAAGCTGTGTCTGTGTCATCTCAACCCCTGTCAGTGCTGTATTTCTCATTGCCTGTCATTACTATATGTCTAACTCCGGCAGTTACTTATGCAAGAAGCACACTGCTATTTTCCTGAATTAACTGATTGGCAAATTCTGTAACATAGTTGTCTTTTGGCTCCAACTGAGTACAAGTGACTGTCATTATCAGTGTTTTCCTCTACTGTTATTTTGCTGCACAAATTCTACCCTATATTATTCAATCACCCACATGCCTTAGTGGCATTTAATGTATGACTGTTGGATGCTTCCTGTTTTTCCCTCATGGAGAGCTACACTCTTTTCCCTCCTCCTGTCTGCTCAAATGATAAGTATCCACTTTGTTGAAGACCTTCTGCAATGCCTTTCAGAAATGTGAATGCTTCATTCCTTGTGGGTTTTCAAGCCAAAAACTCACTTTGTTGTTTGATATATGGTGGGAAAGTACTTAGTACAGTTTACACCATTCCTGTTCTCATTCTCATTTTAGCTGAGAAAAGACATTGTATAAGTTATCATCATCTATGTGCCATAAAGATGGATATATTGTTGCACAAGAGGGACATACCTAGGAGTAATGAAGTAAAGAAAGAAAATGCTAATCTGTATATTGGGAAAAAATCCCTTATCTGTTATATTTATTCAACTTGTAGAAGACGTGTAAACTCCATTGCTCTATATCCCTGGATCATACAGAACACTGAATAGTCTTAATAAGAAATAAACTTTCACCAGGTAACTGATGACAAGATAACCTAATGGGTTATCCTAGGTTAACCGACTTAGTTTTCCCATTGGTGAAAGAGCTACTAAAGTTTCCCTTGTGCTAAAGCCCATTGTATATGTGTAGATGGTATTATGCTAGTCCAAGCAGAGCTGTTCAAGAAACACAGGTCTCAATGTGAATGGGAGCAATCCAGAAAAAGCCCAACCTGGGGCAATAAAGGGACTCCTATGGAATGCCATGTAGTCAGCACTAGGGTTCATGGGGACCACGGGAAAAAGGGATGCTGTTGTAATGGTAGGCGGCAGGAAGAAGGGAATAAGGAGTTAGCAAATCTTTGATCAAACTGTCTTACGTGACAAGAAGATGGGAGAACCCATGAAGTGTCCCTGTAAGAACTACAATAGAAGGAGATGCATTTTGGCTTCCTGAAATGCTCCAGCTATATTGTGGCTTGTTCTGCATTATGCTAATGAAGTTTCAGCAATAATTATTACAGAAACCCTGATGATCTATATGACCCAGTGACAATGAGTCTGCTTATCTTTGATTTTAGCAGGTCCTTCTCACAAATATACTACTTACCAGGATTAAAATTACAAGTACAATGCTGCAGGAGCCACTTACATTCCATAGAAGTGGTTTTGAAATATGAAGCACTGTTTTCTGTGAACCATCAGTTTTCTGGTACCCACAAAGTATTGTTACAGGGTAACTACTCAAACTCTTCCCTTCAGCTTAACATGGGCTACACTTTACCTGTAGTACAGTCTAAATGCTGCAGAAGATGAGGCAGATGTCCCTACCACCCTTTATATGAACAGATTTCAGCAGCTGTCTAGAAACTTTGCATTAAGAGCACTGAAGTATTTCAACCATTAGTGTAGAACACTATTTTTATAAGGAGCAGTAGATGGCACTCTCTGCTCTGAGTTAATACTGAGCTAATGCCTCAACAGGGGGCACTATGTAATTAGAGGGACTTTTTGGATAAGAAATAAAACCAGGATGCATTCTACCTCCTGTCTTTAAAAAGTCTGTGGAATTCTTCACAAAGTGAATTTAAAATACTTTCAAGGTCATAAATATATTCCTGGTCAAGTGTTTTTAGTGGGCCTGGCTAACAATAATTTGTGTAGTATTACTAGGGCAGAATAACTGCCCACTACCACCCCAGATGTGGCTGCACTTGAGTGATGGGTTAATCTTCCCAATATGACCAGCATTACTTTTGTATCTATATGGAATAATGTTGTCAGTAGAAGGATGACTTTTCCATATCATAACCAAAAAATGATGAAAACAATAGGAAACTGGCTGGCTGAGAAGGTAGGGGAAGCCTGGCTTTTGCCCACAACACTGAATCAATAAACTTTAAGTGAAAAAGACAAATCTGTTGACTTGCGGTATCTGCTAACCCACTACCATGGGAAGAAAGCCAGTTGCAGAAAAAAGACACATTTACTCACTGGGTCTGCTTCTGGGCCTGATCCTGCATGTGCCCTTCCCACCAATGTCAGTGGCATTCTGTGTATACTGGGCTCATAGTTTCATAGTATTTTCATAGTAGCTGGGGTCAGAAGGGACCCCTGTCACAGGCAGGAATGAATGCTAGGTTCACAAGACCCCAGACAGGTGGTCATCCAACCTCCTCTTGGATTTGCCCAAGGTAGGGGCAAGTACTACTTCCCTGGGAAGTTGGTTCCAATTTTGGCCACTCTAACTGTAAAATATTGCCTTCTGATCTCTTACCTAAACCTATTCTCTATCAGCACAGGTGCTGGGGAGAAAAGGGCTCTACCTATTTGCTGTTGATCTCCCCTGATGAGTTTGTAGGCAGCCACCAGGTCCCCCCTCAGCCTCCTCTTGCTGAGGACTGGATGCAGTACTCCAACCACCGCCTGACCAAAGTTACCTAGAGGGGAAGTATCACCTCTCTGGACTGGCTTGAGATGCACCTTTGGATGCATGACAAGGTATGGCTGGCCTTGCTGGCTGCGGTCTGGCATTGGCAGCTCATGTGCATCTTGGAGTCAATAATGACTCCAAGATCCCGTTCCACCTCTGTGCTTTCAAGAGGAAAACTCCCCAGCCTATATGTATGCTGTGGATTCCTTCTCCCAAGGTGCAGCACCCTGCATTTGTCTATGTTGAACCCTATGCTATTCTCGTCTGCCCACTTTTGTAGTCTGTCTAAATCTATTTGCAGACTCTCTCTCCCTTCAAGTGGGTCCACCTCACCCCACATCTTAGTGTCATCAGCAAACTTGGACAGTGTGCTTTCCACCCCCTCATCGAAGTCACTGATGAAGATGTTAAACAGTGCAGGCCTGAGGACCAAGCCCTGGGATACCCCACTGCTCACATCTTGCCAGGTTGAGTATAACCCATCCACCACTACTCTCTGGGTGCTCTCCACCAGTCAATTTTTAACCCATTCCACTGTGCAGGCATCAATGCCACAGTCGCTTAATTTATTGATAAGGATTGGGTGAGAGATGATGTCAAAGGCATTCTTAGTCTAGAAAGACTATGTCCACAGCAACACCATCGTCCAAAGATTTAGTTACCCGTTTATGAAAGGCAATCAGGTTGGTCAGGCAAGACCTGCCTTTGACGAACCCAGGCTGATTGCCGCTGAGCGTGATCTCCCCGGCAGGCCCCCAGCAGATGTGCTCCTTGATGATTCTCTCCAAGATCTTCCCAAGCACCAAGGTGGGGCTTATGGGCCTATAGTTACCTGGGTCCTCCTTCCCCCCTTTCTTGAAAATTGAGACCACATTAGCCAGTTTCCAGTCCCCCAGCACCTGGCCAAATGACCATGAATGCTCATACAGCCAGGCCAAGAGCTCTGCGATGACCCCTGCCAGCTCCCCCAACACCCTTGGCATCTGGACCTGAAGTTTTAAAAATGTCAACCCTTCCAGAAGTTCCCTAACTACATCTTCACTTACTGAATGCCCGACAGAGCTATTCGCAAGATTGTCCCTACCTCTGGTAGGTGGGATATTTTGGTCCCTGTTCAAGAAACAGAGGCAAATAAACTGTTAAAAATATCAGCTTTCTTGTCTGATGTGGCCACAAGATTACTGTTTGTGTCTTGCAGGGGCCCTACATTGCCTGGTGCTCTCTTCTTGGTCCCAATGTACTTGAAAAAGGATGTTTTGTTGTCCTTAATCCTGACTGCTAGTCTGAGTTCCATGTCTACCTTGGCCTTCCTAATAGCTCTCCTACACTCCCGGGCTGAGGAGGAGTAGCCCTCCTTGGTGATAGCTCCTCCTTTCCACTGGTTGTATGTCCCCCTTCTAGTCCTCAGGCATTCCTGTATGCCCTTGCTGAGCCAAGGGGGTTTCTGAGCACTCTTGTCCCCCTTGCTTCTCTCAGGGACTGTTATCCTTTGGGCCTGGAGGAACACCCCCTTAAGGTACGACCATGCCTCGTGGACTCCCATCTCCTCTATCTTCTGGGCCCTCAGCGCCTCCCCCACTAGTCTCCTAAACTCATTGAAGTTGTCCCTACTGAAATCAAGGGCTTTAGTCTTGGTGTAAGTCCTTGACACCCTGCGTTGAATAGTGAAATCCTGCAGGTGATGATCACTATGGCCCAGGTGGTCAAGGACCTGCAGTCCCTTCACCAGGTCATCCCCTGTGGCCAGGACCAGGTCCAGCAAGGCATTATCCCTAGTGGGGCTGTGCACTTCCTGGATGAGGTGAAGGTCCTGTAATACAGCCAGGTACCTACATGAGTGGTTAGATGTGGATGTGGATCAAGGGAATTTTAATATCCAAGGACTTTTTATAGAGAAAAAAGCATTTAAACTTCCACCAACCTTATTAAGATATATTAGGAAACATATTAGGAAAACTCCATTGAAGCTCTGGCTACTTTTGGCTCACGTTTAAAAAACAACACTACAGAAATTAAACAGAAATAATATGAAACAAAACACTTCTGCTTTCCCTTGCATATCTCATTTAATCACAAGTAAGCAGACGAATATGGCTCAATCCCTACCCCAATAAACTAGCACTCCCAGAGAGGCAGAAATCTGATCCTCTCACCCATGTTCACTTGAAAAGACTGAATGTGCTTGGAAGGCCAAGAGACTGGCAATTTGGTTTGAGGCATGATGATGGTAGAGAAAAGGATAATGATTTTGTAAGGGAACTTCATAGATAATATTGTAGACTGCTATTACTCTTGTAACAAGGGGTTTCTTTATAAGTTGCTTTCATTGATCTTACCTGTATTATAAGGATAAAGCTAGTTTCTTAGGTAGGCATGTCTGAAAGTGTGACCATTTTTCATTGTGACTTTTTTTGAAGCAACATTCTTCCATCAGAAGAAGCCAGTTCACCAAAACTAAAATGTTCTGCAGGAATACTTCCTGATTTAGA
>JAGPOW010002791.1:29886714-29904381 GCA_030014935.1 Caiman crocodilus
TCTAAATCAGGAAGTATTCCTGCAGAACATTTTAGTTTTGGTGAACTGGCTTCTTCTGATGGAAGAATGTTGCTTCAAAAAAAGTCACAATGAAAAATGTTCTTAAGTGTAACATCTGCCAGGAGCCTTTACATATATGGCCATAATTACAGTTATCTTAAGCACCTCACAATCCTTAAAAAAATGTTTTCTCCTTACCAACACTTTTATGTGATAGAGAAGTTCTGTTTTCCTCACTTTATAGGTAAAGCACTAAACATAAAGACTAAGTAACATGTCTATGGTCATGTAACAATTCATAGCAAGGAAGGTAGGGGAAAATGTACCTGAATCTTTTTTGAATCCCAGTCTTTAAACACCGGACCACCCTTCCTTCATATCTATTTTTTCATCATGTGTATCGGCTACAGATTTTTTGCTGGAGGCAAGAGGACATATTGCAGTTTTTGACATACTTGTCACCATTTCCATAGGGTTTTTTTCTGCATATACACTGAAGGTACTTAGCCAAGCAATTAAAACATTTGTGTTTGTTTTGCCAAAGGACTAGGGACTATTGCTTTTGGAAAACTTCATTGTATAGTCACTATTCACAAGGAAAAACAATATTGATGATCAGTTGTTCACAGTTCATATTTCCTCTTGCTGGTCAGAAAAGTCACTAAAACAATTTTCCAAGTACTTTGTTTCTTTGCTTTTTTTCTTCTTTTCTTTTAATGGAAATAAATAGTAAAAAAAGTAAACTCTCCAAAATCCTCATTTGAAAATTATTGTTATGTATTTACCATACTGAAAAATAGCTCTTAAAAATCTAAATGCCACAGTCATGTCTCTAGTGTAGTTTCATAGAAGGAAAACACTTAACCAAATATAGCATACAAGTTAAGTGTGGAACTGACTGTCTGACAAACATACTCAGTGACAAAAGGTTTCAAAGATGTGTTTGTTGTCAAATGTTGCCAAGTAATTGTTTTGAAATTCACTAGTATCTTGAAGGTGAACTTAATATTTGAACCTTTCATTGCGTCTGACAGCATCTAGGGAAATCCTCAGATTCAAAGTAAGGCAGTAGGAAAAGTGCTCCTAAGTAAAATATTAAGGAGAGGGTGTATCTACATGAGACGCTTATTTCTCATTAACCTAATAGCACTGTGTAGTAATGTTGGTAGTCAAAAAGTGTGGTAATAGTCTACTGTGCAGTGTTGTTAGACTACTGCACAGTAAGTGTCACAAAATAACCATGTGCCGACACTATTGCGCAGTAACTCTAGTTACGACGCATTCAGTTAGTACTTTATCAAGCAAGTACTAAACTAAATGCACAATATCTAAGGCATATAAATGAACATGTAGATGTATCCAAAGAGACAAAGAAAAGACAGGAAGAACTGGTATAAAAAATTGACTCCCAAATATAATGAGAAGCCCTCTACCACCTTAAATGTATATGTGATTATTAAATGAGTATACTCGGAAAAAAAACCATTCTGTTTCTTGTGTTATTGCCTCTACTTTGTAAAAGCAAAGGCAGAGGTATAGTTATGTTGTCAGCTAGATCTATTTATATTCTGGCAGTGAGCTTTTTCTGTACTGGTTTTGTTTTACCTGCTTAGAACAAAGTTACCTCTTTTTGAGATATATTAGAAATCATTATGATAGATCCAAAATTAAAAACTGTACATTACAAACAAGGTTTTGTTCCCACTTACACACCAGTGTAATGCCAGTGATTTACTGAAGTCAGTCTGTAATGAAAGAGTAAAAATCTGACTGGATAACTTTTAGGGTAGGGACAGACATTCAAGAACGTGAGCCTGAATTGATTTAATCTTTGTAGGTTAGTCTAACCTGGCTAGGCTGAACTGGTTAGAAAACAGACAGACATTCTCTCTGGGCTGAGGAAATTCAGGCACATGCCTGCATTGGCTCAGGCTAGAAGCCGGGGGGGGAGGGGGAGGGGACACTTGAGCAGACGTCCTTTCCCTTCTGCAGGGAGCTGAGCTGAGCATGTTCCAGGCCCCAGCAAGACTCTGTCATTAGGGAAGTCTGCCTGCATAGTCCCAGGCTTTTCCTCGGTGGCTGTTCAAGGGGCCAGAGTGCTGCCAGCCCTCAGCCCCAGGATAGCACTCTGGGGCAAGGGGTGGGGGTGATGCAGTACATGCATCTGTTGATGTTATGGAACTTGTCAATCTCCCTCCCTGCTTCATCATACTGTCTGCAGCAAACTGACAGGTGAGCAAGGCAGCTGAGGGCTGATAGTGATAACAGTCTTTATCACCCAATTAGCAAAATAATGGCCTCTTTCCATTACTTCAGACTTTTTAAACTCGTTACTGGCTGGCCTGTTGATTAGCTCCAAACAGTCCTAAGCAGTCACTGTTCTGTTTGTCTGCCCCAATGAAATAGGAGACACACACACAGACACCTCTCAGCATTAGCTAGCATACGACATGCCTAGGGTTCATGGGGCTGGGGTCCATGTGGTGGGAGATGGGAGGAGGTGAGGGGGGGATTGCCTTCTTGAGCAGCAAAGAGGCGGGGGTTGGGCAGGGGGAAGACAGGAAGACCCTGTTGTGTCTGCAGTCTCTGCCAGAGCGTTGCACAGCATTAGCTAGCGTACTACATGCTGGCTATGGTCTGTGCTGTGGCAGAGAGGAGGAAGGGATCCCTGCCTAAGCAGTGAGTGGTCAGGGGGTAAGGGGAAGGGGGCACAGGGAAGCCAGCAGACCCTGCTGTGCCTGCTAGTCTCTGCCAGAGCTCTGGCCATGGAGCAGAGGGGAGGAGCCAGCTCTGCTTTGGAGCAGAGAGCTCTGCCCAGTCCAGAGAGCATGCTAGGATACTGGTGGACTCTGATCTAACTGAAACCAGCAAGGGGGTCTGGGACAGAAATTGCATAAACTGGTTTAACCCAAATCAGTTAAGTTTGATACTACATTCAACCAGGTTTATCTCAAACCGGTTTCAGTCATTTTCAAAGTGATTTATGGGCACTGAACATCTGTTCTGTTCCAGGTTTAAACCAGTTTCTGATAATTTAAACTGGTTTATGTGTAATGTTTGTCCCTAGCCTTACATTAATGTCTTCCTGCTGGCAAAATATGGAATGTTAGAAGTCCAATGGTAAGTAAGAGAAGTTTGAATTATGTAAACATATGGGAGGACTACATTTCCCCATCTTGCAAAAGTATTATCAGGAATAAACATGAACATAAAGAGTCCCTGACCTCCCAGCAAAAAGACAGTGGAATTATTCTTTCAAGATTCAAGTTGGTAGAACAAACCTTAGCTTTTAAAGATAAGGTTTATCATCTAGAGGAAACAATTCAAAATGTTTTTGATAACTTTGCATTGGGACACGATGACAACTGACAGAAAGCAAGGAAGAAAGACCTCTTAAACTCAGACTTGCAGCATTAATTTGGTCTTTGGAGATATGTTATATGATTCCTGGTTTACAATCAGTTACAGTGGGCATGTCTACATGAGATGTTTACTGCAGTTACCTAATTAGTTCTGCAATACAGTCTTCATGTCTACATATGCAGCCCTATTAGGCCATAGTAAACTAATAAATGCTGTCATAGGTTAGTACTTATCAGCACAAGTACTGTCTTATGGTGGCATTATTTAGCGAGCTGCAGTAAGTGTTTAGAGGCTGATAGGGTTGGCTGTAGCACAAGGTTGCCTCACTGTTGGGGCTGTCTGCTGGTTAGCCCCACGCTGGAGGCACCCCCATGCTCCAGCCAGCCCCTCCACAGCGCACTGAGCTGGGCTGGAATAGCCCTGGGCTAACATGCTGACCCCCCAGGTCACTTGTCACCTGGGACTGCTCTGACTTGGCTTAATGTGCTGAGGTCCTGAGCACATGTGTAAACAGGTTGCCTGGGAGCAGTAAACTCCAGAGCAAACAAAGATGGAGTTTATTCAGTTGAATTAATTTCACATGTAGATCTGCCCAGTCTGGTCTAAAAATCCACTGGAGTCAATGGGGATCTTTTGACTGTCACTAGTGGCTTTTGTACCCTTATAGATAAAAGCCAATTATTCACCATCTTTTTGGACTAATGGAAAGAGGTCAAAGTGTTTATATATTAAATCTTCCAAAATAATCCTAATCTAAGATCCATTTCTAATTATTTTACCATAATCTGAGAAAATACTTTAAAAATACTTTAACAAAGGCCATGTATAACAGAAGATAACAAAGGCCCATTCATCACCTTTTCATAACATTTGAAAACATATGAAGCCACTGCTCTTGAAAGTTACTTCATGAGGAGACAAAAGATTTTATATGTTTTTGCATTAACACAATCTAGAAATTCATGAAACTTAATAGAATGCACCTCAGAACATTAGATCTTTGCTAACTATTCACCCAAAAGGATATAGAACACATGTGTATCCAACAGTAACCCTATTCTTATGACATGAAATTCTATATAAATATGTTGATGCACAATTCTCAGATGATGTTTCCTTAAAGAACACCAGTAAGGAGGATGATTTTTACCAGCATGATCCTACCAGCAGTTCAATAGAAAACAAATAGGTCTTTGATTTACTGGCAACTAAAATGGTTGCAAAAAACTGGAAAGACCTTTGTTGCAAGAGGAGAAAGGTAGAGGTTATAGTAGCAGTGAGCTCTTTGGTGTACTGGCGTCCTTTCACCTGCTTAGAACAAATCTGCCTCTTGGTGAGGTAGATCAGAAAACTTTATGAAGAATGAAGTAAAGAAGAATATGCACTACTGAGAATGCAATGCATGCCCTTTCTTCTGCCTGGAAAGTGAAATTCTCTTCTTCCTCACTCCAATTAGTGGTGCTCTCTCTGGCTGCAATGTTGATAGCTCCCTTTCCTGGTTCAATCTACTTTCATCACTGAAGAAGGCCTGAAGTTTTGAAAAGTAGCTTTGATGGACCCGGACAACTTAAGACATGATCAAGCCCCATTATCTTCACAGAGAGAAAATCTTCTGTGCACGGTCACCACTATTCCTATGCAGAAAAAGCATGTCTGGAAAAGGGATGGGAGGGCCAGGGACCTGCACAGACTAAAGTGGCATGTGAAAACACATTTGATGAATGGAAGCAGAACCAAGGGGACATACTCTTTCCTCACAAACCCTACATGGATCAGTCAGCAAAGGCATTGGACTATGTCACCTGTTCTGCAAATCCTTGCCACGGTCTTCTTTACTTGGGATTCCTAAAGTCAAGCTACCAGGCTATGCCGAAGCTCCAGAACTACTTAAGGAAGTTGGTGGGCCATGGACAATGCCCTGGCCCACCTCCCTTTCATAGATAAGACCAGGAGGGACCATTGTAATCCTTTAGTCTGGCATTCTTTATAATTCAACCTTTAGGACTTTCCTAAGCTAATTCCTGCTTGAAATAGATCACTTCCTGTAGAAAAATCTCAGAAAAGGAAGGGAGTAGATTTCCATAACTAGATTTCAGCATATGTCTCATCATCCCTTTGTTCTGTGTAGCTTCTTATTCTGTGTTCCTCACCAGCTTAACTGAGTGCCCACTGACCCCTCCTGCTGGTTTGAATCCTAAAATATATGAAAATAACCCAACCCTCTATCTGACTTGAGACCAAAATATGTGAATAAATTATATTCCTTGATTAATGTGAAAGAGTTAATTAAAAAAAAAAAAAAGCAAGAAGAACAGGCTTAGTCCACACTTCCACTCTCTTGGCAAGCTGACTGCTGCCCTAAGTCCACTGAGGACTGAATTACTTTCATAGCTCTTAACCCTGTTCTAATTTTACTGTGTGCATGTCTTTAAAAAGAAAAATTGTTATGATGATGGCTAAAGAAAGCTGAAATCCCTGGGGGAGTGTCATGTGTTCACATCAGGAAACTGACCACCTTAGTTAAATGTTAAATGTTTGACATGAACTAGAGTCATAGAAAAATATGATCCAGTCTTTCAGCAAGTACTGTTTATGAAAGCTTGAAAGAACTGAAAGCCCAGTATGATTTATATCCTGGGAGTTGGTATGCAACTTTAAACATGTTCTTTTTTCAAGTTCATCTTGTCATCCGTAGATAAATATAGATTAGGACAAACCAAAATGTATGGGTGGGTACCAAAACCCACAAAACAACTAACCATAATGGAATAGCTTGCCCTTCTATTCAATAGCAAAAACAGCATATTACTTGGTTTAAATAGCTGGTTGGGGTAAAATGAGTATTATTGGACAGGAACACTTAGCCAGTATGATCCAAACAAGTCAAAAAATAGCCAGAGAACAACCACATAAAATAAAACATTGACCAGATTTAAGTATAATTGGTCACCCTCCCATGTTTTCGGATTCCTATTATTATAGCTTTGGAGGCTCTGTAATGTACCTTTGGAAAAAGTCAAACTATTTTACTGGGTTTCTAACCTTTTCACTTTAGTAAGATGATCTGCTGAGAATGTTACTGCATGTAACTAAAAAAATAGAGACACTTTATTCATAGAGGTGCAACAGACACTTACATGACTGTTGATCATCACCAGTGTCTCCAGCTTTGTTTGCTCAGTGTATCCACATTATGAAGGCAATAGGAGGGTAGGGCTAACTTTTGTGTATTCAACCACAATGAGCTATTCTATTTCCAGTATAAAAACAGAATCTAAATAAATATTTATAGCATACCGTTGGGGAATATTGACCATAATAAACATTACACTAGATTTCCAGTTATACTATTTGTATGAGAAAAGCTAGCTTTATTGAGAACACTTCCTTCTCAGAATGAAATATGTATTTAATAATATTATATGGTTTGATAGAGTGGACATAGGTTCAACCTTATATGGGAACAGTCCAAATAAGCACTCCTCCACCTCGATTTTGTTTTGCACTATATTCCATCCTACATACAGGTTGTTGTGACCCTCTTTAACCAGGGGAGGGTAGACTTTAAAACCAAACCAAACAAAATCAGAAGGTCTCTTCTATGCCCCAGAGTGACCAGGCTCACTAGTTAGTTCTCCGGAGGTCTTGGAAGGAGATCAGGACCTCAGCCTCACTAGGGGGCAGTGCAGTACTCTGGAACTTTGTGCTTTCTAACTGGCTCCAGGGGACATGTCCCAAACATTAGGGATCTATTATTCATAGCCCACTTGTACACACTGTAAGCCTTGCAAAGCATTTGGGTAACTGCAGAGAAATTCTGCAAAACCTTACAATGAACCTGAATCCTAAAGAAATTGGAGACTGCACAAACTTTAACCACATGTATACACACACACATACACACACATTCATTTAGTAATTCATGATGTAACTATAATTTTGAGGAAAGGAAGGAAATAATATGTAATTTTCTTTGTTATTTTTCTCTTAACCTTGGCCGCCTTGTTTGTTTCTCCTTAGATTGCAAGATACTTGAGTAGTATTATCTCTTCCTAAATGTTTAGAAAGGGCCTAGCAAAACACAAGCACTACCATAAACATGAAGTACATAATGGCATCCCATTCCAACACTGCGGATGTGAAAGTCTATCTGACCTTTTTTTCCAGGTACTTGTCTCCTAAGCTCAACCATGTTGGAAAACTCTCTTTTAAGTTATCACCAATGGCAGCATGTAGATAGCTACTTGCTTTTGGAAATAACCTAGATATACATAATCAGTTTGTACCAACTAGTTCAGCTGTAGATGCTTTAGTTCTTTAGTTGGGATATTAGCTAGAAAATATTTTAGCATGTAAGCAGGTTTCAGAAGGAGAAATACTGATTACAGAATATAATTTTAATTACTCAGCAACCCACTGTGATAGCAGTTAAGTTAAACCTGAGGAGAGGGAGAAACATGCTTCAAAATTTGAAATTGCTTTCCAATTAAATTTGCTGAACAACAGTCACAGACGATCCTTAATGCAGTCCCAGGAAGTGAGCCAAGCATGATAAACGAGGTTAAATTTGGGGAGCACCTAAGAAGCATCAATTACTCGTATGTATGCTTCGGAAAGTTTTGCTTTGGTTTATATAACTTTCTTCATCTTCATAAATTTTTGTTATTTCTGCTAACTTTTTTTTTACTTCTTTCCCTTTTGTTCTCATTCTTTATGTTTCATGCCTTTTATTTAATTCAATCTAACCATTTCCAACTTTTCCTTCAGACCCACTCCTCACAATCTATACACCTACTCCTCTCTTGTTTCAGCTACAGTTTATACCTCCCAACCACCTTGTACTTCTAAGTTATCTCTACCCAAAGATAAGGAGAAGCCTTAGCTTTTGCAATGTTACATTATGGAAAGGAGAAAAGGCAAACAGGACTCATAGCAGAGATGATATATTTTATTAGATCAACAAAATTTTTGCAAAAAAATTCTTTAATTGCAAGCTTTTGGTCACAAACACCTTTAATCAGGCATTGGAGAAGAGACTGTAAAAGTTCTCCTGGGTAGAAATGAAAGAATTAAAGAATTTTTTTTGGCAAAAATCTTGCTGGTGTAATAAAAGATGTTATCTCTACTACAAGTCCTGATTGCTACAAGTCTAGACCAATACAGCTGTAACCTGGAGAGGAGAAACACATTTCTTGCTGGGCTCTTGCAGGCTGTTCATAATCAAATATTGTATAGTGCATACCTTACCTAAACAGAATTAATAGAGAACATACCATTATATTTTTGATGTTCTAGTCTCAAAAGTTTGAAAAGAAAGGCCAGGTTAATCCAGGTTATATGAGCTAGAATGGAGGATGCCTAGTATGAACTAAGAGTGGTGTCATGTTTAGTTGAACTGGAGATGTGGGTGAGTCAGTTTTCCATCTTATCTACTGCAGCCATCTTGATCCTCTTGATGGCTAGATTTGAAATTCTCAAGGCAGTTTGTAGCTGAGGAAACAGCTTTGACTTTAGGAAAGCAGACTTCAAAGGAAATGGTGTTGCCTTGAAAAGTTATTGAAATTTTGAAATGTGCAGTCTTACCATTAAATAGAAAAAGCAAGGTTATGCCAAGTCAATTTATAAACCATCTTTGTTTCACATGTTTTTAAATAATGAGCTTGCAAATCATTAGTAATATGATGAAAACATTTAAAGCATTTACATTAAATATTTGATTAAACATTTGCTTGAAAGCAATGTCCAAATAGACTGTAAATGTATTGCTACTGAATGACCCCCAAATTGATCCTATTACATATGACTTTGATTTTAATTTTAATTACATGGGAAAAGTATTGTGAAAATATGGGAGATGTCCTAGAGTTGGAGACATTGCAACTGTAGCATTAGATAATCTACAATTATGAGTGTAAAATAAATCAAGGATAAATAATGTAGCAAAATTAATATTAATCAATACAACAATAAGGTGCTGAGAACATTTAAATTAGCAAATGAGCACCTAGATTCTATGAACTGGACTGATATCATTATGCCATTTTGCAGAGGTTACCAGCTATCAGCCTAGGTAAAAACAAGTTGATTACTGTGAAGAGAGATTTCCACAACCCAGCACTACTGCATGTAGGCCCTGAAATTCCAGTCTATCCTTCAGCCCTTTCTTTTAGGCCATTTATCTTTCATTATTTTTTACTTCAGATAATAGATGCTTAAATAATGTAGTCCAGATTCTGACACTCACTCAGATATTGAGGCATGGACTCTTTCTCTGTTAATATTGGCATTCTCAAAAAAGCCAAGGTTTGAATGGCAGAGGCAGTTAGATTAACCTCCACCTCTATAGGACACTATAACTCTTTAAAGAAAAAAAACATAAAACAAGGAGAATTAATTAAGAAATTATCTGATTCTTTGTAAGTACAGAGACTTCCAAAGTGCCCAATATTTACACATCACCTGTTTTAGCTAGAATGTACTACACTGTGATATGTACAGAGGTAGCAGTCAAGGAAAAAAAAATCCTACTAACTAGAGGTAGTTGAAAAAATGCCAAATCTATTACATCTAACATTAGCATTTCTTGCCAATACTGTAGATGATTTTTTTTTTGCTGTTTCAGCTGCTCTGTATCTATGGAATGAAGTATTTGACTGTGATAATTGCTGTTTCTCAGACAACCTAGTGATCAATTTAGGGATGCTGTTCAACCAATTCCTCCTATTATTTCAGAGGCTCAGTTAGTTGTATTGTTATTTAGTGGGCTACCTTCATAGGAGAGCATTGAGGTTAGGCTCTGAGGCATAGTTTTGCAGTCAGTTTTAATTCAGTGAAGTTAAATTCTTAACAGAATGCACACATTTAACTATTTAAGGAATTAGGGGGCTCTATTTATTACAGGCCAGAAAGCTGAAGCTATTGGATTAGCATCCTTGCCTCTGATTTGAAGGTTGGTATTAATGATGGTGGAAAGAGATTCTACTGGGAGAGCAAGGGAAAGAAGTACATAGGAGGATATTTTAAGGATGTGAAAGAGGGCCACATAACTACTGTGAGATCACTTTGAGTCCTTGCACAGTCCTGTATAAGATACATAAGAATGGAAAACTGAATTTCTAAAAACAACAAGAGTACTCTCCTGTGAATGAAGCAAACTATGGAAGCCCAGTAAACCCAGTTTACAAAAATATTTATTCTAACAGGACATTCAAAAGTAACACCAGGAGGCTCATATTAAGTATACAAATAATTATTTTCTCTACTAACAATCCTGAATTAAGATCCAAATCTTCCCATGCATGAAAATCTTGTTGGTATTAACATGTAAGTTAAGAGGCAAGTTCTTTCAAGCAGGTAGAAAAATACCATATTTTCCTAGGATATTTTGTTTAATTTCCTTCAGAAATATTACTTTGTGACTGCCCCTCTCTCTGAAAGAACCCTAAGCCTGCAAGTTTTTGTTTTCAAGAAGCAAAAACAATTATAGACTTTGAAGTTGGGGACTTCAAAATTGTTTTCAATAAAATGTAAATGATTGTCCAAATTTTTAGTAGTCAAGTTATTTATTTATTTTTTTTAGAAGATTTCAAATATTCCTAGACCCAACTTCATGGTGGGTCCTTCCTAATCTTATCTCACTTAAGTAAGAGTTTTTTTTATTTTTCCTTTTTTTTTTCTTTACTGACTTCAGAAGACAATACATTCCCAATTACTTTATGATGGCTAGGGTAGGTTTTTATTGAGGCAAACTCCCACTGGAATGTAATAAAAATTAAAACAGAGCAAGAATTTAAGCTTGGTTAATTTGTTTGAACAGAACAAACAAATTAGGGGGAAAATTCTCATCTATAAAAGATTATGTTGTTGAGTACTCTGTAAAATAAGCTAGATTCCTCTGTTAATGTGATTCATTTTTTCTGACTTCCCTTTAAGATTCAAAACATCTTTTTCATATAGAGAAAACAGATTTTACAAAGTACTTGCAAAACTATCATTAGTCAAATTTAACTTAGACAAACTTTGATTGTATAAATAAATTCACCAAAAGTGTACAGGGGGGACATTTCAAAGAAAATATTTTATCGTGTATTCTACTACCATTGTTTGTATGCGATCTTTCTGTTTTCACTACCAGTGATTCTTTCAGGAATGACATTGAAATGTCTGAAAGGCCTATTTGGCTAGCACTGCTATGAAGTGATTCTCAGAGTGAGGTCAAAATATCTACTGGCAAGCAGGCATTCTAAGGTTATTGGCAGGAAATGGGTATTCACAACTGCTAGTTAAATTATTTTTAAATTTAATGTGCTGGAGAGACTGGGCAATTGGCCAAATTCTGCTCTTAGCAGCACCAGTGTAAATCTGATGCAATCCTATTGACCTCAGCACTGTAGAAGAAATATGAATCTATTTCTATACCAACATATTGCAGCCTGTCACATTAGTGCTGTGATCCTGGCATATCCTACATGTAAACAGGGTCAGGATGTGTCAGTTCCTGGATGGGAGACATCTAAACCAGCAGCAAGTGCTTCAGGAATAGCAGTTGGTAACCTTATTGTTTGTATTTTCTTCCAGATTCAAGTTAACTCACAGTCCCCATGCATCCCAGAATGCTTTGCACATCCCCCACATATTCCCTGTCACAGGACAGGCAGGCTAACTTTGGCTAAAGCTGTCTGCAGGAAGGCATCTTCTTGTACTGCCCAGCTTCTGGCCTGAGCCACTGCAGTCATGTGGCTGCATTTCCAAAATCAAAAGTGAATGTCTGTTCACTTGCTAATCAGTTCAATCTACACAGGTTAGACGAACCTGTGTAGATTGGATTAGTTCAGTCTTTGGCTTTTGGACTGCCTATACTTAGTAGCTCTGAAGGTTTTTTTTCACTGCACTGCTCACTTCTGTGGTGGGCATGTAGATTTAATCATTCACTTGATCTTATCCTAGCTGCAAGCATCACTCCAGGAAAGTCCAGTCCATGTTACTCTCCTCTCTGTTTCTGCACTTGTCTGTGTGAATCTTGGGGCAAAGAAGCCCATTGTACTTTATGGTGAGATGTGTTAAAATTCTTTCTGAGTCAACTGTAACAATTACAAGAAAAGTTTCCTCCCCTTCAAGGGAAGGCATTGCAGGATTACTGGCATTGGAATGATTTTCCCTGAGAATTCTCATAGCTAAGTGGTTCGAGCGAAAGTTTAAGTGGAATTTGGCCTCTAACCTATGCCCCTCAGTAAGGTAAGCCCTGATTTAATGCATTACCAAACTCAGGTAAAAAGGTTCTTTGTTTGTGGAAGGTTGGAGGAGAGGGAAGGGATTGGAGTATTGGACTAAAATTTGGGTTAGAGTCCTGGTTAACTGTACCATTAGGACATGCCCTGAGTCTGTACTGCATCAAAGCATTCTCAGAGATTAGGTGGCAGTGTGTGGCTGTGTTTAAGATATAATGTGCTTCTTGGAGTTTTTGGAGTATTTGGGATATTAACCCTGCAGTCTTGGCCAAATTCCAACTCTGTATTCTACTAACCTAAATTACTGCTTTGGTTTCGATTGGATAAGGTACTCTTTGTTTCTTGTCCTAAGCTCTTGTGTTGCTGTATCAAACAGCTCAGATATTTAATTACAGGATGGAGTGATTCAAGTGCATACTTTGTATATCATTAAGCTTATAAAGCACTTTGCAATCCTTTGGGATATGTGGAAATATATGTCAGATATTATTAGTCAACACAGATACTTAAATAAAACTAATTAGATATGAAAGAAAAACAAGCAGAAAAAATCTCTTAAATTGCAATTTTATCTATTATATTACAGTTACTGTATATTGTGTACAGAAAGGGCACAACTGATGCCTCGTTTGAACCTTACCTAATAGCCTTTCAAGCCACTGCAAAGTTGTGGGAAGCTAATATGATTATGTATAAACCATCAGTACTGAGCTCTGTTGTTTTCACAGAAGGAATGTGATCAATAGTTCATATCTGCACAGTCTATTAATTTTTAAAAAATCACGGTTTACAGTGAAACCATATAATTCCAAAGACCCTGTACCTTATAACATCGTTGCAAAGGTAAGCGTTTTATAAATTATGTCTCCGATCCTGTAAACACTTATATATGCGAATATAAGCATTTGTAGGATCAAACCCTGTGAAACTGATTTGTGACAATTGCTCCCCAAATATAACTGAACTTTGAGGCTAGGTACAGGCATTCAAAAAGTGCAATCGATCTAAGTTACACAGTTTTCTGTAAGTAGATCAGTAGTGCACAGAACAAGCATTTGCCCATTCGTGGTAGGGAAAGGAGAACAGGCAAATCTTAGACCAAGTTCCAACATTTTTAAACCAGTCTACATGTGCTGAACTACTATTCTGTAGTGGTTATAGACTGGTTTCTGATCCCTTATACCAGTAGGCCTGAGTGAACACAGAATCAGATCCCATAGACATTTAAACAGTATACAATCTAATATTTCTAGTAACGTATCAGTAATGCTTGATTTTGTATTTAAATACTGAAAAACAATACAAAAAACAAACCACAATGACCATGTCGTCAGTTACTTTCTAATTAAAAACCAAATCAAAATGACAATGCATACATCTAATGTTTGAGTACATACATATGCGATTGTTAAAATGTTTACAATGCTGGATTTTATCTACAAATATTTCTTTACCCACCTGGGATACATCTTAGTTCTAATAAATTCATGACTTTTGGTAGGAACTGACCCTATCATAATATTTTATAATTGTAGGCACTACAATTTAAATGTTAACTAGTTAATGAATAATTTGTACACAAATTACTGGATGAACTTACTGTCTTTTTCTTCTCATAGGATACCTGCAAGCAGTTGCAATTCTTCTTCATTACTTGGCTAATCAAGTTTACTCAACAAATTTAAAATTTCTTTTCCGTAAGCTGATTATAAGCAGTTTTCAGTGTTAAATATTTAATTTTCACAATTAAAACTGATAAAAATGCTTATTATTCACAGAGAATTGACTGAAATGTTTGAATGATTGTTTATTGTTCTGTCTATTTTCAGTAGAAAAACTTGGCTTTTAATGGCAAAAATAAACCTGAACCTTTTAATGTCCCAGTAACTGGAAAATTTTGTGTTAGAAAAGAAAACAAAAATGAAAACTAAACAAAAAAGAAAGAATATTAAAGCAAAGTAGATACTTCCTACAAAAATTACTTTATTAAAAACCCTATTTTCCAACAACAACAAAAAATCAGCCCTATTAAAAAGTCAGGTTACTAAGCAGTAACTGGTCAGATAAGCCATATTCTATGTTTCTGTGCCCTCGTTAGAAGAGCATACAAACAGTTCTTTCATAGGCCTACTCATCAGCCTTTCTTCTAGATGTTATATTTACTTTTAGGTCAAATAGCTTAGCATTGTCTAATAGTCTAACGAGTTCCTCCAAACAGCAATTTCTATGATAAAACTGGCATAAACAGAGTGGTGTATTAACCAAAGCCATTTCTCTCCAGTAAGGAAGGGACACACACTAACCAAATACCATGCCTGTATTTTAGCATCTTTTACCCATGTGAAATGCCCAGTACACGAGAGCTGAGGTTGTGAAACTGCAATATGCAGAAAATTACATGTTAGCTATCTCCATATAACGGGCTGTCGTTTTTCAGCACAGACCAGTCATTAATCATCCAACAATCATTCATGCATCCTTTAAATGAAGCATTAAACTGTTGCCCTGTCTGTCTGTCTCTACTGATCATCCAGGTGGAAATTAGAAATCCCAGAGTGCTTTTCAAAAAGAACAAGGGCTAACCTAAGTGACCCACAATAATAAAAGCAAAAACTGTTTCCATTGTCCACAGCTGTGTGTAAGCTATCACTGAGTACATAATAGGCACCACATTTACCTACACAGTCACAGCATTTAACTCATTCATCTGTAGAGTGGTTTGGGATATCCTGAGTATGAAAAATGTGATG
Source organism: Caiman crocodilus (assembly GCA_030014935.1). Classification (NCBI taxonomy): domain Eukaryota; kingdom Metazoa; phylum Chordata; order Crocodylia; family Alligatoridae; genus Caiman; species Caiman crocodilus. The sequence continues at coordinate 29,902,055 of JAGPOW010002791.1, forward strand.
TGAAATCAGATTCTATTATCGTTTGCAGAATCTGGACAGATATTCCTAACCAAAAATTGCACAGTGTACCTGTGATTCATCTTGGCATAACAATCTATGTGACTTGCTTTCATCTCCATTGCAGTGAAAGAAACCTAAACTCTGAGCACACACCAGGAATGCTGGGTGGAAGTTACAAAACAAGATCACATCTTCCCTGTTTGCCAACTCTTTTGTCTTTTCTCTTCAGAATTAAAGAATGTGCAACCAAGTACTAGCACTAAGAACATTAATTGAAAACAGTTTTCAAAGGAACCTCAAGATAGGCACTGTTTTCCTTGACCTCACAGTAGCATATGATACTGTTTGGCACACCAGTCTGCTTGTAAAGATAGTAAGAGTCCTACCTGCATGGGTGATTGATGTCAAACTACTCCTCTGCAACAGATGGTTCAGGGTGCACATGGGTGAGAAGACACGTACTTGGAAAAGACAGACCGACAGACTGCCTCAGGGATCTGTGCTTGCTCCAACCTTGTAAAACCTCTATACCAATGACCTGCTACAAACCCAGTCACAGAAATTCATCTATGCTGATGTCATCTACTGTGTATTCCAGGCCCGGAGTTTCTCAGAGCCAGAACACATTCTGAACAGTGAAGACACAAAGATGGCTCACTACTGCAAGACTTGACATCTCCAGCCAAACATCAGTAAGATGATTCCCAGCATTTTCCACCTACACAATACCAATGCTGTTTGGGAGCTAAACATCTACATGAATGGCCGGAGGCTAAGGCATAAAGTGTAGCCTGTCTACCTGGGCATGATGCTGGACTGGGCATTGAACTATTATGAACGCTTGAAAAAGACAGAAATGAAAGTTAAGATACACAACAACCTCCTTAATAAACTGGCTGGGTCATTGTGGGATGCAAGAGCCTCAGCCCTAAATATGTAAGCTCTTGTCATTTGGTACTCTGTGGCAGAGTACCACGCACCAGTCTAGAATTGATCATCACACACCAAACTCATTGATGTGCAGCTACATTTGATGATGCACATCATCTTGCCTGGAAACTCTTTGATCAACCCCTCTACCATGTCTCCTAGCCCTGAGCACATTGTTCCCCCTCATATTCAGTGGAAGTTGAAACTAGAAGCTACTGGTGATAATTTACACCAATCCAAGCCTGCTGCTGTATGACGATCTCTTATATCCACCTGCTGCATATTTATCAGAACACCACTCACTCTGATCCAGACTGCCTCACCAAGACCGCATAGCAGAGACCCTCTGGTGTAAGGAATGAAGGTCAACATCACCACCAAATAAGTGCTTTGTGATAGATCCTACAGTATTCCCACCTGGCTTCAACCAGCCACATCATCAGTGGGTCTTGCTGAATAGGTTCCAGACAGGGCAAGACCTGTGCATGGCCAGCCTCCACAGCTGGAGGCTTTGTGACAATCTAGACTGTAGCTGTAGCAAAACACACACCTTGTTGCATATTGTTGATGACTGCCTGCTGACTAGGTTGAGCAGCAGATTACAGGTATTGCACATGACCACTGAGGACACTATTGCATTGCTTGTAAATTATGCATATGCTGACTGACAGAGTTAATATGATTGGCATATTCTGAATTGGGTCCCTTTTTTCACTTTATAGCTGTTAAATGAACATTTCTAAATGAACAGCCAAATACTTAGTTCAATCCACTTTGGTTTTGACATTTTTTTTTGGTTTACTTAATTATAATCCAAGTTATTGATAACATAACAATAAAATTAGTTAGACAAAGTTCTACTTCACTTCGACAAATTATATCTCTAAAGATCTTCTACCTCATGTCTTTGTCCTACAAATATTGGACCAATATGGAAGAAAGCATGATTATAGCTGTCACTTTTTAGGAATATTGGAGTTTTCAAAAGACATTTTAGAAGACTAAGTATCTAAGTGCTGCAGAAATGCAATAAAAGTTGAATACGTAGCTCCATTGCTTCTTTGGAAATCCTAGCTGAAGGCAAGAGAAGCTAAAGTTTTAGTTTATGCTGTCCGGCATCAGTGGGCCTGATAATCTGAGTGAAATTTGCAGGATCATAGGTGATATTTTTATACCATACCAAATTAGCAGGACAATCAGTAATATGTGAGGGAGAAGGAAGGCAAGCAGGATTTTCATCCCAACTTGTAAATTTTGAAAATTAATTTGGAAACCTCATATAATATCTATATAGTTTCGTAGTAACTAGGGTCAGAAGGGGCCTAGAGCAGGCCATCTAGTCTGACCCCCTGCCAATGGCAGGAACAAGTGCTGGGGTCACAGGACCCCAGCCAAGT
>JAGPOW010002791.1:29904481-29916816 GCA_030014935.1 Caiman crocodilus
AGCTGCTCCTTTGCTCAGCGAGGGCTCATGTGTGGCCGAGACCACACGTGAACCCTATCAGGAGTCTTCTAGCCTCCCTGCTCAGCTCCTAACTGCCGATATACTATCATATAACACTATATAAGATAAAATGGGAGCAGAAGTAGAGGTGATTGTAATTGATGAAGACAAATAATGATGGTATAGGAAAAATACAAATATGCATTATTTTTCTTGGATCACATTTTCACAAAGCATTGTATTGTGTCTGGATATAGGGGGCGGGGGGCGGAGTGAAAGATTCAAGGTGGGAGAGGGAGATTCTAACGTTTTTTATTTGCTTCTGCATCTTTTTTCAAGTTTTTTGCTTACACTTTTTTAGTCCTAATTGTTTCCTAATGTGTACTAGAAGATAAGATTCTGATCTCATGGTAAGGTCCCGATGCTGCAGATTCTAACAATTTCATACATTACGCATAGTCAAAGGGACATTGATAACAATGTGTTTTGACAATCCATCTAAGCAGAGGTGAAATCAATGGGACTATTCACATCATACGAAGTTATGCAAGTGCATATATTTACATAGGATTGGGATGGTAAATACAGTTAACTGGTGTGAATGACTGGAGAATTCAAGGAATCAATATAGTACACAGATCTTCATTTCATTTATTATTTTTGCTTTGGTGGGCAAGCCCAATGTGCCCACAATGCATGGATACTTACAAAACAAAACGTGAAGGACAATTACCCACTTCCTTTGCTTTCTGAACTTTTGAACTACAAAGTCAGGAAAAGGGCTTCCCACAAATACCATCTGTGGAAGGTGACACATGTAAAATACAGTGGGAATAGGAAGCTAAAAAAAGCAAGAAAATGCATGAAATCACGCAAAGAGGCCAAGATGAAATCAGCAAGAAAACAAATATATATTATCTTGTGTCACTCCAACCAGCACTTTGTGCCAAAATGAAGTTTGTTTTGCCTACAAAGAGCAAAAACATAAAGCCTGCAGCTCACCACTTGATACATTGCTTGTTGTTTGACCAGTGATTTATATGTCAGGTGCCTAAGGTATCCACTCTCAGGTTTTTTGCAATTAAAGAGGGCAGGGCAGGGCAGTGACAAACGGTTTTCCTACAGTGCTTTTGGCTTTAGCTATTATCCTTTAGATATCTTTAAACTAATTCATCCCTTTTTAGAACCACAGGTTTGGGTTGATAAATCAAGTGAGACCTGCATGTGCTGGGAGCTGATTACAGGGTCATTCCTCAGCAGAAATGTTTGACCATAGTTTCCCAACTTCATATTTTATCTAGCAGCTGGTGATGTATCATCACTAATCCAAATGCAAAGTATCAGGAAATAAAAAAAGGAGGCACTGTTTATAATAAATCACTGACAGGGAAAGCTTGACCTTTTCATTTCCTACAAGGTATTTCATTGTTAGACCACAGACAAACAGAATTTTTCATCTGGTGCTTAATATGCATCAGAAGAGAACAAAGGTTTATAAAAGAAGAACAGTAGGATAGTGCCTCCACTAAAGGACACTTATCTTTATATAGATCAAAAGGATAATGTTGTTAATATCACCTTTTTCCTTAAAGATCTTTTATTTTTGTGATTTGTTCATATTTTAACAAAAAAACTTACTCCCTTGTTTGGAATCCGAAAGGGAGAGTTAGATAGTTTTTAAAATATAAGTTTTAAAAATAGCTGTTTAAAATATGTTTAAACATATTTTAGAGAAACTGCATCTCAAAAGCAATTATGAATAACAGAATTTAAATATGCAGAGCATGAAAAGGCACATCTTTCTTTATTCATGCTTAATGTTTAAATATTTGAGTAGTTTGTTATTACTGATGTTAGAGTGGTGTCTATAAAGAGGCAATGTTAGGCTACATAATATACAACCCCAAACTGGAAAGAGTCTTTGCCCTGAAGAGTTTCTAATTTGACAAACACATTTGGTATATTTTAGAAAAGACAGACAAAGAGTCGGAGGGAAACCAGTGGTAAATTGACCTGGATTATGGAGGAGGGTAGTGTGAGGACAGGAAAGGGCCTCAAATCCTAATCCCAGTAGAGTACCATGGGCAGATTCCCACAGAAAGATTTAAATGAGCAAAGTGAGGTTCAAGTGCAAATTTAGGAACCTAAATCAAAAAGTAAATCTCAGCCTATGCCTAACCCCATAGGTACATAGATTTTCACCAATAAATTTTCACATCTGTCTAAAATTCTGCTTTTCCACAGCCTTGAACTGATGCAGTCTTAAGCAAGGTTATATAGTTGCATGCCTCTTTTGCCCAAGTCCAACTGAGAATCTTAGCCTAGATGTTCTTTCACTTGTCTCTGCGCTCCCTAATGCACACACTGACAGGAGTGAGCTCTGCACAAGGTTTTGGGTGTCCTGACCATTTTCATGCAAACAAATGAGGTGATATTGGAAGGTGATATTGCCCTTGTTATGCAGTAACTGTGGTTAGAACACTTGCTCAGGATGTGGGAGATTTGGGTTTCATATCCTCTTCAGCTTGTACCTCCTAGGAGAGGACTATAACAATGGAGCTAATAACTAGTCTGTGCAGGGGCACTCTCTAACCCTTCAAATAAATCTGTGCTTCATTAAAAAAGGAGAGTTCAAAACTAATTGAGTGTAAGATGAAGGATGAGCTCATGGAATGGTATCTTTTAAATCAACACTCTCTGCAACTTGATTTGTGCAGGACGTGGTGGTGGTTGGAGACACCCTTTTGCAGGGGATGGAGGCATCCATCTGCTGGGCTGACCTGTTGTCTTGGGAGGTCTGTTCTTGCCCAAAGCCCGGATTTTAGATGTCATGGAAGGATAACTGAGACTCATTTGCTCTTCTGACTACTACCCCATGCTGTTCATCCATGTTGGCAGAGATGACCCTGAGCAGATAGAAAATGACTACAGGGCTCTGGGTACAAGAGTGAAGGGTACAGGGAATCACATGGTATTCTCTGAAATCCTTCCCATCAAAGGAAAAGGCCCAGGCAGGACCAGACACATCCTGCATATCAATACACGGTTGTGCAGACAGCATTGCCAGCAGGGCTTTGGCTTCTTTGACTACAAGATGAAGAAGAATTGCTAGGAAGAGATGGAATTTACCTGATGAAGAAAGGCATCTTCACAGTCAGGCTTAGTAACCTAGTGAGGAGGCCTTTAAACTAGGTTTACGGGGGGATGAAGACCAAAGCCTTGAGGTAAATGAGAAGTGGGTGACCTGAAGGAAACACAAGCAGGAGAGGCAACAGGGGAAGCCTTCTTATTCTTCCTGGGAAAATCTGCTAATTACATCAGGTATCTGTACATGAATGCATGGAGCCTGGGAAACGAACAGAGCAGGAAGAATTGACAATCTTTACATAGACACAGAACCAAGACATGATTAGAATAACAGAGACTTGCTGGAGTAGCTTGCATGACTGGAGTACTGTCATGGATGGGAGGACAGACAGGGGAGAAGGTAGAGTTGTATTTTATGTAAAACAGCTGTACAATTGCTTAGAACTCTAGTATGAAAGTCAAGATGGGGCTGTTGAAAGTCTCTGGGTTAGGGTCAGAGGCAATAAGGGTGATGTTGTGGTGGGTGTCAGCTATATACCACCAGACCAGGAGGAAGAGGTAGATGAGGCTTTCTTCAATCAGCTAGTAGAAGTTTCCTGATCACAAACCTTGGTTCTCATGGGGGACTTCAGTCACCCTAGCATCTGGTGGGAGGGCAATACAGCAGTGCACAGGCAATCCAGGAAGTTTTTGATGATTGTTGGGGAGAACTCCCTGGTACAAGAGTTGAAGAGGCTAACTAGGAGCTATGTCCTTCTTGACCTGTTGCTCACAAACAGGGAAGCTCTGGTAGCGGACACTGGTTGCTTATACATGTGATTGGGGGTTAGTTCTCCATAAATTCAAATGGTGGGTTTTTAACTGGTAGTTTTTTAATTGTTGCAATTAAAAACCCACCACTTCAATTTAGGGGCTCCGTCACTGTTATAGCGAGGGGCCTGATTCTTCCCCACCCCTCCGCCCGTGTAGACTGCTCTCAGCCAGGGGGTGAGCTGCCAACAGGCCCTGAGCTACTCAGAGCTAGCACCAGCCTACTAGTACCTTGCCTGGGTGGCCCTGGGGACACTTGCTGTGGAGGGAAGGACCGGCCCCTCCCCCGCCCAGCTCACATGCCACTGATAGCTCACCCCCCTGGCCATGGGTAGGCTCCACCACTGGAGGGGAAAAAAAAAAAATCAGGCCCCTCGCTTCCCCACCATGGCAGAGCCAGCCTGCAGCCAGGGGTGAGCTGCCAGCAGGCTGAGCAGCCTTTAAGCTGGGAGGGGGCTTGGTTGTTCCCACCACAATGGTGGCACACACCGGGGCTGGCCAGGCAGGCTGCTAGCAAGCTGTGTGCTAGCTCCAAGCTGAGGCAGTGCCCAGCCCATTAGCACTCCACCTGGGTGGCCCTAGGGGGTGCCTCCATTGTGAAGGGAAGGACTGGGCCCCCTGCTACTCAGGAGCCATCAGCAGCTTGCCCCAGCTATACAAGAAGCAGGCAGGTTCTGTTGGAAAGAAAAAAAAGCAGGCCCCTCACCGCTTTCTGGGGGGTCATTTCTTAGTAGAGCCTGTCTGCACTGGCTGCCACTGAGTCACGCAACACCTGAGTTTTGAGGGGGCACAGTGCTTCTCTCTGTGGCAGTGGTGCCCTCCAGGGCTACCCAGGTGGGGTCCTAGCTGCAGGGGTGCAGCCCCAGCTTGCAGGCAGCACCTGATTTGATTCAATGATGCATTGGGTACTGGAAGCCCAGGTGTGTGCAGGGAAGCTCAGGCTTGGTGAGCTTCCAGTGCCCTGTACAACATCCTTGCCACCTTCTCTGGCTGCCAGCACACGCAGCCACCATCCTGCTGCCTTCCTACACTGACCCAGGGGCAAACCAGCCTGTTCCCAGGCAGCCCCAGGTGGTGGGATGGTGGCAGGAACAGTGCACAGGGTGCTAGAAGCCTGCCAAGCTTGTTGCCACTTTTTTTTTTTTCTGTGGAGTCTGCCTGTGGCCAGGAGGCGAGCTCTGGTGGACTGAGCAGCTTCTGAGCTGTGGGAGACCCGGGGATGGATGTATCATTGCAATTTGTTATGCGGCAAAGTAGAATACATTGGGATGGGTTTTAGCTTGCTAAGTAAAAAAGTCATTTAATTCACAATATACTGCCGCACATATACAGTGTGACAAAATTAAAGTGCAATATTCTGCCACACGTGTACAGTGTGGCTCAATTAAATGACTAAACAAGGCAATATTGTCACATGTAGAAATGCCCATAGATGTGGATGGCAACTTGGGCAGCAGCAACCATGAGCTGATTAAGTTCAAGATCCTGAGGAAAGGAAAGGACAGCAGAAGAGTAAGGACCCTGGGGAAAAAATCAAACTTTGACTCACTCAGGGAACTGATCAGTAGGATCCCTTGGGAGACCAGTCTGAAGGGGAAAGGAGTCCAGGAGAGCTGGCTATATTTAAAGAAACCTTACTGAGCATACATAAATAAACCATTCTGATGAACAGGAAGACGAGCAAGTATGGCAGAAGACCAGCTTGACTTAGCAGGGAACTCTTCAGTGAACAAAAGAAGTTTACAAGCAATGGAAACTTGGACAAAATACTAGGGAGGAGTGTAAGAATATTATTTGGGCGTGCAGAGTTTCACAGCTTAACAGAAATTTAGAGCTGGAAGGATCCTTGTGAGATCATTGAGTCCAGCCCCCCTGCTCTGGGCAGGAGAAATTGCTGGGGTCAAATAACTCCAAAGTGTGTCCCCAGTCTCTTTTTAAAAAATTCCAGGGTAAGTGCCTGCACCACCCCCACTGGCAGTGTATTCCAGAGTCTGGTCGCATGAACCGTGAATAAGCTTTTCCTTATATCCAGTCTGAAACCTTCTTCTAGGAGTTTGTGATGGTTGCTCCTGGTTTTCCCTTGAGGTGGTTTAGTGAATAGTTGTTTGCCTATCCCCTGATGCTCTGATATATTTGTAAGCTGCCACCAAATTGCCCCCAGAGTCTTCTCTTTTCTAGGCTGAACAGTTCTGTATCTGTCAACCTTTCCTCATATGGATTGCTCTTCAGGCCTCTAATCATATGAGTGGCTCTTCTCTGGACTCTCTCAAGCTTCTCCACATTCTTCTTGAAGTGTGGTGCCCATAATTGGACATAGTACTCCAGCTGTGGCCTCACCAATGCTGAGTAGAGTAGGAGAGTAACTTCCTTAGTTTTGCTTGACATGTGTCAGTTGATGCATGCCAGCAGTTTGTTTATTCTGCTAAGTGTAGCATCACACTGGCAGCCACACTCATATTTTATGGTCAATTATGACCCACCAGGTCCCTTTTGGATGTGGTACCAGCTAGTGTAGCAGCACCAAACCTGTATGTTTGTTGTGGATTTTTCCTTCACAGATGGAGCACTTTACACTTCTTAGTGAACAGCATCTGGTTCTGGTCAACCCATTTAACTAATCTGTCTAAGTCTTCCTGGATTGTCAGCCTACCTGATGTGTGGCCACACTTCCCCACAGCTTAGTGTCATTGGTGAACTTTCCCAGTGTGCTTTTGAACTCCACATCCAGACCATTGATGTAGATGTTGAAAAGCAGTCCAAAGTACCGAACCCTGGGGGACCCCACTGGCTACCTTCTGCCAGGTCGACATAGATCTGCCTATTAATACTCTCTGGGTCCAAACCCATACCCAGTTTCCAGTCCATCTGACCAGTGAATTTCTGAGCTCATAGTTCCCCTTGTTTACCTTGTGAGCCTCATGGGACACCAAGTCAAAGGCCTTCCTAAAGTCCAAGTAAATGATGTCAACCTCATCTTCCTTATCCAGGTGGTGAGTAACCTGGTCACAGAAGAAAACAAGGTTAGTCAGACATGACCTACCCACAACAAAAAAATGCTGGCTGTTGTCCAGAATTTTGCCTTCTACTAGCTTATTGCATATGGACTCCTTGAGAAATGTTTTGAAGATTTTTCCTAGGATTGAGGTCAGGCTCATCAACCTGTAGTTCCTGGGTTGCCTATCCTCCCCTTCTTGATGGTGAGCACAACATTTGCCCTCTTCCAGTCTTCTGGGACCTTTCCTGAGCACTGTATTATTTTTGAGCACTGAATTCTCAAAGAGGTTCCCCAACAATCCTGCGATTACTTCAGCTAGTTTGTTCAGCACTCTTGGAGGGAGTTCATCCAGTCCAGCTGACTCATAGGTATCCAGCCTCTCTAGCTGTTCTTTCATCAGCTTGACATTGACTGTTGGTAGGTGATCACTGATCATCCCTACTGTGACTATTCTGCATCATATTTGCATTTGGCAAGCTATTACTCTTAGACTCATAGAATACAGATGTGAAATACTCATTCAGGAGTTCAATTTTCTCCTTCATTTCAATGATCAGATGTCCAGATGCATTGAGCAGTGGTCCCATGTTTTCACTGGTTTTCCTCCTGTTACCTATGTACCAATAGAAGGACTTCTTATTGTCCTTGATTTTGGTTGCTAACCTGAATTCAATCACTGTCTTCACTTTTCTAATCTGCCTCCTACAGGTATAGGCCAATCTGAATATGAGCTGGCAGTGTGATGCTGTAGTCAGTAGGGCAAATACTACTCTGGCATGCATCAACCAATGCATCTCCAGCAAAACCAAGGAGGTGATTCTTCCACTCTACTTAGCACTGGTGAAATCACAGCTGGAGTACTGTGTCCAGTTCCACACTCCACACTTTAACAAGGACATAGACAAGCTTGAGAGTCCAAAGAAGAGTCACTCTATCAGAGTCTTAGACTGCAAGCTATACGAGGAAAGGCTGAGGGATCTGGGACCCTTCAGTCTGAGTAAAAGAAGGCTGAGAGGGGACCTGGTAGTGGCTTACCATTACAGTAAGGGAGTACATCAAGGGCTCAGTGAACAACTGTTCACCAGGGCACCCAAGGGGAAAACTAGAAGTAATGGCCACAAACCCCTGGAAGATTAATTCAGGCTCAATCTGAGGAAAAACTTCTTTACAATCAGGGTGCCCAGTCTGTGGAATAAGCTCCCTCCAGAGCTGATGCAATCACCAACCTTGGAAATCTTCAAGAGGGGACTAGACAGCCATTTTGCTGGGAATCACTTTACCCCCAGTTATCTTTCCTACTTGGTGCAGGGGTCTGGACCCAATGATCTTCCAAGGTCCCTTCTGGCCATACAATCCATGAATCTATGAAACTTACATAGTTCTCCTTTGGGCCTATTCCTAACTTCCATTGTTGGTAAGGCATCCTTTTTTTTTCCCCAGAAGATATGTGACTTCCCTATTGAGCCAAGATGGCCTCCTGGCCTTTGTGCCACCTTTTTCTGCATACAGGTATGGACAACTCTGTGCACCAGGGATCATATCATTAAGGAATGGCCACTCTTTGTCCACACTTTTCCTTGAGGTCCATGATCCCATAGGGCACTACTCACTAAAGCCCTTAGCTTATTGAAGTCAGCTGTCTTAAAGTCAAGAATATGTACCTTACTGACAGATTTCCCAGCCCTACAATGGACAGTGAAAGTGACAGTGTTGTGGTCACTGTTATCTAGGTTACCCTCTATCTTCAGATCATTCACCAGGTCATCCCCCTTGGCCAAAACTAAATCTAGGAGGGCATTTCCTCTGGTGGTCCTATAAATTTCTTGAGACAGGTAGAGCTCATTGATACAAGTCAGGCATCTATGCAACCAGTCAGATCTGGCTGAGTTGAAATCAGGAAGACCCAAGTGCAACTGGAATTGCAGCTAGCAAGAGATGTGAAGGGTAACAAGAAGGGTTTCTACATGTATGTCATCAACAAGAAGATGGTCAGGGAAAGCACAGGTCCCTTACTGAATAGGAGAGGCAACCTAGTCATAGATGATGCAAAAAAAAGCTAAAGTACCTCAGTCTTCACAGGCAAGGTCAACTCCCAGACTACTGCACCTGGCAGCACAGTTTGGGGAGGAGGTGAGCATCCAACAGTGGTTAAAAAAAAAACAGGTTAGAGATTATTTAGAAAAGCTGAATGTGTATAGTCCATGGGGTCAGACGCAATGCACTCTGATGTGACTGCAAAGACACTCAGCATTATCTTTGAAAATTCATGGCAATTGGGAGAGGTCCTGGATGAATGAAAAAGGAAAAATATAATCCCCATATTTAAGAAAGGGAAGGAAGAGGCTCTGGGAAACTATAGACTTGTAGGTCTTACCTCAGCACCTGGGAAAAATCATGGAGCAGGTTCTCAATGTATCTGTGGGGGCCAAGAAATTGGCCAGAATGGGGCTACCAATGGAGTGGAATTAGGCACAACAAGCCTGATGGTTGAATTCAAAAAGACAACTTTACTTACAACTGGGATACAGCGTAGGAACGCTCTGTAGAGTTGCAGAAAACAAGTAGAAAACAAAAAAGTAGAAACTGAGTGGCACACCAATGTTGTTCAAGCATGCAGGGTACGGGGTACGTCTGGATTTCGGCAACGGGGAGTTGTTGGTGGTTGATCAGGCCTCCAAGTCTGCTCCAAGATACACGTGGAAGTTGTCTCTGATGTGCATCCAAGCTCTCTTCTCCAACTTGGGTGGAAACTTCCCAAGCCTTTATACAGCTAGTGAGCCAATTGCTAGCCGCCACGTATGCATAATTTATGTCAGGCCAATCAAAAGCATGCACACAATGGTGCAGATGCAAGCTTTGGTGGGAACTGATTCTTGCATCAAGGGCTCTTTCCCGTTGCGGGGGGATCCCTGCACCGGGTACTTGCATTGTGCTGGAGCACGGCTGTGCTGAGGCACTTTTAACCATTGAGCTCTGACAGTATCCATTTCTAAGCACTTGGAGGAGAAGGTGATTAGGGACAGTTTGACATTAATTCACCAAGCACAAGTTATGACTGACTAACCTGATTTACTGTTATAATGGTATGACTGCCGTATTTTAAAGTGTATAAGTTAGGTTTTTTAAGCCACATTTTTTGGGTCTTAAAAATCAAACTCAACTTATATGCTGTGCTACATCAAAAAACTGGGCATGGGGCTGGGTTCACTGCTCAGCTGGTACAGCCCATCTTCTGTGAGCAGGCCACACTTGTTGGGGATGTGGCCACACCAGCTGAGCACTAAAACCAATGTCACTCACAAGGGACTCACAGTGGCAAGGGACTCACAAGGGACTCACAGTGGCAGCCAAGCACTGAGCCCAGGCCTTCCCCGTTGTCATCCCCTTTGAGTAACTCTGGGCTCATAGGGGATAGGGCCTAGCTGCAAGCAGCACCAGTCTTGGTGTTCAGCAGCACTGCTCACAGCAAACAAGGCCAGGCTTGGTGCTCAGGTGGCATCCTCTGCAAGCCCAACACTGCTCATAGGGGACAGAAATGCAGTCAGGCTTAGTGCTGACCTGGAACAGCCCCATCCCCTGTGAGCTGTACTGATGTGGCTCAGGCAGCACCACTCATAGGGAATGGGGATGCACCAGCCAAATGTCGAACCCAACCCTATCCCCATCCTCTGTGAGCAGCACCGGGCTCAACACCACTCACAGGGGACTCAGGGGATGGGCTCAAGGCTTGGCTTAGTTTTTAGGCCCCCACTACAGAAAGGATGTAGACAAATTGGACAGAGTCCAGCAGAGGGCAACAAAAATGGTTCAGGGCCTGGGGAACAATGACTTCAGAGGGGAGGCTGAGGAAACTGGGCTTATTTAGTCTGGAGAAGAGAAGACTGACAGGGGATTTAATAACAGCTTTCAACTATCTGAAGTGTGATTACAAAGAGGAGCTAGACTGTTCTCAGTGGTGGCAGGTGACAGAACAAAGAGCAACAGTCTCGAGTTGCAGCAAGGGAAGTTTAGTTTAGATATTAGTGTGGACAGGTTGGGCAATCTTAGGTATGTCTCCCCTTCTATACACACCTGCCATGACTTGGATGAAGAAGAAAAAGGAAGGGAATTTTTGCCTTTTGAAGTTGGACATGAATAACTGCCACTCCAATGTTATATGCTCAAAGTGTTAGTTTATTTTATCAATGAAAGAGATACAGTAACCCTAGTCACATCGATTACTTCATTGCTGAGGGCAGTCTGGACTGTAGAATTGAAGCTTCCACTTCAGAACACCCAGATACTTTGTAACTGTTTGTTGCCACCAATTGCCTCATTAGCAGGATGTGTCTTCAGTGTCTTTTATTCTTTACACTTGTCTCCTGCTGTGAGCAGCCCCTTGCTGCTCCCTCTCAGTCTGTTTCACCACCTTTGGTGGCACCACATTCAGGACTGGTTCTGGGGGTTGATATCGATTCTCGTCCCTCTATATACACCGAGGGATCCTATTCCTCTCTTCACAGCCTCCTGGCTGATCCTCCTCCCAACGTCTTTGTATTTCTCATACTCACCAACACCACCACCAGTTCGGAGGTGATACCCTTTTCATGGCAGATCTGACGAGTTTCCTGGGGCCCACACTCCTGGCATCTTCTCCAGCTAGAGGTTGGTCCTGTGGTTTTCTCCCTAGAGTCTCAGAAATTCTTTCTCCATCTTCCTGTGCCCAAAAGCAATCAGTGTTTTCCTGCCACCAGCTTTTATGCTGGTTTTGGCAGGCTAATCACCCAATCCTCTCTCAGGTGTATAAGTCCTTCCACCTGGCAGGGTTCATCTTCAGGTCAACCCTGCCTGATTTTAAAATTTTCCCATTAGGGCTAGGGAAAGACATTAAAAAAGCCTGAGCCTGAATTGATTCAATCTTTGCCGGTTAGTCTAACCTGGCTAGACTAAATCACTTTGTAACTGCACAGACATCCCAGACATGCAGGCACATGCCTGCAGTGGCTCAGCCTAGAAGCCAGGTTGTGCTAGAGCAGCACTCCTTTCCCTTTCACAACACTGAGCTGAGGGGGCATGGTGGGGATGCTTTGATTAGGGAGAGGTTCTTCCCATTTCTACGCAGCCCAGCAGGAAACTGATAACAGTGTTTATCAGCCCTAACTCAGTGCTCATCACCTTATTAAAAAAAACAACAGAGGAACATTACCAGCTACCAGTTGACTACACCTTTGTCCTGTCTGCCATGCATGGACAGTAGCCAGCATGCGGTCTGCTAGCTAATGTTGAGAGGTGTCTGTAAGGCAAAGGGGATGGGGAGAGGAGAGGTGGGGAGCAGGGACACCTACAGTCTGTGCTGATCTGCAGCCAGGGAGCAGAGAGGAGGGGTCAGCTCTGCTGTGTAACAGAAAGCTCTAGCTAGCTGAAAGAACATGCCTGGATGTTAGGGGTGATTGATTTAACTTAA
>JAGPOW010002791.1:29918739-29967417 GCA_030014935.1 Caiman crocodilus
TAGGTGAGGTACAGGAGGCTGGCCCCAGCAGCTTTACTTGGGGTCCTACAGGCCTCCCAGGGCAGCAGTGGTGCTGATCCAGCTGCATGAAGCCTGGAAGACAGCCAAAGCATGGCTCTGGATGACTAGGCTGTTTCTGGTAGTGGACACTGCTGCCATGTACACCGTGCCACTGTTTTTGCAGTGCTCTTTTGACACCAGCATCTTTTCATGTCAAATTTTGGCACTGCGCTGCTAATTAGCAGCATGGCAATTGGGTGGATGTGTGCTGCAGGCAGTTTGCAGCACCTCAAACAACTCAGAGCACTGCAAACCATACTGCATCTTGTCTATATGTGCCCCTAGTAGCTAGAAAGATTGTGCTTTTAGGTGTTTATAGCTTAGTTAAAATAGGACTCAGTGCTCATGAGACCTCAGCTGAAATTTCTAGGAGTAACCATCCTACATTTAGAGTAAAACTAAGAATTGGTGGCAACTATTTTAACTCAATTTTGAGAGTAGCACTTTAAGGATATAGATCATTTATACATAGCTGAGTTAGGTAAACCTTTATTTCATTCTTAAAAATGACTGCTACTTTCTCCAGTAGTTCCTGGTTGATTTTGAGTCTACAGCTTTCACTTCCCACTTTTTAGAGAAACTGTCTTATTTCATCATGAGAGAAGCTCATAATCCTTTTTTAAAGTCAGCTATTGCCAAGGAATTTGTTAGAATAAGGTGTTCTATGGCAGATAACAAGCATTACGATTTCACTACAGGATCAATGAAAAATTATCTGGACTAATAGGGAACAAGCACTTCATGTAAAACTTACTAGGGGTAAAAACTGTCTGTTAGACATTTGTACAGTGTCCTGTCCAGGTATAACGGGATTGTGATCACTATAATATGAATCTGAAGTATTAATTTAATGGCAAACACTTCAGAATTTTACAAAAATTGACAATCCACAGTTG
Organism: Caiman crocodilus; assembly: GCA_030014935.1. NCBI lineage: Eukaryota > Metazoa > Chordata > Crocodylia > Alligatoridae > Caiman > Caiman crocodilus. The sequence continues at coordinate 29,919,696 of JAGPOW010002791.1, forward strand.
TGCTGAAAACATATTAAGCTTAATGGTAAAATACCTACATGACCTATAATGCATAAAATATAGGTTTTCGTGAGGTTAGTGATAGGGCTGTGCGAAGCTTCAGGTGGTGATTTGATTCAGAGGAGATTTGGCCCGATTTGGTGGCTGAATCTCCAAATCCGAACTGAATCAGGGAACCAATTTAAAGGTCTGAATCCATACAAAGCTCTCCAACTTTTTAGAAAAGATTCAGAGAGCTTTGATGATTTGGGCAGTCCCCAGTGGCTACAACAGGGAGCTGCAGCCACTTTGAGATGGCAAATACTAGGGGTGGGAAGGGCTAGAGGAGGAGACCATGGAGGACCCCTGTCAGCCCCCTCACCTCCCTACTTCCCACATAGCTGCCCCTGCTGGACCCAGCTTTGTACTTTAAATAAATCCCTGGTGCTCACTGGATGCTGCCAGGCAGGAGGGTGATGCCTGCTGCCCCCCCACTGCCCCACGCTTTATGAGGGGCTCTGCATGAGCCCCCTGACCACCCCCCCTGCTATCCCAGCCCCAACATGGTTGCTCTGCCTGGGCCAACTCTGGCCCTTTAAGAAAAAAAACAAAACTAGAAAAGCCCCAGGACTTACTGCCCCTGCAACAGCCTCCGGGCTTTGTGGGGACTGTGAAAAAGCTCCCCATGTGGTGTAGGGCAGTGAGTCTCAGGGATTTTTTGTTTTTTTTTTCTTAAAGTGCCAGAGCTATCCTGGGCAGGGCATCTGTAGGGGGTAGGGGGCCTGGGGATTCAAGGGGAGGTCAGGGGCTTGTGCAGAGCCCCCCCCCCGTGCCACGTGAGGCAGCGGAGATCACCCCCCCACACCTGACGGCACCCGCTGAGCCAGGGCTTTTTGTTTAAAAAAAAAAAAAAAAAAGAGCTGGGACGGGCAGGACATCCATTGCTGGGCTGGGAGAGTGGGCAGGAGATCGGCCTGGTTGATTCAGAGATTTGGTAGCAGCCAAATCTCTAAATCAGATTTGGCTGAATCAATTTGGGACAGGGATTAGAATCATCAAATCAAATCACTGTCCCCTGAATTGGCTGAATCTGAAGCGAATACTTTGTGCAGGCCTAGTTAGTGAGTCAGACAAAAGCTGCTATGCTGTAATACATGTGAGCTATAGGGAAGTTGAAAGAACAAAGTAGTTTTACAGCAGGATAAACCATCTTAAAAGTTATATCACCCTTAATTCAAATCACTGAGATGGCATCTATGCAACTTTTGTTGTAAGTTACAATATCAAATATATAGAAAACATACCAAGCAAAGAGTTTGTATGCAATATAATCTATGCACATATATGCATACAGATATGCAACCTTCATCAGGGGAAGGGGGCTGCACAAGGAGAAAGGGATGTTTCACCAACTAGCAAGGCAACAAAAGAAACAGAAACCCAGGTAAGCAACAATGGGCACAGCAGTCCTGGGAGCAGGGGGGAGGTACGTGCACTCTCAGGAGACCTCACATGTCTGTACACTAATGCATGTAGTATGGAGGGCAAGCAGGAGGAACTTTGTCTTCTGATAGCAGGGAAAAATCCAGACTTAGTGGGGCTCACAGAAACCTGGTGGGATCCTACCAATGACTGTGCAGTGGGCGTTCAGGAATACACACTATATAGAAGGGACAGGAGTGGGAGAAAGAGGGTGACCCCCACCACCTTATGTCAAAGAGCAACTCATGTCATCAAGAATTAGCCTTGGGGAGGAGGAAGGTCAGGCAGAGGCACTATGGGTCAAACTTCAAGGGGAGCAAGGCAAAAGGGATCTTACAGTGGGTGTCAACTATGGACCTCCCTGCCAAGGGTTTGAGTCGGACCAGGATTTCTCAGTTCAGCTTATGAAGGTAGTTGAGTCTAGGGATGTTGTCATCATGGAGGACCTAAACTACACAGATATCTGCTGGGAGGAGCAGTCAGCCAGGTCTGACTGCTCGCTTAGGTTCCTAACTAAAATATAGGACATCCACCTTATCCAGGAGATGCACAGCCCCACTAGGGGAGATGCCTTGCTGGACCTAGTCTTGACCACTGGGGATGACCTGGTGAGGGGACTGCAGGTCCTTGACTACCTAGGTGACAGTGATCATCACCTGCTGGAATTCACCATCCAGTGCAGGGTGTTGAGGGCTTATACCAAGACTAAAGCCCCTGACTTCAGAAGGGCCAACTTCAACAAACTTAGGAAATTAGTGAGGGAGGCACTGAGGGCTCAAAAGGTAGAGGATATAGGAATCCATGGGGGATGGTCGTACCTGAAGGGGACGAACCTCCAGGCTCAGAGTGTGACAGTTCCTGAGAGAAAGAAGGGGGGTAAGAGTGCTCTGAAACCCCCATGGCTCAAAGGCATTTGAGAATGCCTGAGGGCCAAAAGGGAGGCGTACTCCCGCTGGAGGAGAGGGGCTATCACCAAGGAAGAATACTCCTCCTTGGCCCTTGAGTATAGGAGGGCCATTAGGAAGGCCAAGGCAGGGGTGGAGCTCAGGCTAGTGACCAGGATTAAGGACAAAAGAAGTCCTTCTTCAAATACATTGAGAGTAAGAAGCAGGCACTGGGTAATGTAGGGCCCCTGTTAGACACAGATGGTAATCTTGTGGCTATACCAGATGAGAAAGCTGAAATCTTTAACAAGTTCTTGGCCTCTGTTTTCTTGGACAGGGAACAGGACAGGTCTCCCACCACTGGTAGGGGCAATTTTGAGGATAGCACTGCCAGGCCTTGGGTCTTGGCAGAAGTAGTTAGGGATATTCTGGAAGGGCTGGATGTTTTAAAATCTGTGGGCCCTGATGCCCTCCACCCATGGGTGTTGAGAGAGCTGATGGGGATCATTGCTGTGCCCCTGGCCCGGCTGTACGAGCGATCGTGGTCCACAGGCCAGGTGCCTGAAGATTGGAAACAAGCTAATGTGGTCCCCATCTATAAGAAAGGAGGACCCAGGAAACTATAGGCCCATAAGCTTCACATTGGTCTTGGGGAAAATTATCAAGGAATGTATCTGTGAGGGGCCAGCAGTGGAGATCACGTCCAGGGGAAATCAACATGGGTTCAAAGGCAGGTCCTGCCAGACCAACCTGATGGCCTTTTATGATCAGGTAACTAAATCCCTGGATGACGGTGTCACCGTGGACGTAGTCTTTCTGGACTTTAAGAAGGCCTTCAACACTCTCACCCCATTCTCATTAATAAACTGAGCAACTGTGACACTGATGCCTACACAGTTGGATTGGTAAAAAAATTGGCTGATGCAGCACACCCAGAGTAGTGGTGGACAGGTTATACTCAACCTAGCAAGATATGAACTCAGTCCTGGGGCCTACACTGTTCAACATCTTCATCAGCGACTTGGACAAGGGGGTGGAAAACATATTGTCCAAGTTTGCACATGACATCAAGATGTGAGGAGAGGTAGGCACGCTCAAAGGGAGAGAGGCTGCAATTAGACTTAGACAGTTACAGAAGTGGGTGGATGGTAATAGAATGGGCTTCAATGTAGATAAATGCAGGGTACTGCATCTGAGGAGAAGGAATCCAGCATACATACAAGCTGAGGAGCTCCCGCCTTGTGAGCACAGAAGTGGAAAGGGATCTTGGAGTCATTATGTGATACTCCCCTCTATGCGACATTGGTCCAATCTCAGTTGGAGTACTGAATCCAGTTCTGGGCACCACACTTTAAGAAGGATGTGGCCTTCCTTGAGAGGGTTCAGAGGAGGGCCACCTGCTTGGTTGGAGGGCAACAGGGCAGGCCCTATGAGGAGAGGCTGAGGGACCTGAACCTGTTCAGCCTCAGCAAACAAGGCTGAGGGGGAATTTGGTGGCTGCCTACAAACTCATTAGGGGAGATCAGCAGCAAATAGGAAGGGTGCTATTCCCCCCAGCAGCACCTGGGGTGATGAGGAACAATGGGCAGAAGCCACTGGAGAACAGGTTCAGGTTAGATATTAGGAGGCACTATTTCACTATCAGGATAGCTAGGATCTGGAACCAACTTCCTAGGGAAGTGATCCTCGCTCCTACCTTGGATAAATTAAAAAAGAGGTTGGATAAACACCTGTCTGGGATCATGTGATCTCAGTGTGTGCTCCAACCAGTGGCAGGGGGTTAGACTCGATGATCTATTCAGGTCCCTTCTGACCCCTAACTACTATGAAACTATAAAACCTTATTAGTGCTCTAATTTGTTTTTTTGGATCACACCAGCTACATTGTCCCCCACTGCGCTCAGAGGCCTCAGTCACCGCTGCCAGAGCTGGTGAGTACAGGGCTTTTTTTAAGTGCCAGGAGGCTGGGTTGGGTAGGGGATGGGGCCAGGCAGGGCAGCCACAAGGGCTTCTCCCACAGTTCCTCCAATGTGTCTGCCTCTGCCTCAGTGGGGGGAGTCATGGGAACCTCTGCCCTGCTGCTGCTTGCCCAGCCAGTGGGGAGGGGAGGTGCAATGCAGGCACGGCTTGTTCCAGGTGGCAGCAGGGAAGAGCCCCCACTCCCAGCACCAACACACCCACATTAGTGCTGGGAGCGGGGGCTATACCCTGCTGCTGCTTGCCCCCTTCTACCTGGAGTGAGCTGAGTCCACATCCTGCCTCTCTCCAACCCTGGATCGGCAAGCAGCAGCAGGGCAGAGTCCCCATTCCCATGCCCCTCCGCCCCTCTCCCCAAGTAAAGTGTCCCCTCGCCCTGACTGAACAGTTTGTTCCATGCCCCAACCCCAATCCCTCCCTTCCCAATGCCCCTTCCCTTCCCCAATCCCAGAAGTACCAGCTGAAGACAGCTGTGTCAGCTGCCTGTTTAGTCTACAGCCGAATCTCCAAAAGCAGCCAAATCTTTTCTTAAGCTTTTCCAAAATCGATTCAGATGCTTCAGATCAATTTGGAGCTTTTACTTGTTCTCCTCATTCATTTCAGATTTGGAGATTCAGTCCCTGAATCTCCTCCGAATCAAACTACCAAAACTTCACACAGCCCTAATACACAGACATGGTGTTGCTATTTAGGGGGCCTCAAATAATCTGTCCATCTGGTAGATTCTTCCATAGTGGCTTTGGCAGCTGAACAGAGGGCATGAGCAGTGAACCTACAATTATACAGATTCAACCTTGACAGAGGACACCCCGAGTTCCCAAGTCTAGAGAAAGAATGCTCTCTACTCACTGCTCCTTGTAGCCCTGATGAATTGTTTCAGTTATGTACAGGTAGTACAATTTGTCTTATGGAAATAGGCAAGCACAGGAGTATCCCAAGTGGAAGTGCTGAAGTATTTTTGTTCTCTTATGGGTCAAGCCAAGTGACATGCCTCTTTCTTATGATCATTCCATGTATATGCACCTCTGGTTCTAAGCTCTAAATACCTGATTTTTCAGTTTACTTCAATTTCCAAAATAGAATAATTTTTTATTAAAGTCAAAATGTTAAATTTAAATTCAAAACAAAGAATTTCATTTATTAAAATTTTTAAAAATAGAATTTCTAAGAAAATTGAAATGTTTCAAAGCAAAATGTTATTTCAAATGAAGAAGAAATCAATGTGTATTGTTTTGTTGTTTCTTTAATTTTTAATGGAAACAATTTGGCAAAATCATCATGAATCTATAAAATGTTTTAGTTAATGACAATTTGCATTTTTTCCAATGGGAAAAAAAGTTGAGGGGGTTCTATTTACATCATTTAGACCTGCCTGGTTTAGTCCTATTTTTACTGCAACATGTACTAAAATGTGTAATAATCTGAAGGAGCTGTTTTTCAAAGCTTGTATAGCTCTTAGTCCCTCTCTGCTTGGCAAAACAAAAAACTCATGAAACAAAAAGATATGTTAATCAAGTTCTCCCTCCCTTCTTTAAAGGGACAAGACATACTGTATTTCTGTGCTGATCTGCTCATTGAAAATTCAAGACAAAGTACAAGGAATTAATATAGTATTTTTTTTTTGTGAATGTTCTAATTATAAATTGCTGGCTACCAAATGAAAACAAGGAACAAAGATAAACAAGATGTTATTAAAAAACACTTACAGTAACTGAAAGTTAACAATTTCTATCCAGAGGATTCTGTTATAGTGGATGGGATTACACTGCAAAAATAAAATCTCCAATATAATTCTTCAATTATTCATCCATCAATCCTTTCAGGATTAGGAAGGTTTAAGTCATGGTAATTTGAAAAAAGAAAAGAAAACTGTGGGTACTTTTGATCCTGGGCAAACCCCAGCATTTTCCAGAGGTAAACAGTGAAACTTAATTAACAGGTCAAGCAAGTAATCTGAGGGATTTTTGTAGCATCTGTTTCCATGTGCTCCCAGGGAATATTAATACCTACATTCTACACAGCACCCAGATTGACTACAGGCCAATTATGGCAGATTAGGGAGCCAATAATTTTCTGTTTTTACTGTAAATGCAACTATTCTCTCTCCATTTTGCATCATTTGCTCTGTTTAGTCACTGAGTATAGTAATATTCGTATATATAAAGATACGAAAGGAAAAGGTAACATAGGTCAGAAATACATGAGGCAGATAATACAGGGATAGTTATGTGGCAGTCAACAATTTTATTAACTTCACATATCAGGTATTTAAATGTATCTACAGGGATTAGTTTCAACCAGATCTAAGTTTTCTCTGTAGTCAAGTCCTTCCTCCTCTTGTCCACAAAAAGGATACAGTAGACAAGGCAGATCCTTAATCCATCAATATTTCAGGCTTCCCTCTCTCCCACAGGGTCTCTTATTTGTGTGAACTTAACATATGCCACAAGTTGCAAGGAACTAATATTTAGATAGATAATAGAATAATAATTTCTAATTCTTATACCCAACTGTAGTTCTGGATGCTGCAAGGACAGCACAAATCAGTCTGTGATGGGCCATGGTTTTTATTGTAATATTTCTGTTTTAAATGCATGCAGGCTGTAATAATGTTCTGCACCTCATTCTCTGACAGACTAGTACGAGGGTAAAAGAAGGAGCTAAGGGACATGGAAGGCAGAGATGCCTGGTCAATGTACAAAGTTCCAAATAGCTTCAAGAATGTGGGACTGGCAGCAACTCCCAAGAAGCATCCAGGAAAGCTGATGGAGACAAGTTTCACAATGGACAGAGAAGCTGGAAAAAGGAGGATGTTGGCTGGTAAGCAAGGAAAGCAAATAGCTGAGGAGCTTTGGAGCTTGTCACTGTAGGGATGAGAGATCAGCTGAGATAATTTTCAGATGCCCAGGGCCAGGTGGCCTGGACTAGGGACAGAGAGACTGCTTAGTAGGCCTGTGCAAATAGGGAAGCATTCGGTTCGGATTTGGAGGACAGTGATTCAATTTCGAGATTTGGATCACTCTCCTGAATCAATTCAGCCAAATCAGCTTCAGAAGATTTGGCACTGATTTGGAGAGATCTGGTGATTTGGATTGGCTGGGGAGAGGCAGGCACAGCTAGGTGACTATGTCTACTTCTCCCTGGGTAGAGGGAGCCATGGGAGCAGCCCCCATGGCTGCCTTACCTGGCTTCATGTCCCGCCTGGCCCCAGCCTAGTTCTAGCAGTTTAAAAAAAAAGCCCCACACTCACTGGCTGCAGAAGTGGTGATTGGGGCCTCTGGGTGTTCATGGCAGAGCCACCACATGCAGTGCAGGGTAGTGAGGGGCAGTGGGAATCATATCCCACCCGCCTGGCAGGGTACTGGCTGTGCACTGCCTGGGAGCTGGGGCCACTGGAGCTGAATGGTGCTGGGCTCTGGCTGACTGCGCAAGCTGCCCCAGATCCCAGACAGCGTGTGGTGTCCTGCCAAGCCATATTGTACCTGCATGATGTGACAGCTACCCTGTCAGTACCAGGGTAAGGGAACTATCCCCGCTGCCCCCCCACTGCCCCATACTGCATGGGGGGCTCTGCCATGAGTGCTCAGAGGTCCCAATCACTGCTGCTGAAGCTGGCAAGTGTGGGGATTTTAATCTTTTTAAGTGCCAAGAGGCTGGGGCCAGTCAGGACATCTGTGGGGCTTCTCCCATGGCTCCTTTGGCTGTCCCTGCCTTTTCCCTAGTGGGAGGAACCATGGGAGAAGCCCCCATGGCTGCCCTGCCCAGTCCCATCCCCCCTGATGGGGGGGCAATGTAGATGCGGCACGCTCCGGGTGGCAGCAGGGCATAGCTGCCACTCCTAGTACTGCCATGGCTGCATCAGGACTGGGAGTGGGGGCTCTGCCATGTTGGCACTTGTCAGCTGGCATAGAATGCAGGCCCAGCAGTGCTGGGAGCAGGAGCTATGCCCTGCTGCCTCTTGCCCCCTTATGCCCAGAGCGAGCCGCGCCCAAATCCTACTCATTCCACCTCGGCTGGGCAAGCGGCAGCAGGGCAGATCCCCTGCTCCCAGCACTGCTGTGCCCCCCCACAATCTTCCTCCCTGCGTAACATGCCTCTCATGGGCAGCTTGTCCCAGCCCCAATCACTCCCTCCTCCACACCTCTTCCCTCCTCTTTCCCCCAAACCCAACAGACTTACCAGCTGGAGGCAGCTATCAGCTGGCTGTTCAATCTATGGCCGAATCTCCAAAGTGGCTGAATCTTTTCCAAATCAATTTGAATGCTTTGAATTGATCTGGAGCTTTTAATTGCTCTCCTGATTCAATTTGGATTCACTGATTCAGTCCCCAAATCAGGCCAAATCTCCTTTGAATCTAATCAGCTACTGAATCTTCACACAGCCCTACTGCTTAGTCCTTTAAAGGGGGTTGAGTAGTGTTGCACTGTCATCTTTTCCCCCTAAAAAATGCCTTGCTGTTTGGTATTTGGGATGTACTCCTTGATGGGTCAGTTCCCTTGGTTGGACTAAATTGGCTGGTATGAACTATGATCTTCTTGGAAAGAAAAAAATGGTACCACATGGGCAATATCTAGGTAAGGTAGGGAAACATTTGATAAATGTGGGCCTCGGTACCATGGCAGCATTTCTAAATAAAAATTGGTTCTTCTTTTTGTGAAAAATACTAAATTTTTCCAAAAGAATCTTTTGTTGAAAACATATGTTATTCATCAAGAATAGCCTGGATGAAACATTTTGCTGAGCTCAAATGCAGGCAGCTCCTCATATCTGCACAGAGTCCATGTGAAATCAGAGACAGAAGTACAAGTTACTTCATGGATCAAATTGGGACCTTAGTATGTGCTGCATAGCTAAAGTTTCACTTAGTTAACTCTTAAGTTAAATATAGTCAGGTTAGCTATAGAACCTTTAAAAAGTATAGTAGAGTATATGCTTTGTACAGGGAAGTGCAGAAAATGGTACCATCTGAACCTGGGAGAACATATAAAACATTCATTTTGTCTTCTCATATCTGCTCATTTAGTGCAATACATTCAACTATAATGATGCAGCTTACAATTTTATGGTCATGTACAATTCATGCTGCAAAGGATACCATGCCACACAGAATCCTTTTTATTATCAATCACTAGGAAATAAAACCTTGAAGACTGGCATTAATTAAAAAAGCTAAGGATTTACAAATGCTCTTCCTTCATTCACTAACTGTAAATATTCATGGTAAAATCTGTGGATCACTTTTTGAAGCAAGTATTAATCTTGGAAAATGAAAAATTTAAAAGGAAACAGAAACCTAATTATGCAAAAATCTCTTTAGTTCATTGAACTGGAATATTTTAAAAGCAACAGGATTACAATATTCCCCCCCCCAAAGAAAGATATTGAAACTTGCAACACAAGAAAAGGGTATTCCCCAAATGTAGATATTTCTATTCTAAAAAAAAGTTTAAATATTCTACCTGCTTTCTTCTCATATCCTTCCAAATGATTTTTCCACAAGTTCCAGACAGTCACGATTTACATGTCATTCCAGTTCAGCAAGCTATTTAAGCATGTGGATAACTTGAAGTACTTTATAAATGCCACTGATATGAGTGCTGAATAAGAGCCTAACAAGTAATTAGAGATGATCAAAACAATGCTAATTTAAAATGTTCCATAAGGATACCTTGGTTTTCTATCTAAACAAAAGCTATAGCAGATACCATTTCAATGGAAATACCACTTTTTCTCTGAAACAAACCCAAAACCAAGGATTTGTTGGTAAATGTTATTTTTTTAACCACAAACTACTTTTTGGAAACCTTAACGTCTTTTATTTAATTTTGTATTAAGAACATTACAAACATTTGTGGGAAATCAAAAAAAGTTTCCAGTGTTCTAGCATTGGGAGAGCTTGTGGCCAGGGTGCTGAGGGTGAGGCACCAGTAGTGCATTTTAGCTTACAGAGTGGGTGAGTGTTGCTTGTGCTGATATGGCACATGCTGTGGAAAGACTGTGGCCCCTGGAAACTTAGAAGCTAGAGAGCTCTGCCTAAAATGGTACCTGGGCAGTTCAAATTATATACCTGTGCCTTCACTTTTCTGGCCACTGCATCCGGTATTTGGGAAATAAGGTAATCATTAAACTGTGGGCATGTAATAACAACATAATATTACAGTGAGTTCTAGATCTTGTCAGGGAATTTTCAATTAGACTGCTTTTATTGAACATGCTAGTTTACTTAAGGCAAAATGGCTCTTGGAAAAGAGTTGATTATGATGAATCTTCCCAAGAATTTTATTTTTTCATGAAATATCCAACAATGTTTTATTTAAAAAAAGATGCAAGAAATCTTGTGGGTGATATCTTTTGTTGGAACAACTGAATGACTGGCATTTGAAAGCTCATCTAAGTTTATCTCACCATAGAGCTGATCCAATAAATGATATAACACTAAGAAATATGCAAGAGGCAAAAATTTCTAAGATTGTCATGGCTACAACATATCCCCGTTTAAACATTTCTAAAATGAAGAGTTTCATTTGTCAGTCTTATCATTTTGAGAGTTGTTCATTTATACCAAAACAAATTAAATATTTTAAAATATCAAAATCAAGAAGAATTTTAGTGATTCAAAAATTCAAGACTGATTTAGTCAAATTTGGAAGAAGGAAAATTTTGAAATTGCAAAAACATTTAAAGCACATATATAATTAACCAGATCATGCAATCGATTATTGTAACTGAACATACTATACATATTGCACAGACATTGTGAACATGGTATGTTTTACTCTCATTTAAAAACCTATCACATTGTACATTTTTTGTTGTTGCTGTAAAACACAAAGTGCTTCAGTAGAAGTTACATTTAAAAATAATAATAATTGTAGAATGTTGTCATAAAACTGGTAGATCCTTTATTCCCTAAGAACACTGAAAGTAATGTAAAAAGGAGATTAGCAATGGTGACTCAAAGTTGTTTATTCCTAGCATAAATCTCTACTTTCACATGTTTTTGTTAAAACAAATTCTGTTACCCAAACTGCAGGTTCAAAACTTCAAATTTTCCTAGTTTAATCCCCAAAAAGCATAGGGTTAAACTGCAGCAAAAACATCATAGTTTTACCAGTAAAGTAGATGCTTTCCATTTAATACTTTTAGGAGTGAATAAAATTTCTCTGGGTGGGCACTTCTACATGTGCACATTAACTGAGCAGTAACTGAAATTACTGCACAGTATGGGTGCGCATCTACATGTGCACACTCACACTGCACAGTAAATATGGTGACTTATGCTGACTTAAGTGTAAATTTGATACCTGCACCATGCAGGTATCACATTTATGCCCAATTATTTATGTCACAGTAGCACATGTGTAGACACCTTACAGCATAGGAACACTGTGTGTATGGACTGATGTGTAGACATGCCCAGTGAGAAATATGCAGGCAATATTACTTAAAAACAAACCACAACTATCTTAGAAATAAATGAATTATTAAACTTGCCCATGCTTGATTTCTATATGTTTAAAACACTCAATTCTGTCAACTATCATGGATCATAGATTAAATTAACCCAAAGTGACTCCTTAGTTCCTTTGATTTTTCTCTTTTTCAGTGATGTTGAAAAAAATTATAAAAATTACAAAACATAGCTCATTCTTTGTCTCTATAACCCTCTGCTGATTTTTTTTCCTCCTTTATTTTTTTTTGATCCCACAAACTTCCTATGATCATTTGGCATTAATCAAAATTTCTATTATGTAGTATTTCTGTTCTCAGTCCAGTACATATTAACCTGAAACATACCATGGGTGAATACCAGTAAGTATACAATATTCTCACTAAATAAAACAATACCCAATGCTTTCACATATGAACTCTGCTTGGAGGAAATTTTATCATACTGATGGACAGTATATTTGAATGTTCTTCTCTGTCATGAATATTAACTGTTATTTCTATTAGCTAATGTTGTTTTATTGTTAATTATAGGTAATTAGATGATGAGTTCCCAGCATGCTCACTTCACTTAGAAGCCTCTACATTTAATTAACTCAAGATGTTTTTTGAACATTTAAATGTCAAAACAACAGTTAGAAAGCAGAATGCTAACATGTCGTTCAGTGAACTGAATGTTATAGAATGTGACTTACCGAACCAAAAGTGTCTCTCTGATGACAGCTCTTGAAGTTTACTTGTAGAAAGTCTAAGTTTGTTGTAAATTTTGACAGTATTATTACAAAGGCTGCAGGATTAAGGGGCCACTGGCTTGCAGATCTGACACTTCACTGAGTACAGGACAGGGTCAGGCACAACAGGGAGGAGGAAACCCCAAGATTGACATTAGTGCTATGACTAGAACCCATTAAAGCTTTTACTAGTTCCCATTTAAAGAGTCCAGTCTTTGGATGGTTTTGCTCAACACCTAATTATCAAGGATGTGCAAAGCAGACTGTATTCAATTTAGATTTGGATTTGGCCCAATTCTGGGGACAGTGATTCGATTAATTGATTCAGATCATTGTCCCAATTCAATTCAGCTGAATTTGAATCTGAAGATTTGATGTCGATTCGGAGAATCAGCAATTCAGCCATAGACACAACTTTAAATGTTTTTTCTACAATTTCAGGTACCAGACCCAGTTTGTGAATGCTCAGATGATGGGGCAGATGGAGCGTCTCACAGGAGTGTAGGGGGTGGGGGTTGTGTGCTTGGTGGTGAACCCAGAAGTACTTCTGGTCTGTTTCCAAGTGCACAGTGCACAGGAAACCCCCTCCCTGTGCTTCCCTGGCTCAGTGATTGGCCATAGGGGGACCCTGTGTGCCTCCCCAAACTCAGGAGGCACCAGTTGCTGAGCTGGGGGAGGGTCACCTGTGCATTCAGACAGGTGTGGAGGACCCAGAAGTGGACTGGTCTATTGCCACTGGAGACCCCATCCCCCACGCTCCCATGGGACACTCCATCTGCCCCACCACCTCAACAGTCACGAGCTGCCTGAAAGAACATTTAAAGTTGTGTCTAGGTCTGGATTGTTGAATCTCTCCAAATTGAATTGGGACACTCTGAATCAAATAGGAGAGATTAAAGTGTCTCCTGATTTGGATTTGGAGATTCAGCTGCTGAATTGGTTTGAATCTCCACCGAATCGAATCAGCGACTGAAGCTTCACATAGCCCTACTAATTCTAGAATTAAAGAAATAAGAGATGGAGGAAATTACATAGTAGGACAATTTTTTCAAAAGGTAGAGTCCCACACCGCCATTTGGATGTTTACCTAAGTCAACAGGTACTGTTCTGGCATCTGACACCACAAACATAGGTGCTCATTTCTGACTGCATTTGTGCCATATCCATCTGTCTCCATTTTTTGAAATGATCAGATCTATTGCATCAATCAGTCCATCCTGTTTTCAATGATGAATGATCCCAGTATTCAAAATAAATCTATTAACTAAATATATTTTCCCCCTCCTAACCTGTTGCCACATATCTTGTAGCCTTCTCTTAAATATATCAGTGTGTATGTATAGCTAAACAGGTAAATTGGTACAAGAAAAAGTCCTGTGTTGGTAATGAAGAAATAGGAAGGCAGAGTTTTCTGTGACAGTATCCATGTCAATAGGTGTACTAAGTGACAGACTATTTCATCAGTTACACAGGAATTGGAAAATTGTTTTTCTGCCAACTGTCATCCTGTTTATAGATGTTTATTTATCTTTCAGCTAGTAATTTAGTTTGTTTCAACACACAAAATTCATGGCCATCTGAACTGAACCCTCATGATGTCACATGAAGTAACACAGCCAAAACCAAACCACCAAATACATTTTTTTCCAGATTCAAGCTACTGAAGGCTTGCATTTTTCAGTTTACTTGGTGTTCTTTCCTTCTCATCTCTGAAACCTATCCCACTTTCCAGTTTGACAAGTCATCACTATTGCTAGTATCAGATTTCTATTTCTCTATTAGGAGACTTTTCATTACCTCCATATCAGAAGAACAGTACGCATATTCCAAATATTTGAGCAAAAGACTGATGCCTGGTCTCATAAATACGAAAGCTAGAACTCAAGAGTCAGCACAAATGCAGAGGAAAAAATTTACTGAGAAGTGTGGAGCATCTTGTTCTTCGAACGAAGAATAACTTTAAGGCCTATAAAATAAGCACAATTACCTTTTGTTGTTCAGTAGGCATTATTCATAACCAATATTTTTTTGTTGTGGGTGAGCAGTGTTTTGGTACTGAACATCAACGACATGACAGAAATGTTTCAACCTTTCTATTTTCTTTCTACAAATGTGAATGTAACAGTAAATCCAGATGACAGGCACTTCCACATACAGTGGCAGTCAGTGAATCAGGTACAATTTGAAAAGCATGGTGCTCATCTGAAAAAAGTAGAAACTAATGCCATTTAGCTATCTCCATTGTTTCTCCCATTACTGGTAACACAATACTCTGGGCTGCACAGACTAAGTGTTGTTAAAAAATAACAATACAATATTTTAATTTTTTTTTAAAAAGACAAAACACATGGGCCTGCAGTATCTGTGTCTAAAAGAAAATCCAAGATTCTTGGGGATGAGTCTATCTGCTAAAAGAGACTTAATAGTGCCAAACTGCAAGAAATCTTCTAGTAAGTATGGTCAATGTGACATGAACTCATACTTTAATCTTAGTTGCACGTTTTTATGAAACAAGAACTCTTCTCTGTCGACAAATAATGATTAACGTTTGTAGAACAATTCCATGGCACACTGGAGAAGTTCAGTCCACTGGGTGTCTGCTCATGACTTTACACAACATATTTCCTTCTAGCAGTGTGTAGTATGCCTGTTTAGGCAAACCACCATTATTTTGGTTACAATAAGTACATTTCAAAGACTTTTCAGTGTACAGTAGTTGTTTAGAGCCTTGAGATAGACCTGCAAGTTTGCACAAATCTGTATTCCTTAAGATTTCATACAGTAATATAGTTGGCAGACTTACCTGTGGACTTTAAAACTCTGTGCTTTGTAGATACAAGAACTGTAATTTCAATGGGAATGAAATTAATTAAAAATAAATACAAACATTTTAAGAGACTTGTATGCAATGTAGTGAGCCTCATATGACCAGTGAATTTCCACTTGAACAGTCAGTATTTCATAATTGCATGGTTATGAACTTTTATTAGTGGAGTGCTTCTTCAAGCCTGCCCATTTTAAAAATCAGCCTGTTTGTTCTCAGTGAAGCCAATGGCAGCAATCCAGTTGGCTGCAATGGAAGCAGGACTGGAGTCTCCTGCAGGTATAACACAAATATAGAGTAGAAGTCTACAAGAGTGAATCAATCTGGCTTCTTTTTGAACAAGTACATGCCTATATGCTTCCAATTTCTATTATGGATTCCATGCATTCTTATGGATTTGTTTGGTCCATTTGATTGTTTGGTCATTTCCAAAGTCACTCCATGTATTCAGCTTTCTACTTAGTGCAAGAATAACTGACCCCTCCCCTACCATTAGCCTATCCTTTGCTCCTGAAGGTAAATATAATCAGAGTTAGGACAATGGTAAGAACTCATACTCCTAACTTATCTGGACAATATAAACCACACATCTACTTTGTCCATTTGTTATACTGGAAATTCCTTAGGGAAGAGACCAATTCTGTTTTTACATCAAATGCTATACAAGTCAATTGGGCCCCAATCCTTTTTGGGACATTTTGATACCTCTAATTAAAGAACTGGAACAAAACTACATTTTGCACACAATATCAGAATATCCTGTAGGTGGAGAATCCCCAGAGAACATTGGGCTGCAAAAATAGGAAAGTAGAAGCCATTTGTAAGCTACAATAAAATTACAGTTTAAAAGCACCATGTTACCAAAAATGTGTTTTAATTTTTTTTTTTTTTTTACGTGCAATTTTGCATCTGCAGCCAGTTAAATGTAAAGGCCAATAACTGAAGGCATAAAAAGAGTACCAATTATTTAATTTTCTAAAGGAAGATTTGGATTTATGGCCGTAGTATGGACAACAAATATTTAACTTTGAAGAGCTCAGTGGTGTACACTGACATACAAAAGCATACATGCATTTATGAACCACAATAGTGTGAGAAACTATAATGAACATGGACTTAGTAAGTGAGGCCTTCTTTGAAAAATCTGGCACTAAATGTTAAATAGTGCCTTGGGTCTGATTAAAATTGACCTCTGGAGCATGGATCATACAACATAAAGAAAACAAATTTAAGAAGTAGAAGGAAAGACTGTAGTTTTTAGCCTCTTTATTGATATGAAAACCCTTAGGACACCAACAAGAGGTTGATGGGGGGAACATTAATATCTAAGGAAAGAGATCAAAAGAAGTTAATGTTCCTGGCACTGGACTGTGACATGTGTATCCTTATACTTTTAAAAACTTACAGTAAAAAAGAGGAAAAAGAAACATTTCTTTGTTGAATCAAATATTGCCACATGTTATTGATTTTAAGGTTGCTGTCTTATGATACAATTTAATTTAGTCTGCATTGAACATTTCTGAACTTAACATTTAATGTGGCAATAGCTTTGCTCTGCCAGGAATATTATCTGGATGTTAAACATGAATCTAATTTAATCATCAGAATATGGCAAGTATGATAGCAAAGGTCATTTTGTTTATATTGTCCTCTAACTTCATAACTTACAGAACGTTTCTTTCATCTTCAAAACTCAGAATATACAAAAGT
The DNA here is from genome assembly GCA_030014935.1 of Caiman crocodilus. Taxonomy (NCBI): domain Eukaryota; kingdom Metazoa; phylum Chordata; order Crocodylia; family Alligatoridae; genus Caiman; species Caiman crocodilus. The sequence goes on from JAGPOW010002791.1 coordinate 29,936,732, forward strand.
ATTAGATGCTCCACTATGTATAAGAGAAGTGATCTAACTTTTTATAGATACTATATATAGCCAATATGGTCCATGTTAAATGCTTTTATTTGAAACTGAAAAAAATTGTACAGTAGCAAAGAAAAGCATGGGATTTATACAACACATTGGCTAAATGTGTTGAATATTTCTCTTGTGGCAAGACCATTCATGCTATCTGACTAACTCCATTTGGTGAAGTGGAAATGGCATGCACTTTTGGGGCTAGAATCTCACTTTCTACCATTGATAACATGTGGCATGTGGTTGTAACAATGTCAAAGCCTGGAAAGTGATTTTGAGCTCCCTTGAACGGCAGGCATGAAGGTTTGCATATGCCAAGTATATAAGATGCTGGATGAATGCTTAGCTTTCTTACATTTCCAAATTGCTATTTATAATTTAAAATTCATTAGACTACATTCTGATCTCAATGATATGGGATTAAATCCAGCATAACTGCATCACCTTTTCTGAAAAGAGCAGTGGTCACAAAGGATGTTTGGGCAAGATTTTTATATTGGGTACCATGGTATAAACCTGAAATTATGCATCTGCTTGAACTCATAGCTATACAACTTGTAAAGGAGTCTCCTTGTACGATCTATTAATCTACATTTGTACATCTCAGAGTGCCTTAGAAACCAGGATCTCTTTCCTAGAGAATACCATACCATGATCATATTATAAAAAAAAAGCCCTTCATGCAGAGCCACCAGTGGGATAAGAGAACATAAAATGACCAGTTCAGATAGACAAAGAGGAGGTTGTAGTGATCACTGGGTTCAATAAATATAGGTGTGAGAAGAATTAAACAACAAACATTGATTGTAGAGCAGTAGGCAATTTCTGAAGACCTTTTGTCTCTCTCTATCTACTTATCTTCTCCCTAACTGAGGAATCATTTCCCTCAGTTTCTTCTTAGGGAGCATCTCTGAATTATAACTTCCCTCACTACAAAAGTGAGGGAAGAGTTAGAAAGAACAGCTATTTTAAAATGAACTGAACAGTCTCTCTGGGGTCATTCTAGAGTCATATTTCATTTCTTTACCATGTCTCATCACTTTTGAAGAATTATTACAGAATTCTTAATGCCATGGTTGCATGATTCATCACACTGTTAGTTTATTACTCAGTTTAACTGAACACTGTTAATGTTTTCATTCTTGAAGAGACAATCATTTTCCCCACCATTTATTGATTTTCTAACATTTTCACATACTAGGATATTGAATATAACAAGAGAAATGCCCATCAGATACTACATAGTCAATAAACTCTGAAGAAATAGTTATGATCACTTAGGTTTAGTCTTTTAAAATCCAGTGCACACAAACAGTCCAATATGCTATTGATACTTCCCAGCAAAGTATCTTTCTATGCACTGTGAAGCAGATAAGAAGACTGAAAGAAAGCAAGTAGACCAAATTTTACCATAGGGAAACTGTAAGTGGTTGGTGACGTGTCTCTTGGAACTGGGCTATCTTCCCACTGAAACTGTAGTATTATGTTCTTCCAAAAAATCACCTGTCACATCTTGGTGTTAATGGGAGAGGTACCAAACTCTTTTGGGGAGACAGAAGGATCAATTAAGGCTCAGGAGGACATCTTATCCTCTCAGGGCTCCATCATTCCCATACCCTGCCCTAACCACAGCAGATGTTCCAGGCTTGATGTTACTTGCCTACTGAACTAAAGGTCCAGTCCTAGTCTTATGGATTCCTTGTTTGAGGGATCCTCCTCCAGGCTGGCTGCTTGCCCTGTTTTTCCCTACATGAGTCCCAAGACAGCTGCCTCTTAATTTCACCTTGTCCTTACTTTCAGGGTTGGGACGGACTTACCTTTTCTTGGGGTGTAATCTCGTCCATGTCTCTCTCTTCCTCTGGTATCCTGGAGGAGTTATCTCCATCCCTCAGGACTGGACTCACCAGCAGAGTGATCCCTTCCATCTCCTTGCTGGTTCTTCCCAGGTAAGTCTGGAAACTGGGGCTTTCATCTGAACCCCAGGGTCAGTTTCACCCCACATCGCCTCTGGGTGTCTTCTCTAGTGTTGTTCTACTCTCCGTTTTCTTGAACCGACCCTGGACGTTTCCTCAGTGTCCATTTAAATTCTCCCTCTTCTCAACTGTGTTCCTCATGGCAGCATGCGATTCACTGCCTCCCTGACTCAGCTATTCTCCTTTTTCTTTTTCAGTGCAGCTTTTCCGTTTCTCCTGCTGTGCCACTCTCCCTGTCCTAGTCTTGAACTCTGGCAACTGGGCTTGCTGTGGCAGTCTTTGAACTGGCATGGCCCCAGCTGCTTTTCTTAATCAGTTGCAGTGCAGCTTTTTCCCCACCTTGGCTTGCCGTGGTTTCTTTGTTGTCTCCTGGTAAGTCTCTTCTTCTAACCTTCTTCACGTTCTTGTGGCAGGGTGCTTCAACCACCCGGTCACAGAAACCTATTACCACATGGGAGGCCTTCACTTGTACACACTTGTTACCCTGAAGTGGGAGGGGGGACTGAAACCAGCTAACCCTTCTGAGAAACCACCTTACTTAAATTATGTGTTGCCCACTCTAGTGCAAGGTTGTGCCAAAAAGATCATATCCAACTATTATACAAAATGGTAAGGTATTTAAAAGCTCCCTTTCTTAAGCAAATTCAGGCTGGAAGGTAGGACTGTCAAAAACATTAAGGCATTGGGCTAACTCTGCTGTTAGTGAAGTTGATGATAAAACTTTCACTGACTTCAATGGTATTAGGAGCAAGCCCTAAACCTTCAAAAACATTCATTTATAATAACAGGTTAGAACATTACATTAGGACTGTAATTTAAGTGTGCATATTAACAGTCACCACAGCTATATATTTCTCTTCTATCATGTATATTTTATCCATGTAGTTAGTGACCTCAACAGTTAGTTCCCTTTCTTTCAAAGGCTTATATTTTTAAATGTAGAGAGATAGCCACCATAAGTCTAATGAATTCAAAGCTTTTGTTAGTGACAGATAGACACACAAAAGTGTGTTAATTGACAGAGTACCTTAGTTACCTCCATAATGCATTCTTATGTTTTATACACAGGTAAGCTTCAAGAGTGCATTTCTTAATCTAATAAAATATTTATCATATCTGAGATCTAAAGTGTACATATTCAATTTTTTATGCACACCTTTACATGATTCATGAAATTCACATAGGATGCGAGTTCTTTTCATTACCGTTTGTTTTTATGTATCATTGTTACCCTTTTTACAACCAGACTTATATTCAACTGACAAATATCATTCAGATAGTTTTGAACAAAGCAGTACTTACCTTCTGAGGGAAATTATGGGGAGGTGGAACCTGTGGTTGTTGGGTTTTTTCCTTTCTGTAAACAGAAAAAAAAATTAAAAACATAAAAATCCAGGACTGTGCTCTATTGAAAACAAAGCACAATGTGTTATATTAGATAGTTTAGATAAGCATTTACATTTTTTAGACTGTTCTACAGGTTATGAGGTGGCCAGATAGAAGACCTGCTAAACATCTAAAAAAAAGCAACCCTATATTCTCCTTTATCTTTATAAACATGGACAGGGGTATTAGCTTGGAGTTTCAGTTTTAAAACGTCTCTGGAATTTTCAGCAGAAATGGTGCCTTTTCTACCTGTAGCTCCAGAGTGTGTTGATAGTTAGATAGAATATAAATCTAGTGGTCAAAGCAAAGGTTTAGGCTATCCAAGGCCAGATCTATGAAGGTGCAGTCCTACCCCACCTCTGACTTCATGGCACACACAAAATGGGCTCTCCACGACTAAGAAAGAGGTGAGCTTCACATCCGTGCTTCCTTTGCAAAATCCTAGATCCATTTGTGACCAGCTATTTGGCTTTTATTCACACTTCTGCCACTGCATGACCCAGGCTAAGTAACAGTGCTTTTGGCCTGCTTCCACAGAAAAGAGCAGTGGAACTGGGCATAGATTAAGATGTACACTGTGCAATGTATGGAGGACTCTGCAATTCCTCTGTACAAAGAAGTACTTTGCCAGAACAAAGCAGATATATTCATGGAGAGGTTACTGACATGGCTCCATGCCCACCTCTGCCCGCTACCAGCTGTAGGCCAGCACTGGGAGAGATTACCCACCCCATTTTACAGAAATCCACTGTCAATTCTTCCCTAACACCTTATCACTTCTGTTAACTACCTTAAAAACAGTGAGGGTTAACTACATTCGCACAGATGTGCTTTAAAAGTCACTACATAATCCTGGTTCTCAATCTTTTTGGGTTCAAGGTATACCTCAGAAAATGTCAGCTCCTACTGTTTACTCTGTTTTTGACTACAGAAAAATAACAGAGCAATTCCTCTGTTGCTAAGATCTCAGAAATATCACAACTAGGCAGAATGTTTTTAACTACACTATGGATTCCTATTTAAAATTTGCAGTTTATGTTATGAATCATGTTTGCACTCCTACCAGTGCCAACACTGTGTATCCCCCTGTGGCACCTTGAAAAGATTAAGGGGCAGATTCGGAGAGGGGAAGGGGGTGCAGTGGTACAGTTATACCTCTTTTTCATTTCTGGTCCAGCCAAAATTGAAAACCAACTGCCTGGCACTGGCATCAACATCCCTATGCAGTGAAGGAGTCAATTAACTTCATGGTTCATTATAATCTACCATATTCCTTCTAAACTCTTGATTCTATAGGTGTTAATGAGCCTCTCTTCTTCTTAATGGTGTTTGTGTTCCACTGATCAAGCTACCCTTTCTTCTGCAATATTGTTGTCTGCAGCTGTTTCTGGTAACGTAGGTCCTATTTTACAGCCCTGCAGACTGTTATTAATTCTAGCTGAAGACATTAAGTGAAGTGTGGAAGCATCAGCTCAGGTGAACATTGTATGTATTGTCAAGATGATTAGAAAGGTTATATTTTGTTTTATGAATCTGAAAAAGACATGTACATATAACTCTAATGAATACAAGACAATGAAACAACATTGTTTCATTCTTTTTTCTTAGTTCTTTGTGTTTTTATACATAACATATGAATACAGTAAAATAATGCACATTCCAATAAAGTTATGTTTGTTTTTGCTTTAGTCTTAAACTGAATAATATAGCCTGGGCCCCAGCTTTTCAGTAAGGCTTCCAATGTGCCACAGCACCCTAGTTGAGAATCATTGCTCCAGACTGGTATCTTCTATTCCTCTAGATCAGGGGTTCTCAATCCCTGGACTGCGGCCTGATGCCAAGCTTTGGTAGGTTGGCTGCCGCACCAGAAGTGGTTGCAGATTGGCAAACCACAGCCCCCCAGAGCTGGGCAGAGAAGCCCTGGCTCTTTTTGCAGGGCCTACAGCAGCACAGGGTGTGGCCCATCCCCCCCATTGAGGGGTAGGGACATTTTTACCTGTCTTGTGGCCGGAAATTCTGGCCACATTTGGCTGTGACTGCTGGGCCACAGTTTTCCAGGCTGCAACAAAAACTTTGGAAACCCCTGCTCTAGATAGCAAGCATGTGGATCACTACCTATCGCTACCAAGACTCTTAACTGTTAAGTGATCTACAGCATCACTCAGCCAGAACTATCACAATAGAAAACATGAAACTTTACTGCTTAACATCACATACAAGCAGAGATCCTGTTTTTCCGTAATAAAAAATTGCAGATTCTCTAATAAAACTCCCTAAATCCGTGATTAAAATGAAAGCTCCGCCCCCCCCCTTCCTGGTGCCCCTCACTCTCTACTTGTGCACCTCACTCCCCCCACAACAGCCTTGCAGTCCTACTGCTGCCCCTCACTCCCCCCCACAGCTGCCCAAGCCCTGCTCACGCCCCTCAGCCCCCCAACAGCCCCTGCCCCCAGCCCCACCAGAGGGGACCCCAGTTTCCAGGGCTATGGGGTCAGAGACCCAGGTCCACAGCTCCCAGCCCCCAACAGAAAGCAGAAGCTGCTGCAGCAGAAGGAGCATGTAGCCAGTTCCCACACTGCTATGTGCCTGCTGCAGACTTGGGCGGGGGTACGGCCGGCTTTCAGCTGCAGCACGTACTCTCAGCGGGCGGGGGGGACCCGTACGCCCCAGATCTGGGCTCATACTCCTGGCCCTGCTGCCCTCTCCTGGGGCCACTGCAGCTCAGCATGTGTGACCCAGTGTGGCAGGGCATGGTGGGGCTGTGCAGGAAAGCTGCTTGCCTCTGCAAGCTCTGCACTACCCTAGCCACACTGTGTACACAGGGGTAGTGCAGGTAACAGCACAGGTTTGTGCTCCTCACCGCTACCATGGCCTGCAGGGGAGGTGTGGCCAGGGCAGCATGAAGCTTGTGGAGGCAAGCAGCTTTCCTGCACGGGCCCACAGTAACCTGCTGCGCTGGGTTACACACACTGTGCTACGGAGGCCCCGGGGGGAGGGCAGCAGGGCTGGGAGCATGAGCCCACAGTGAGCACTCACCCTGACCCTGCCCTGCACACAGATCTGGGGGGGCACATGTCCCCCTTGTCCCCCAGAAGTATATGCTGTGGTAGAAAGCTGGCACCTCCTGCCCCCTGCCTGTGGACAAGCCCAGCCTGCAGTGCGTGAACTAGGAGCTGCATGCTATCAGCCAAGCAGGCTCCGCACCTCCTTGTGCAGCTTTCTGCACTCCTGAGAGAAGCCACACATGGTGGTATGAAGCCCTCCTGGCCCGGTCCTGCCTGCCCTGTGGCACACGGAGTGGGAGCTGCATGCTATTGGCCCGAGTGGGCTCCGCGCTTCCCTGTGCAGCTTCCTTGAAGGGCAGATAGCACGCTGCTCCAGGTCTATGCACCAGCTGGGCAGGCATTCCTGCAGGAAGCTGGCTGGGGGCTAAGGGAGTGGGGAGGTGTTGGGGAGAGACATACAATACATGCCCGGCTGGCAGCATGTAGACTTGGAGTGGCGTGCTATTGGTCCTACAGCGAAGACGCAGAGACGCACAGAGCCTGCTCGAGCCAATAGCACACCACTCCTGGTCCATGTGTCATAGGCCAGGAGGGTTTTGCATGTGGGGCTTCCCCCAACACCTTCCTGTTCCCACAGTCCCCAGTCACACACCTACACTCTTCCCCCTACCTGCCCCTGCTGGCTCTTCCCTGGCAGCCACCCACACCTGCCACCCAGGGCCTGCCCCCAGCCCTCTGGTGCCCCCCAGCCATGATCCACAACCCCCAGCCCCCTGCAAACCCCACTTAACTTACACGCCACAAACTAACAGTGGGCCTGAGCCAAGCTTTGGCTGACTGAGAGACTCAGGCCCTGCCCTTCCCCCACCTCTCTTCCCTTTCCAGACAGGGATGCGGGTTTTTGCAATTAGCTCTGGCAGGCTGGAAATCTGCACAGCTCTTTGCAAAAAGTGGGAAATTCATGGGCATGTCCACTAAAAGGGAAAACCTTTTTTTCTCTGATAGTTGGGAAATCCATGGTTTTCTCTGTTTTTCCATGGGAAATGGAAAACCCAGATCCCTGCATATAAATTAATATGGTTCATAATGACATTCCTACTTTGACCTTCTAGTATTTCCTCATGTATGTATATTTTAAAGTATCTATTAGAGACTTGATCCTACAGGATTTTAAATATACCTTCTCAGTATCCCTGACTCATTGATCTCAAGTGGAGGCAATTGGTCAGCAACGTTTACATCCCTTGGTCTTAGAAATACACATTATTACGGATGATCTTACAAGATCCCATTATAAACTCAGTTGGAAAGCAAGATAACCTTCAGCATTGTATTATTGTGTCGGTGTGGGTTTAGGGCATGAACTGACATGATTTTCACTGCTCACCAGATACAGAAGAAATGTCAGAAACAACATAAGCCTCTTTCTGTGGCCTTCTTTGACCTCACAAAAGCTTTTCACTGTCAGCCAAGAAGTGTTGTGGAGGATCCTTCAGGAAGTATGGATGCCCACCAAAATTTGTCACCATTTTCTGCTGGCTCCCTATGCAAGCTGTATTTCTCAGTAATGGAATTATCACAGATCCCTTTGAGGTTAAAACAGGAGTTTAAGCAAGGCTGTGCCATTGCTCCAACGCTCTTCTCAATATTCCTTGCTGCAATGTGACATCTGACCACCAACAAGCTTCTAGCTAGAGTACAGCTAAACTACAGAATGGATAGTAAGCTGTTTAGCCTCAGCCAGCTCCAAGCCAAAACCAAGACCACACCAACCACAATCATTGAGCGCTGGTATGCTGATGATGCTGTACTATGCACTCACTCAGAAGCAGACCTCCAGACAATTGTCAATGTCTTCACTAAGTGTCACAGCATGGGTTCCCCAGGGATGGCTGTGATGCCCCTAGGGATCCATGACTGCTGATCTTGCCCAACGGGCACACTTTTCCTCACCTGCTATGTCTCACTAGTAATTATAATAAATAGGTAGGCTGCCCTTAAGTTTGTTTGGATATGATCCTGGTGGACACCACTGAACTCTGTGGGTTCCTGGACCCCTTTTTGGGTCCCATTCAAAATGGATGCCTCACAGGACACCCTGAGCCCTATGGGCTAGATGTGTGGCTCCAAAACTGCCCCTTTACCATACCCCATGCTGCACAGATGGTATTCAAACACTGTCCCTCTGAGGCCTTGCTCAGCCTCTCCTTTATCACTGGGCTCTTCGCAGCCCTGCCTCTGCACCCACACTGGCACTGGGGTCTCCACACTGTAGTGTGCCCCACTGAGGCCTCCTCCTCCCCACTAGCTTTGGCCTGGTCCACCAGTTTATAAACAACAACCAAAATATGAGCCCCTGTGCTATAACATAATACAACCAATTCAGGGTGCGCTCTGTCCTTTTAAAAGAGCCAAACTTCCCCACAAGCATTAAGTGTCTTGTAGCCCAGGGTACCTGGTCAGCTCCTGGAGCCCCATAACTCCTATAGGCAACATATCAGGCAGCCACATCACCTCTGGGCAATTCTTCTTTGCAGGCTCCTTCTCCTGGCTGCTGCCAGAGAACTAACCCCTGCTGGCCTCAGCCCTGGGGTTTATATGTGCCCAGGGCCCTGCCTTCTTTCAGTCAGCTGCCCAGGTACAGGTGCAGGCTAATTCCATTGTTAGCCTGCTGTCACAGTAGCCTGCACCTGTAGGGTTTCTGCCTGACTCCTAGGGCTTTCTCCCTAAGCAGTTTCTGCTCTAAAAGGAACAGGCACTTTAATGCCCTGCAACACTGAGGCATACAAGAAAATGGAACTCACACTTGCCATTCAGAAGACTAAGGTCCTCCGCCAAGAGGCTCCTAATAAACAGTCCCAGCGCTGGTGATAATCCCGATCCATGGTGAGACTCTGGAGAACTATGAGTATTTCCCATACCTCAGAAGCATCTCTCACAGAAGGTTTTTGTTGATGAAGAAATCCAACATTGCCTTAAATATGCAAGTGCAGCATTTGGATGCCTGAAGAAATGACTGTTCAAAAATCATGACATGAGATCCAAAACCAAGCTCATGGTTTATCAAGCAGTTATGATCCCTGCCTGGCTGTACAGAGCTGAGACAACATTCAGAAGATATCTAAAGTTGTTGAAGTACCATCAGTTCTGCCTGTAGAAGATCCTCCAAATCCAGTCAAAAGAAAGATACGCCAACATTAGCATCCTCCTGCTAAAAAAACACCATGAGTTTGAGGCAATGATCATGCAGCATCAACTTCATTGGGCCAGTTATGTTATCTGGATGTCTGACTCCAGATTCCTGAAGCAAGTTTTATTCTCCCAGCTCAACCAGGGTGTACACTCAAGAGGAGGGCAGAGAAACCTCTTCAGAGATACCCTCAAGATCAGCTTAAAACAATGCAACATATATGTCAACTTATGGGAAACTATTGCCCAGGACCACCCCAAATGGAAGAAGAGTACTTTGACTCCTCATGACAACAACAACTAGAGATGAAAAAGTGGTAGTGGCAGAAACAGTGTGTCGCAAACCAAACAGAAAATCCAGTGCCACCCACCCCACAAGCAAACACATCTCCAAGCTGCAGCAGTCTGCCAAAAGCAGCCATCTTCAGACACACAGATAAGACAATTACCCCTAACTGCGAGGAATGCTGAAGAAGGGATTGTGTCACAACCATAATGAAAATATGTTTACTTCGTATACCATTTCAGGTACCGGATTCACCAATGTAATACTACTAGCTCAAATTGATTATATTTTGAAGAACAACAATTATCTCTAAGCACTAAACCCTATTACTGACACTTTACATTAAAAAAATTATGATTTTAGTGAGCGGAAAGAGAAACCCAAACAATCACACTTTCCTATTTCATAAAGTTTGTTAAATGCCAGTTGCAACTTTTCAGATGTATACACATACACTAGTAGAATAAAATAGCTATGTATGTAACAATGTTCCACACATGTTATGCATACACCAATATAAACTAACACCTTACATTTAAGTATTTGGATAACACTAATGTTTTAATAACAGTTATGGAAAAATTAATTTCTATTTCACTTTTCTGACAAATGGTGAGACAGTCTACACTTTCACTCATACCTAATAATATTTCTGTAATAAGTACATTGAACTAGATGCCTGACAGAGATGTAACTGAATGTCGATTTACACATATTGTTTGTGCAGCCTGATCTAATTGCAAGAACTTAGGACTTTAAAGAATCAAAACTGCTGCTTTTCCCAGCTCTGCCAGTGACTCACAATATAGATATATTTGAGCATATCAGTTTTACTCTATGTGCTTTAGTTGCCTCTTATGAAAGAAGAGATACTTAGAATAGGGAAGTATTCAATTTGGATTTGGATTCTGCTAATTCAGAGGACAGTGATTCAATTCGGAGATTTGGATCACTGTCCCAAATGGATTCAGACGAATTCTTCTATGTAATTGGCTTCAGAAAATTCCGTGCTGATTTGGAGAGATTTGGAGATTTGGCCATACACTATAATGGGGAATCACTGAAATAACTATAACATGGTCATTTCCTGTCTGATTTGGATGAAAACAGCAGAAATGGTAGCCCGGACAGCCTCCGTCAGATCCACCACTTTAAATAACAATAAGTAAGCAGCACAGTAGCATTAGCAGTATCTCAGGCAGCCAAACTGTCAGAGAGCCTTTCTGTTTCTCCTGCAGGAGCTTCTTCTCCAGCAGCTGCCAGAGTACTCTCCCTGCCAGGCCCAGTCCTGGTGCTTAGATGTGCCCAGGACCCTGCCTCTTTCTGGTCAGCTAACCAGGGACAGGTGCTAGGGGTGTTTGGTCTAAGGACATGGCACTGGCAGACGAGGTTCTTTGGATCAATCTAGTGTCTTTTAGTAGACCAACTGAATAATTACAGAAATATATCTTAGCAAGCTTGCAGGTTGAAAAACCCTTCATCAGGCTGAGGAAGTACCTGCAGGAAGTACTTGGGCTGTAAGAAGTTGGCTTCTGGTGATGATTTTAGCAAGGTTCGGTGCTTGTTTGAATTTACAAAGCATTTTTCACAGATGGGTCTATGAACTTCACTTCATCAACCTCCTAGATACAACAACTCATGGACTCAATATAGACATTGGAATTCTGACATACTACAACATGCCAAACACCTGACACCCCCAGGTACCTCTCTGCTTTTACATGCTACATCCCCCTTCCCCACACCTCCACCCCAGCCTGTCTTGCACTCCTTGGCTCCTCCATTTCCATTTTCACTGGTGGGCTTTGTTGCCTGCATTGTATGCCAGCCTCTGGCTTCTTTACTATTCCTTCCATCCAGAAACAGCACACATACACCAACTGCAGGTGCTTTCTCAGCTGGATGAAGGGGTTTTTTTCCCTGTGGCTCCTGCTTAGACACATTAGCCTGACATATCAAGCAAAACATGTACATCTTGGTGTCACAGTGAAGTGATTCTTGTGTAGATTAAATGTTAACAAATTAATATGATTTTCATTGGCCTTTGGAACAGTGATACATCTGAAATCAGCTCATTTCTTCTTTGCAACTTCTGTAATGTTTTAGCCATTTAAACCTGTCCCTCTCTATAGAACTTCATTATGATTTTTTTCTTCTTTCTTTTGCCAACTAAACCAACTACTGCAAACACTAGCATTCTGGATACCTTGGGTTAGGCTCACTAATTTAATTTATCTTGGGAAGATAATGGTGATGAGCCTTACTAGCCAGTGAATTTGCAGGCAGTGACATCAAGGAGCTGCCTGCAGATTCAGGTATTGTTGGAATGGGATGGTGAAAAAGGAAGAAGAACTTTTTTAAAAGAGGTGGCTCTGCTGTAAAGCTTCAATAGCAAATCCTTAAAAAACAAAGGTATAAGTGTAAAAATTAATTTCCTCCAGGCTTCTTTGAAAAGCCTTTGCTATTTGGCATACTAAGCAATTTCAAAAGGTGCTCAAAAGCATTAGATATTTCCCAGACCTGGAACATCTCAAATTTTTGGAAACACCTTTCAATAACACTTTTACTTACTTTGTAAAATGAACCATAGTCACTTATACAAAATAAATAAATAAATAAAATTATTTCACAAGGTTGTGTTAATCCATTTGGCTGGGATTCTTTAAATGTGAATGAAATGATTGAAGCAATGGCAACAAACTAGCAACTTGCTAGGGTTCAAATTAATGGTGGGAAAAGTGATACATTTCTCTCTGTGTGTGGGTTTTTAATACTGTATACCAATACAAAGATTAAATTGACTTGCTATTAAACTATCTAGATCTTTCTCAATTTTTGGTGTAAGGCTGGGGGGGAGCAGGGGGAGCAGGGTGTGGAATGTGTTATGCAAGTATTTAGAAAGTTCAGCAGACTTTTCTTCAAACAGGACAATTTGCCTGAGTTAATTCCTTCTTTTTGTACCCATGAGATGTGCTGGTACTCTCAGTTCAGTTGTTAGTGGGTACCAACACAACAAAAATCTTACTTCTGGTTGGGACTCTCAACAGAGATGTGAAGAGACAGCAATGCAGAGCTTGATTCCATGACTAAGGACTTTATTCCCTAGGTCTGTGAATACTGCACCTACCATGTTCTTTAAATTCATTTAGAAAAAACAAACAAACAAAGAGATGCTGTCAATCTCCTGCTAGTTCAAAGCAGAAAAGCACTTAAACAATTCGTAAATTATAACAAGGCAGATCACAAAGAATAAAAGAAAATAAATGTTACACAAATCATGCAATCTCTTTTCCACTGCTGTTCATTAAAATTGCAAAAATAAGTCAAAATAGCACTCCTCACTCCCCCACGCAAGGCTTGGATAATTAGAGTTGTACAAAGCTATACTGACTTAGTATGCTAACATCCCAAGGCATTTTGAACAGCACAGCAACAACCTGAGTCAAAAGCAATATTCAGAAAGCATGCTTTCACCTTGCAGAACTGGTCTACAAGCTGTTTTTGCTTTTACCCCATTCTTCTATGTAAAAAATTTCTATGTTGTGCCAACTTCCACTGATATCTTACACAGTGAATTGGCATCTTGGATGGTAAGGGCATAAAACGATCCAAACTACCCTCCTTTTTTGATATATTCCCTGAAAGGGAGAAAACACAGGCACTGTTCTAACTCCTCTATGCCACAACTAGTGCATTTTTTATTTTTAACCTCTAAAATTTCTAATGGAGAAAGTTTTGGAAAGCTTGTCCAGGTCTACCACCTCAAAGGCATAAAAAATAAGGTCCTTTGCTATCCCACTATAATGGGATCTCTTGTTCCTGAAGCTATATTAACGTATTGTGTAAGGTTAATATAGGTTTCCCTTGCTTTACATGGGTTCTGTATGTACAAATTCTCTCTTATGCGATGACCCTTTTTACACCAGAATTTTGTTATATGTAAGGTAAGTTCTTATGTGATCAATGTGGTGGACGCTGTCAGTTAGCTGCTTTGTGTAGTGCATTGTGGGAGTGACGTGCACCAAAGTATGGTCTCCTGTGAGGACCTGTGCTCCTCACTCATTGCCTTCAACACGTGTTTCTGTCATTGCCATCCCCATTATGGTAACATGCACCAGCACCCTGTGCTTGTGTGTACTGTCTGCTATTGGTAAGTACCAAAATTGCCTTGGAAAGGTGGTAGTAATGGGTCTGGGGGTCAGTATAATTGAGGTCTTGGAATGTGTCCCTAGTTGTTACATTGCAAAGTGGATTCCCTTTATGCAAATTCAAGTTATGCACCATTTTCCATGTACAGCATAAAGTGAGGGAAACATGTTACCTATTAGGTTCTAAGAATCTGAAGTGCTTCATAATTCCAAAGTGAGTAGTGTAGCATGGACGCATTTGGGCCCCCCACTTCACGAGGGATGTGGATAAGCTCGAGAGAATCCAGAGGAGAGCCACCTGCACGATCAAGGGCCAAGAGAACAAGGCTTGCAAAGAGAGGCTGAGAGACATGGGACTCTTCATCATGGAGAAGAGAAGGCTCAGGGGGAACTTGGTAGTAGTCTGTAAGTATATAAAGGGGGTGCAACAGGACTTGGAAGAACAGTTGTTCATCAGGGCTCCCCAAGAGATAACAAGGTCTAATGGCCACAAACTTCTGGGAGGCCAATTTAGACTGGACATAAGAAAAATCTTCTTTACAATCCATGTCCAGGATCTGGAACAGACTGCCCCCAGAGGTGGTGCAAGCACTTACTCTGGACTCATTCAAAAAGCAGTTAGATGCATATCTTGCTGGGAACATTTGACCCCAGCAGACTTCCTGTCTAAGGCAGGGAGGCTGGACTCAATTTCACAATGTCCCTTTCAGCCCGTAACGTCTATGAATCTAAAAATAGGCTAGAACAGAGAATCAATGTAAAAGTGAGTTATCTGCCAGGATCTGCCTTGGGATTCTTGTGCTGACATAATTTTTTCCCTCTGGAACTGCACAATACATAAGCAGAAGTGTTATTTGCTCTGGATCAGATATTGAAATCCTTATTCATACCAAATCCTGGCTTTTGTAAGAGTATCACCTGAATACAGTCCATACTAAAAACTAATGAAAAACTGCAGGACTGAACACAATGCTTTCAATTTCCAGCTTTTGTAACTGAATTTCCATTGGCCATCTTTGCTAAGTACAGATAGACAAGAAGCCCACAGCTGAATCAATTCAATCTTCACAGGTTAGTTTAAGCTATGCAGATTGAACTGATGAACAAGTAAACAGACATTCACTTTTGATTCTGAAAATGAAGCCACATGCCTTCAGTGGCCAAGGCCAGAAGCCAGGTGCACTAGAGCATGCCTCTTTGCTCAGCTGTAACAGAGAGCTTGGGCTAAAGCTAGCTTGCCCACTCTGTGAAGAGGGCAAGTTGCAGGAGAGATGGAAAGCATCCTGGAATGCTGGGGGACCGTGAGTTAACCTGAAACTGGAAGGGGTCCAGGACAGAAGTTCAATAAATCAATATAACTTAAACCAGTTAAGTCCGATAACATGATCCATTCAGGTTTATCTTAAATTGATTCCACCATTTTGAAAGCAGTTTATGTGCACCAAACTCCTGTTGTGTTACAAATTTGAACTGGTTTCTAATCACTTTACTGGTTTACGTATAATTTCTGCCCCTAGCCTGTCAGTACAGGGAGGCCTGGATGGGCTCTATACAGAACCGTCCTGTAAGTCTATGTATTGGCTATTAAATACTGCCAAGACCAGCCTAGAGTAGATGTGTGCATTACTTGTCTTGGGATAAGAGGATTGACAGTGTGAGTATCTCCTATCAAATCAGGACTCCCCCACAAGCAAAGTGATCCCCCAACACACAGTAAAAGCCTCAGTCCCAGAAACCTTTTAGTCTAAAACATACTAGTCTCCTGTCCTAAAAAGAGGAAGAATAGGGTTCCAGAGCCTGCTGTGACACATACCTTCCTTGATATCTTGGGCAAGTCACCTAGCCTCTCTGTGCTTCAACTGCAGGTATAAAATGAGCATAGTATTGGATGAAGGGGATAGAATAAAGACATTAAAGAATGTGAAACTTCTGCTATTAAAGTAATATGGGTCATATCAATACCTAAGATCCACAGGAGAAATTAATATGAGAGATGAATTTAGCATATAAAGATATCTTTAACACACAGACCAATGGCTCTCAACCTTTTTAGATGCCAAGCATCCCTCTATAACTTTTGTGAGTTGAGTGACACTTCATTTCAAAAGCTAATTTATTTATTACAGTGCTAACCTCCCTGCAGAAGGGCCATGCAGTGGGAACAGGAGAATGGTGAAGCAGGAAGAACTTGACCCTGCCCTTATCTGCTTACCTCCTCACATTTCCTGTTGCACCCCTCAAAGGTTTTTGGGTACCTCAACAATTTTTGTTGAGAATTATTGTCAGAAATGCAGAGATGTAGGGCTGGAAGGAATCTCAAATTTCATCTAGTCCTATCCTTGTACAGAGGTTGGTTTCATCTACACATGGCTTAACAAGTACTGCAAATGTGCTTTTATTAGACTGAGTATTTTAGAAGGGTTTTGAAGGACCACAGAAACCCAAGGAAACAATGAAAGCACTACTTAAACGAAGTGTACACAAAAAGGTAGAAGATGTTATTCAGAAATGGGGCAGGTATGGGTTTTCTTGAAAGAGCGAGGGAGAGGGAGGGAGAGACTATGAGCTTACACATATCAAGTTCCTGGGGGTGGGGAAAAATCACACTTGTTAAATATACAAATGAAAACTAAATACCCTGACTGTTAAAAAAAGCTAACAAAATATCTCAAACTTTCTATGCTTATTCTTGGATGGCAACAGAGATTCTCTAGAAACACAGCACTATTATATTTTTTGTGAACAAGACTTGCTTTAATATATTATACTACAATTCTCAAAAACAATTGCGAAATAAGGCTAGGATAAACCCACCATTGTCATCTATAGTGTTGGAGTCTGCAAAAATAGCTGTGATATTCTACTGGCAATAAAGCGGCACTAGACACAAAAGAAGTAGAGAACCTGCAGTGACAAGTGAGCAGGCCAGGGTGCTACTGGCTTTGAAATGGTGACCATATTATTTCTAAGGAAAACTGAGACACTGCCCCTTCCCTCCCTTATTCACCATGCCACTCCACCTCCCCACCAGCCAGCAGCAGGGAGGGAGGGAGGGAGGAAGTGGCTGGGATTGCCGAAGGGGAAATTGGGTGAAGGAGGGCTAGGGTGGTGGGTGGCTGGGGCTCTGCTGGAGAAGGAAGAGGGCTGAGCTGGAGGCTACTGCACAGCAAGGAGAAAGTTGACCTGTTCCATGGGAAGTGTGAGTGCAGCATGTGTATGTCTGTTTTGGTGTCTCTGTGTCCAGACTGATGTATAGACATGCGCATGTGCTAAGCCTTGTGCAGTTGCTTGGCCATCGTGTCAGAGAGGCTGTACCTGGGCAGCCTCCTCTTGCCTCCATCAGACCTCCTCTTTACACTCTCCCTTCCACTCCCCACCATCTTCCCCTCCCTTTGCCTCCCTTTCCCACACCCATCTCCCTGCACCCCCCCACTCACTCCTCTCTCTCTCCTTCCTCCTCCACTGCCATTCTTTCCCCATCATTCTGCCTTGCCACTTTCTAACTCCCCAGACTCTTCCCCCATTGCTGCCTTTGTGACCCTGTGTTCACTCTTCTCTCTCTCACCCCTTCCCCTCACTCTCTCCTTCTCTACATTGTCTCCACTCCCACACCACCAACACATGCACACACACACTTACACACCCTCGGTGGCAGCAGACAAAGTGCTGAGTTGACCTCTGGGCTCCAGCCCCTGGCAGGTGGGCTTATGTGGAATGGAGCCAGGTGAGGCCAGTCCCAGGGCAGAGACCAGAGGCACCTCTCCCCACACTTACAGCTCCTTGGCAGCTAGGTGAGTGGGAGAGAAGGAGGGAGGGAAGAGCCCCTGCTTCCCTCAGGGCAGGGGTTCAAGCCACCCCCTTTTGGGGAAGCCCTGCTGTGACAACCACTCCCTAGTCTCAACTTCACTGGGCTGCAAACAGATGATGCAATACAAGTGAGCAGCCCACTCAGGAGAAGCAGGCTGGGCAGTGTCAGCAGGGTGGCACCAATCTGGAACTTTTGTTTGAATTTTCACAAGCCAGCCAGGACACTGGAACAGCCTATGAAATCCGGGACTGTTCCAGCCAACCAGCATGTATGGTCACCCTATATAAAATAACGGGGCTTTTGCTTTGCTGATTCTTTAGTATAATATGAAATGTTGGATAATTGTAGCTTTTTTAGGCAAACTGTTGTATAAACAAACAAACAAACAAACACATTTTCCAGATTCCTTCTCTTGTAGAACATGTCTGAAATGGACCAGAGTGAGTCAAATGATACAAGTAATTAATCATTTTGCAAGAAGTTGCTTCATAAGACATAAAACAAGGGCTGTAGTATTAATTGTTTGTGTGTATTCAGATGACTGAATGGACCTGTGTTTTTATTTAATAATGATGAGTCTCTAATTTTAAAGGCTTTAATCAGGGAGCAGAGAGAACATCATGCTTTATTTCACCAACCAACAAATGGTTAAAGTGAAATGCCCAGAGAATATTTGCTGACATTCATTAATAACTCAAAGGCTCAAATTTGTTCTCTAATTATACAGCAAATACTTACATGCTCATGAATATAACTGTAGAAATCAAAATGATTCATAGACAAGAAAAAATGCTACATCCTCTATATAAATTACATACAATGCATAACTTGACTATAGATCACACTTTAAAACTACCTATCATAACATTGATTTTCTCTTATTACACCACCTCTCTTTAGAGATCTCATGGCACTTTAGTATTGATGCTTCAGACAATCTTGTGTGATCCTCATTTTACAAACTGGGGCACAGCAAGGTTAAGCAATTTGTTCAGAATCATTCACAGCATAGCCCAGAAGGAACTGAGATCCTTTAATATTTTCCATACAAGGTTAAAAGTTAAGTCTATGCTCATTTCTTTCATACTCTGCTGCAGGGATAAACAAAAGGTTGTGCAGAGTCTCTCCTTTATCTTAATTTTAATGGAAGGAGTACAAATTGAGCAAAATTGCATCACTGGGCAATAAGGTACAAATTATAAATAGAAGCTCTGAAATAACATCCACAAAATAGTATTGTTGCTTTCATATGCAAAATATACAAATTTCAGATCTATGCAAACAAGCCAAAGTTTAGGGGTCATTCATTCAATATTTCATTTGTTAATTCAAAGACTATTGTTAAATATCCTTCTTTCAGATTCAGATGTAGCCACTATCATCCATGCCTTCATAACCCCAACTCTAGACTACTGCAATGCACTCTATGCCAGGCTGCCCTTGAAAACCATCCTGAAACTATAGCTGATGCAGAACACAATTGTCTACCTCCTGACAGGAGTCTAGCACTTGTATTAGCACCCAGTAGCTTTCTGGGCACAATTTAAGGCACTGGACTTACTTCATTCTAAATGGCCTGGATTGTACATAGGTAAGGGACCACCTTCTTCATCGTAATCCTTGAGATCAGTATACTGCACGTGCAATCAGCACACTAACTCTGATTGGCAAAAATGTATAGGAGGTCCTTCTCAGCAGTCCGTCCTCAGCTCTGGAACTCCTGCCCTCTTGAGGCCTGAGCCTGGACATCTTTCAGAGGTGGTCCAAGAGCTTCCTTTCTGGGCAGGCATTCAGCAAACAAAGCTAGGCGGAGATAGTGTTTTCCCAGGTTTGGTTGTTGTTGTTTTTGTTCTTTATATTTGAATTGCCCTTTTAAATTGTTCTATTAGGGTGAGGAGGGACCTGGTGACCATCTACAAACTCACTAGGGGGGACCAGAAGGGTTTGGGGGAGACCCTGTTTCCCCTAGCACCCCCCAGGATAACAAGGAATAAAGGCCACAAGTTGCTGGCGAGTAGGTTTAGATGAGACATCCATAGAAACTACTTCACAGTTAAAGTGGCTAGGATTTGGAATCGACTTCCAAGGCAAGTGGTGCTGGCTCCTACCCTGGGGGTCTTTAAGAGGCAGCTTGATGCCTACCTGGCTGGGGTCATTTGAGCCCAGTTTTCTTCCTGCCCAGGCAGGGGGTCAGACCTGAAGATCTACAAGGTCCCTTCTGACCCTTCTTCTATGATTCTATTATTCTATTCATAGAAAATAATAGAAAATTAGGGTTGGAAAGCACCTCGGGAGGTCATTTAGTCCAAACCTCTCCTCAAAGCAGAACCATCCCTGACTACACCATTCCATTCAAGGCTTTGTCTAGCTAGGGCTTTAAAAACCTCCGAAGATGGAGATTCCACAACCTCTCTGGGTAACCTGTTCCAGTTCTCCTCCTCATGAGAAAGTTTTTTCTATTATCTAACCTAAATTTCCCTTGCTGCAACTTGAGACCATTGCTCCTTGTTCTGTCATCTACCACAGCTGGGAACAGCATAGCTCAAACCTCTTTGTAACCACCCTTCAGGTAGTTAAAGGCTTTTATTAACCCCCACCACCGACACACACACACACACACTCTCCAATCTTCTCGTCTCCGGACCAAATAAGCCCAGCTCCCCCAGTCTCTCCTCATTAAGTCATGTTTCCCAGACCCCTAATCATTTTTGTTGTCCTCCACTAGATTCTCTTCAGTTTATCCAAATCCTTTTGGGAGTGGACAAAGAGCACGAAACTGGACACAGTACTCCAGATGTGTGGCCTCACCAGTGCTGAACAGAGGAGAATAATGACTTCCCTCAATCTGCTGGCAACACATCTACTAATACACCTTGGAATTAAAGATTTTACAATACTGAAATTTTGAAACCTCCATTCAGTGGGTCCCACCAGATAGCTTAGTACCTCCCAGTGCTTCAGAACAGAAGTCAGCTCCAGTCCAGTCAGATCAAGATAAGACCCAGGCACATAGTGGAAGGTCCAGGCAGGTAGCAAACCTGAAAAGGAGTAGATATATTCAATTGCCTGTGCTCCTGATAGAAAACAACTCTATAAAGTTCCTTTTGGTGACAATGACTGGATAGGACATTTGGGGTTATTCTCCCTATCAGAAGCTGGATGGTATATCTTAGAACCTACTGAAAGGTTTACAGATTCAAATAAATATCCATTCTTTTAGCTGTAAACAATACAGGCCTTCAAAATCTAAAATATAAAGGTTTCCCTCCATTTTTAAAGGGCTTCACAAGATTAAAACAGACATTTCACCTCTCAAATAACTGAGGCGACAAGCACACAGGGGATATATATTCTTGAATACAGAATTACTGAGTCAGGGCTGGGATCACTTCTTTTGGAGTGGCCTCCAATTCTGACATTCTTCCTAGATAGTTTTGCCAAGTAATAATAAAGAAAAACCAAACCGCAGTCTGGTTTATGGGTGGCTAAAGTGGTTATATCCAAGGCATAAAGTACTAAACAAAACTATTTTTTAATAAAAAACTTTCCTTCGAACATAAATTGATACTTTTTTCTGGTTTATGCATAATTTCACTTGATTACTGTAATTGTCAGAAGAACGCTGAACTATAACTCTCTCTTCTTTCTTAAAACACAGATTGTCTTACATGCTTGGGGTCAGACTGTTGGTTCCTACTGCACTGGTGGCAGTAAGTCTGGAGACAGCCCAGAGAGTCTTTTCTTCTGCCCTCTTTTGCCCAAATAGGGACAAAAACAACACTTGCAGGAAAAAGACTAACTAGGAAAGCCAGCATCTAAAGAAGATCTGTCCATCTAAGGAGGTGGCCAGCGCTGGCCTGTAAAAACAGGTATGGAAAGCATGCATGCTTTCTTTTTTGTATGGAAGACATAGTAAGCAAAGGATTACGTTGCCCCCAGCCACCCAGAGGCATTTTCCCTCTATCTGCACTCATAGTCAAAACGCCTCAAGCCACCTCCACTCATTGCTAGGTTGCTCACCGCCCCCAAGCATGCCTAATGCACTTTAAGACACAATTTAGCCTATGTGGTTTCCTTCTATGGAAAACTGATTCTCTACAAGCTTTCTTAAAATGGTTGCACGATGGAGTATAAATAACTTGGTGGGGTCCACTCTCATCTATGAGTGTATGCAATGCCTTTTGATGCATTGAACTGCTATGCCATTCTACCTGCTACATACATATATGCAAAACACCTTTAGTAACTTTTAGTAACCTTTAGTAACTTTGTGAAGTCCATTAACTGAAAGTGAAACTATATTAATATTCTGACTGCCCAGCAGTTCTGACAAAGTAACACAGGGTGCATCTACATGTGCACTTTACTGGAGAGCAGACTGTGATGCTTTACTGCAGAGCTAATCAGTCTACATATGCTCCAGTTTTAGGGCACAGCAAACTAATGAACTCCACTAGAGGATTATACTGTCAGGAACTTACAGCAGAGTGATTAAGTGTCATCAAGTGCACATGTAGACAGTATGACTGTGCGAAGCTTTGAGTGCTGATTCGATTTCGAGGAGATTCAGCGGCTGAATCTCCAAATCTGAATAGAATCAGGGGACCAATTAAAAGGTCCAAATAGATTCGAAGCTCTCCGAATCAATTCAGAGAAGATTTGGAGAGCTTCAGCAATTCAGGCTGTCCCCACTCACTACAGCAGGAAGCTGGAGCCAGACTCCATGCTGGTAAGTAGGGGGCGGGGGAGGGTACCCTAGGGGACCCCTGCCAGGCCCCATCCCCTGCCTGCTCCCCCAGCTCCCTTGAGCACCCTCCACAACCTGCACAACCTCTCCCAGGGCCCCCCATGGCTGCCCTGCCCAACCCCAGCTCCCAGTTGTTTAAAAAAAGACCCCACTCACTGGCTTCTGCCCAGCAGGGGGGCGATCCCCGCTGCCCCCCACTGCTCCACACCACATGGGGGCTCTGCCATGAGTCCCCTGCCCCCTGCCCACTGTCCCTCTCCCATGGCTGCCCCGCCGAGCCCAGCTCCTGGCCTTTAAATAAAAATTCAAACTCACCAGCTACTGCAGTGGCCATCGGGGATTCTGGGGGCTCATGGCAGAGGCCCCATCCAGTGGGGGGCAGTGGGGGGCAGCAGGGATCAGCCCCCTGCCCAGCAGTGACTCGTGAGTGGGGTCTTTTTTACAAAGAGCTGTGAGCTGGGGCCAGGCCGGGCTGGGAGAGTGGGTGGTGGATGGGGCTGTGTGATTCAGAAGCAGCCGAATCTCTGAATCAGATCTGGCTGAATCAATTTGGGACAGTGATTCTACTAGCCGCTTTGCATAGGCCTAGTAGATGGTGACTGCCGAATGCAAATTGCTGGTGTCCTGTGCTTACATGTAGATGCTGTGCCCGGGAGCAGTGCACTACAGCTCAAACTGTTCCAGAGTTTATTGCACTGTGTTAACTGCACATGTAGATGCATCCAAAGCTCTGTTTTTTTAGCAGTAGTGTAACAAGCTCAAATGCAATCACTCTGGATTTACACTGCAGTAACTTAAAGTAGAATGTGACCTTGTATCGGTAAAATGTGTGCTTTCACTCTTTCATTTGCCAAAGACCTCTAGGACTTCTTCATAGAGAAGATGACACAGAAAGATTACCTACTGTTACCAGTGCAAAAAGAACTAGTAGAAAGTTTTCCTTCATATTCCAAATTGTTCACCTCTATCAGAAGACGAAAAAACTATTTAGTCATTTTTAACTGCCTGCTTCAGTCTACGCTATTAGGATTCCAAGCCCCCACCCTCTCATTTCAGCTACTGAAATGTTTTATTTTCTATCCATGACACACGAATTTGGCTACTCAAATGCATCCAGAATTCCGCTGCAAAGATCATTTTCCAAGATGCAGCTCAGACAACATTACCTGTCTCTTTGCACCTTTCCGTTGTCTCCTTCAATTCTGTCATGTCAAAGAAGGTTACTTGTCTTCCTTTTCAAGCTTGTTCAGGGCCAATCCCTCCCTCCTCCCACCCTTTCGTCTCTCATTTGGTATGAGATGCTAACTCCTGCTTCTGCCTAGCCCATGAGTCTAGCCTTAATGCCTACATATTACATTTTCAAACAGGCACCTTAGTGCTTTCCCCTATGTTGCCCCCACATGTAGGATGATTTCCTCAAATACATGTATAAAAGCTAGTTCTTTAACCTCCTTCAACACTCCCCTTTAATACAGTGCCTTATAAAACAGCTGTACAGTGGTCAGACTCCTGATGTACTGAAAGGAGCATTTACAGTGCTGACTGACATTTTCTCCTTGTGTTCCCTACAACTGTTGATATCTATTTGTTGTCCATTTTGTATACAGAGACTGTAAACTCTGTGAAGCAGGGACTGTATTTTGTTCTGTGCCTGTACAGCACCTGGCACAATGGACTCCTGGGGCACATCCCCATGAGCATGCACATGTGGTTTGTGGTGCCAGAAACCCATTTGGGGCACCACAAACCACACAAAGCACATGTGCACGCATTCACGGTGCTGCTAATTGGAAGCATGGCAGATTTTTGATGTTGGGACATCTCACTGTCAAAAAAATGTTGCAAAAAAAAGCAGTATGGTGCATACAGCAGTAGTATGCATCATCAGAAAGGGAGCCTGACCAACTAGAACCATGCTCTAGCTGTCAGCCAGGCTCCAAATGCCCGGATTGTGCTGCTCCTATCCCGGGAGGTCCCCAGGACCCCAGGTAAGGCTGCTTGGGCCAGGCCAGGTGCTGAACCCAGACTCCCCTAGCCTACCAGGGGCAATTTGCCATATGCCAAAGCATCCTTGTGTGTACCCCTACATGCACAAATAGCAGCGGCACAACTATATATCACTGTTATTTGTTCCCCAGGAACTGCATTTACACGTTTGTGGGGATGCGCCTCTGTGGCATAATAAAATTATCTAGGTTCTACACCAATACAAATAATAATGACAATAGCAACATGAGTGACAAGGCTTGAAAGCTCCCAAAGTCTCATAGAACTGAGCTGTGTAAAAAAACATTTCTATTTGCTGGCAGCAATCAGACAAGATTCATACACATGGGATGAATATGTTATAAAATTGAGTACAAATTCTGAATGCAAATTCTCAAAAAGCATCTCAGCTCACAAATATCCCCCAATCACTATGAAATCACCCAGCATGGAATAAAATAAAACAAATATAGATCAAGCTCCTAGACTGGAAGTCCAACTCAAGTATAGGCAAGAAAGGCTTTTTTCCCCTCCATTTACTCCAATGGACCTTGGAAAACAGCAGTTGGAGCAGAAAAGAAGTGAGGAAGTTGCAGTTTGGCAAATTCTATAAATTTGTCTTCCAAGTGAAATTACAGGCTTCACGCTCCAGTGAGACGAACCTGAAATGTTCGCTTGAGGAAACCACTGAAAACTGAACAATGAATAGCTTGCAAGACCTGGTCATGAATTCCTTAGGGATCTCTCGGGCTGTGCTGAGTCTTCTCCATGGATCTTCCTTTGTTATATTAAGGAAAGACCACTACTACCATTATTTCAGTTGGGAAATGATCTGGCCAGAGGGTGGTTTGCCAAACTATTTAAAAGCAGGGTAAATGTGCAATGACTTTTCTTAAGTTACCCACTGCCCTCGATATTCTGTTTGAAAAAATGTTAAATGTACATCTAATTTGGATTTTATCACCTTACACTTTACAAAAATATACCTTTACTTTTGCTTCGCTGTTTTCAGAAATCACCTATCTCTATTTAACCTAATATCTTACCATGAAATACACCCTTTCCCTGAAGGTGTGCAGCCATGAAATATTAATATACTACACACTATACTGATACAAAGTACAGTGGTGCACACAGACAACTAGCCTTCCAATGAAGCTTCTGCTGTAGACACTATTACAGGTTTTTGCCACTAGGTGGCAAGGAGCAGGTAATAGCCTGTTTTCTTTGAGCCAACAACAATACTAAAATTAAAGTGACTAGAGCTGTAAACATATGACCTAGGTTCACAGATGCATAGCCATTCTTTACCTTGCAAGAACTAATTTTACTTCAAAGTGGGGTGACTTGCACCATTGTAGGACTATATGCCATGTATCCACTCCATATTTATACCCACATAGAGATAGATCATACCAATTTAAGCATGTTGTGCATCTGAACACTGAATTTAGACAGTAATAAAACTATCATAGGAAACCCAGAAAATTACTGTAGATTTCCAAACCACTCAGTAAGTCAATAATTAAGTGATGCTAAGAGTCTGGCATAGGTTCTTCCACAAGGCATTTAGAATCTTCAGCTAACTTCTTTTCAGCAGTTCAAATTAGAGAAAGAAAAGATGAACCACTAAGTAACTTCTATTAGTTGGTGGGACATAAATGTTACAGTGAACAACTGAAGAATAGTCTATGGATTAAAGTTACCCCAATGTGGTATTCAATGGATATGCTGTAGAATCAGAAATTACAGAACTTAGATGATTTGTGTATAAGGCCATTTCCTATATTTGCAGCATGAAGGGTAAAATAGATTCTTCCAATGTAAACTGAATTGCTGGTGACTGCTGTTACTGAGGGAGTTGCACATGCTGTGCTCTTTCTTGAGGTGGGTCCCCACATGAAGGGGCACGCACTTGTAGAAATTTGTGCTGTTGTCTTGTGCCCTATCATATGGCCCTGCATGTGCACTTCATCACACAACAAATTGTCCCTGTAAGAGGTAGGGGAAGAGGAGGCTGTTGCCAGCACCTGTGGTGGCTCCAACAGTTTTACCTGGTGTCCTCTTGCAACAGGGGTGCAGACCCAGCAGCACAGAGCCTAGCCAGCAGCATTGCTTGGATGGCCAGCCCTGCATTTGTTCTAGTGCACACTACTGCTGTGTGATGCTTTTTTCCCCAGAGTTTGTTTGGCGTTTTTGCTAAAAAAATTACCAGGGACACACTTTCACATTCCCCATGTGCAGTTTGTGGTTCAACAACATGATCTGTGGCACCACAAACTGTGCATCCCTGCATGTGGGGACCTGCTCATGGAGGCTTCATTTCTTGTTCTTTTAGTTCTTTGTCAGTTCCTTCTATCTAAAATGGATGTCAGAGAATCATAGAAAATTAGGATTGGAAGGGCCCCTAAGGAGTCACGTAGTCCAACCCCCCCTGCTCAAAGCAGGACCATCTGCAACTAGATCATTCCAGCTAGGGCTTTGTGAAGCCCCACCTTAACAACCTCAATGATGGAGATGCCACCACCTCTCTAGGTAACCTGTTCCAGTGCTTCACCACTCTCCTAGTGAGAGTTTTTCAAAGATCTCACCTAAACCTCCCCTTGTCAATCTTTTGGGACCTCTTCCAATTGCCTCAAGTTTTCAAAGATAATGCCCAGGAGCTCTGCAGTCACATCAGAGCGTGTTGTGGTGCACTGCTTCTAACCCCACGGACTTATACACATCTAGCTTTTCTAAATAGTCTCTAACCTGTTTTTTCACCACTGTTGACTCCTCCCCTCTTCTCCAAACTGTGTTGCCAGATTCATCAGTCTGGGAACTGACCTTGCCTATGAAGACTGAGGTACTTTAGCCATTTCCACATCATCTGTGGCTAGGTTGCCTCCCCCATTCAGTAAAGGACCCAGACTTTTCCTGACCTTCCCCTTGCTGATGACATACTTGTAAAAACTCTTCTTGTTACCCTTCACATCCCTTGCTAGCTGCAACTCCAGTTGAGATTTGGCCTTCCTGATTTCATCCCTGCATGCCTGAGCAATATTCTTATACTCCTCCCAAGGTGTTTGTCCAAGCTTCCACTTCTTGTAAGCTTCCTTTTGTGTTTAAGCTTATCGAAAAGCTCTCTGCTAAGCCAAGCTTGCCACATTTGCTATTCTTCCTACACATTGGGATGGTTTGTTCCTGCACCTTCAGTAAGGCTTCTTAAAATACAGCCAGCTCTCCTGGACTCCTTTCCCTTTATACAGACTGAAGGCACATTTGCTCTGTGTCTCTAGAAAAACCATCACCAGGATATACATTTTCAAATCTCATTACAAGGAAAAAAACCCAGAGTAGGATCCTCAGGGCAGGCATTACTTACCATCTTTGGAATCAGAAACAATATAATCTTTATCTGCCGCTGCAAATTGGTCCCAAATGCCCCTTTACATACCAATTTCACTTGCACAATTTTACATATCAGGACCCTTTGGTAAAAACTAACATCCAACTCTACTTTTTTTTTTTTAATATAAAATCTCTGCCCAATAATAAATAGTGCACTTCCTATAGATAAATGACTAGACTCGCCAAGGGAGTAACTCCACTGGGGATCAATTTTGCACATTACTTAACCATTATTTAGTTCTCACAATTAATGAGCATGTCAAAAAAAGAAAAGTTTGAAGAGCAGATTTCTATTCTACGCAGACATTAGTAAATCTTTGGAGGTTACCTGCCTAATTGAATTCTTTATAATTCTTCTATACTGAGTTTGTGGAATGCCATAAGATGGAAACCCTGACTACAATACAGCAAATTAAATAGAGACTTAACAGTGATTTCCAGGGAAACACTCAAAATGAATCACTTTCAAATAGAATAATGCTGCTAATTTCTATTTAAGTTTAAAATATTTAACACACTGATCTTTTTCAGTATGTAGTTCAAAGAGCATATTGCATCTCTGCAGGGGGGCTGAGGACTAGATTTCTGTAATGGTATTGTAACAGAAATAGACCTGCCCTGTGATACTTTTGTGAATGCTGCATGTT
Source organism: Caiman crocodilus (assembly GCA_030014935.1). NCBI lineage: Eukaryota > Metazoa > Chordata > Crocodylia > Alligatoridae > Caiman > Caiman crocodilus. Next base: position 29,965,339 of record JAGPOW010002791.1, read on the forward strand.
GAACTGGTGATTGGGATACTTACTATATGAACATACTGTTTTAATTTAATTGGAAGAAGTAAGGAAAAACAACTTGGAATGAAAAAAAATAGCTTACAATCATTTACTTCTTCCGCAACCCTAGAGGGTAGTTGAGACAATACTAAGGCAGGAGGTGGCCTATCCTAGAGATCTAAAAAAATGTGAATGGCATTATTTAGGGGACTGAGATGCCTGCTGAGAACTTATGTCTGCCGAGGCTGTCTTCAGGTAAAATAGACATGAATGTAGATTGTTGCTTCAAGCCCATTTTTTTTCTATATTCTTACATCAAAATAAAGAAGTACATTTGTTTTCAAAAGGTTTCCTGACTAGTGCATACCACTAGTTACAGATTCCCAGAGAAAGGATTACAGCCATTAGGACTCACTTGGACCTGCTATATATGAACCATTTATTCACAGGGCACTATATATCCCAGGATATAATCTAAGAGTAAAAAAACTGGAAGAATGGAATTCTGCTCCAGTAGAAATAAAGCATAACATTTGGGGAGAAAGCCCCAGAAGTGCAGCTAATACGGCAAGGCTGGCAGGGGTTATGCAAATCTCCTTGACCGGATCCAGATGTGCAGGCACAACTGGTTTGTGGAACCCCAAACCTCTTTGCGGTGGTACAAATCATATGTGCTGCATGTTAAACATGTACTGTGCTGCTAATTTACAGCACTGAGGCAAAATTTGCTACGGCGATTTCCTGGTAGTAAAAAAAAAAAAAAAAAAAAAAATAATGCAGCAGCACAAAGCATATCAAAGTGGCATGTGCCAGGACAAATAGAGAGATACAGAGATGGACCGAGGCACTATGTGGCTGGCTGGGGCACAGTGTGCCTTTGGATGGGGGGAGCAAGCAGCCCCAACCTGGCTGCTTCCCTGTCTCCATCTGTCTCAGCACGGGGGCTCCACAGTGGAGCCCCTGTCTCAAGGCATGTGCTACTCTTCAGCTGGCTGGGGCACAGGGGGCCTCAGCATAGGAACCTGCCTGCTGGCTAGACCTGCACTTAGGCACCATGTGCCCCAGACACCCTTGCAGCACTTGAAGCAGCGGGACAATGTGTCCCACTGCAAAGTGTATGGGTACATGTGTGCCCTGCGGCACAAAGTAGTGGCACAAATTTGCGCCACAGCTATTTGTGTTGTTGCTTGCTTGTGTGGATACAGCCATTAAGGCTAACATAAAGGACAATCTGAATTTCTATCTAAAATATCTGTGGAAGCACCCAGTCCATCCAAGATCTTTAAGTGTTATGCTACTACTAAAATCTGGTCTTTTATCAGAAAAAAAAAATCTGTCAAAGCCTGATCCATAGTCCAAATATTCTATAGTGATTTCAGATAACTTTGGATCAAGCCATAAGTAAGGCTTCTAAAAACAACAGAACAAGTCTAAGATTGAGGGAGGATTGGCTTGTTCCTAATTCTCTTACCTTTCCATTGTTTCATGACCTTCCGGTGAAAAACGTTAAGGCACATCTAACAGATTTTTGCAAAAAAGTTACTTCACTGATTTGTCATGACATGGAGCTACAACTACTCTCAGGCTTCTGGGAGCCTGATGCTTTTCCACTCCAACCCCTAGGACCCCAGCCATGTACAAGGAAGAGAGGTTCCTCTTTGCAACTCTAAGCTTCAGTGTGGCACAAATACTGAAAGAGTGAACTGGCTCACCAAATTTTTGATAATTAATTTTATTAAACCTATATGTAGTGACCTTGCTCTTTGTCCACTCACATGAGATACCCCTTGTTCTGAAAAATATACATTTTTAAGCCCTTTGCAGCTTGCACTGCTTAGTTTTGTACATGTTTTCAAATGAAAGACTTTTTGATAGTTCGAAAACTATTTTCATGTAGCAAATAGATAAGTTCATCAATTAATGAATGGGATACCCAGATAGTAGCCCAGTATAGATGGAACAGATAGGCCAAAGCATCTATGCTGCTGATAACCTAAGGCAGTGGTTTTCAACCTTTTTTTCATTTTCAGATCCCGAAAAAATTTCAAATGGAGGTACAGACCTCTTTGACTTGTAAGTGTCAGT
>JAGPOW010002791.1:29988776-30020806 GCA_030014935.1 Caiman crocodilus
GAAGTTGTTCTTGCTCCTACCTTGGGTGTCTTTAAGAGTATATTAGATAGGTACTTGGCTGGGGTCCTGTGACCCTGGCACTCGTTTCCTGCCAATTGGTGGGGGGGTCAGACTAGATGGCCTGTCCTAGGCCCCTTCTGACCCTAGGTACTATGATACTATGATACTATGAACAGTGGGGGTCTACTACAGACCCCTGAACCAAGGGGAGGAGCTGGACTGGGAATTTTTGGGCCAGCTTGCAGAGGCACTTAAGGAAAGGGATGTAGTTGTCATGGGTGATCTAAATTACTCAGACATCTGCTGGGAGGAGCAGTCAGCCAGGTCAGACCATTCCAGGAGGTTCCTGGCTGAGATACAGGACCATCACTTAACCCAGGAGGTACACAGTCCTATCAGAGGAAATGCCCTATTGGACCTGGTCCTGGCCACAGGTGATGATCTGGTAAGGGGGCCCAGGTCCTTGACCACCTGGATGATATTGATCATCACTTGCTGGAATTCATCATCCAGCACAGGATGACCAGGGCCTGCAGCAAGGCGGTAACCCTAGACTTCAAGAGGGCCAACTTCAATGAGTTGAGGGGATTGGTGGGAGAGGCGCTGGGGTTCTTGAGGGCAGGGAAACTCAGTGCCCAAGATGAGTAGTCATTCCTTAAGGAGACGATACTTAGGGCCTAAGGGGTGACGATCCCAAAAAGAAACAAGGGGGACAAGAGTGCCCAAAAGCCCCCCTGACTCACCAAGGACATCCGGGAATGCGTCGTTGCCAAAAAGGCAGCGTACACCTGGTGGAAAGGGATGGCGGGGCTATGTCCAAAGAGGAGTATACCTCCACTGCTCGGGCCTGTAGCAGGGCTGTTAGGAAAGCTAAGGCAGACATATAGCTAGGACTAGTGTCCAAGATCAAAGATAATAAAAAGTCTTTTTTCAAATATATAGGGAGAATGAAGAAGGCACAGGGAAATGTGGGGCCCCTGCAAGATACACTGGGAAATCTGGTGGTTGCACCAGAGGAGAAAACAGACCTCTTTAACAAATTCTTCACCTCCGTTTTGTTGTACAGGGACCAGAACTCCCCCAATGTCATTCAAGACGGACTCGAGGGGAATGCCTCTAGACCTAAGGTTGAGGAGGACCAGGTTAGAGTGTTTCTGGAGGGGCTGGACATGTTCAAATCAGTAGGTCCAGATGCAAATTAGTAGGTCAGGGTGTTGAGGGAGCTAGCAGGGGTTATTGCAGGGCCCTTGGAATGGCTTGATGAGTGCTCGTGGTGCTCAGGTCAGGTGCCAGATGATTGGAAGATAGCCAATGTGGTCCCCATCTTTAAAAAAGGGAGGAGGGAGGACCTGGGCAACTATAGGCCCGTCAGTCTCAACCTTGGGGAAACTCTTTGAGAAGATCCTCAAGGAGCACATCTGTGATGGGTCAGCATTGGGGATGATTCTCAAGGGCAACCAGCATGGTTTCATTAGGGGCAGGTTATGTCAGACCAACTTGATTGCCTTTTATGATCAGATCACAAATGCAGGTGTCGCTGTGGATGTAGTCTTTCTGGAGTTCAGCAAGGCCTTTGACACTGTCAACCACCCCATCCTCATTAAAAAACTAGGTGACTGTGGCATTAATGCCTACACGGTCAGATGGATTGCAAATGGCTGAAGGGTTGTACTCAGAGGGTGGTAGTGGATGGGTCATATTTGTCTTGTGGGGAAGTGGGCAGTGGAGTCTCCCAAGGCTCAGTCCTTGGACCCGCACTGTTCAATTTCTTTATCAGTGATTTGGACAGCTGGGCGAAAAGCAACCTGTTCAAATTTGCTAATGATACCAAAATTGGGGATGAGGTGGGCACACTAGTAAGGAGGGAAAGACTGCAGCAAGACCTGGATAGATTGCAGGGGTGGGCTAACAAAAACAGGATATGTTTCAATACTGACAAGTGCAGGGTGCTGCACTTGGGCAGTAGTAACCAGTAGCACACTTATAAGATGGGACACTCCCTTCTTGAGAGCACAGAGGCAGAAAGGGATCTTGGAGTCATTATTGACTCTAAGATGAACATGGGCCAACAATGCGAGGTCACGGTCAACAGGGCTAACCAGACCTTATCGTGCATCCACAGGTGCATCTCAAGTAGGTCCAAGGAGGTGATCCTCACCCTCTACATGACCCTGGTCAGGCCACAGCTAGAGTACTGTGTCCAGTTCTGGGCACCCCACTTCAAGAGCGATGTGGACAACATTGAGAGGGTCCGGAGGAGGACCACCCACATAATCTGGGGACAGCAGGGCAAAGCCTACAATGAGAGGCTACAGGACCTGAACCTGTTTAGCCTTCACAAGAGAAGGCTGAGGGGGGACCTGGTGACTGTCTATAAACTCACTAGGGGGAACCAGAAGGGTTTGGGGGAGACCTTGTTTCCCCTAGCATCCTCCAGGATAACAAGGAATAAATGGCCACAAGTTGTTGTAGAGTAGGGTTAGATTAGACATCCAAAGGCACTACTTCACAGGTAGGGCAGCTAGGATCTGGAACCAACTTCCAAGGGAAGTGGTGCTGGCTCCTACCCTGGGGGTCTTTAAGAAGCAGCTTGATGCCTACCTGGCTGGGGTAAAGGAGAGTCAACATCTTGCTGACATCCACAATACGCATGGTTTCTTTAAGCCATCTATGGACTGAGCACTCAGGGACGAACCCTCTTCAGACCTATGAATGTAGGAGACCTGGATCAAGGAAAGGGGAGCCATCAATACCCATTGGAAGGAATATTTTGAAGACCTTCTCAATCTAGACTCTCATGAGAGTGTTCTCAACTCCATCCCACAACACTCAGCCAGAGATGATCTCAGAATCCCTCCAGTGCTTTACAAGGGCAGGAAAGCCATCAAGCAGATGAAGAACAACAAGATATCTGGACTGGATGGAATCCCTACTAAAATCTTCAAATAGGGAGGGGAGGAGCTCACATCACAGCTCCATACCCTCATTTTAAGGGTATGGAATAATGAGGAAATCTAAAACAACTTCAGGGATACTATGATTCTGACAATCTTCAAGAAAGGAGATAAATCTGACTGGAAACTACAGAGGGATTGCCTTGCTGCCCACCACAGGAAGACCCCTCCTGAACTGGGATTGCCTTGCTGCCCACCACATTGCAAGACCCCTCCTGAACTGTCTACTTCCACTTGCTGAAGAGCTCCTCCCAGAATCTCCATGTGGGTTTAGGGTATCAAGAAGCACAACTGACATGATTTTCACAGCTTACCAGTTCCAAGATAAATGTTGGGAACAAGACAAGCCTCTTTATATGGCTATCTTTGACCACACAAAAGTTTTCAACTCTGTCAGCTGAGAAGTATTGTGGAGGATCCTTCTGAAGTACAAATGCCACCAACATTTGTTACCATTCTCTCCCTAACTCCATGATGGTATGTGAGTGGTGGCTCTCAGTAATGAATCTTTGTAGAGCCCTTTGAGATTAAAATGAGATTTAAGCAAGACTGCATCATCACTTGATGAGTTTTCTCAATATTCCTTGCTGTGATGCCACATCTGACCACCAATAAGCTTTCAGATGGAGTGGAGCTAAAGCACTGAATGGAGGGTAAGCTGTTTAACCTCAGCTGACCCCAAGTCAAAGCCAAGACTGCCTCAACCTCAGTCATTGAGCTCCAATACACTGATGATGCTATGGTGTGCGTTCCCTCAGTAGCAGACCTTTAGACAACTGTCAACATTTTTACCCAGGCATAAAAAAAAATGGAAGTGATGCTTAAACAGTCAGAAGACTGAAGTCCTCAACCAACAAGCTCCCAATGAACAGTCCCCACCTCTAGTAATCCAGATCCATGATGAGACTCTGGAGAACATTGAGTATTTTCCATACCTTGGAAGATATCTCTTGCAGAAGGCTGACATTGATGAAGAAATCCAATAACATCAAATGTGCAAGTGCAGCCTTTGGACACCTGAAGAAAATCAGTGTTCAAAGATCACAACATCACATTTGAAACCAAGCTTATGGTTTATCAAGCAGTCATGATCCCTACCTTGCTGTACAGAGCTGAGACATAAACAACATAATGAGACATCTAATGTTGCTGGAGAATTACCATACACACTGCCTGTGGAAGATCCTTCAAATCCAGTGGGAAGAGACACATCAATGTTAGCATCTTCCTGAAAGCAACCACCCCACATACTGTGGCAATGATCATCCAACATCAACTTTGTTGGGCTGGCCATGTCATCTGGACTCCAGGCTCCTGAAGCAAGTCTTATTCTTCCTGCTTAGCCAAGGTGTACACTCAAGAGGAAAGTGCTTCAGGGATGTCCTCAAAGCCAATTAAAAAAATGTAATGTTGTTGTCAACTTGTGGGAGACTATCACCTAGGACCACCCCAAAAAAGAGGAAGAGTCTGTTGCAGGGATCTCAGAACTCTGATACCTCACAACAAGCACAGAGGATAGGAAGGTTGGACTGGCAGGAGCAGTGTGTCGTGGGCCAAATCAATAATCCAGTGCCTCCCATCCTAGACAGAAACATATCTGAACTGCAGTAGAGTTTGTAGATCCCAGATAAGCCTCATCAGCCATCTTCAGACACAAGATAAGACAATCATAGAAGGCAATTATCCTTGACTGTAAGGGATTGCTGAAGATGCATCATCACCTGCTTACAGTGCCTCTCTACTGTCTACATCAGACAGATGGGGAGATCCCTATATGAAAGAATTAATGAATGCCACTCTGACATCAGCTGCAGAAAGACATACAGGCCTGTGTCAGAACACTTTAACCAAGTAGATACTCCATCACTGATCTGAAGGTAGCTATTCCTAGACAGCAAATTAAAACAAACAAACAAACAAACAACACAATTTGAATAGGATTTTGCAGAACAAGATATAATTCACAGACAGGATTATGTTAATTATAGTTTAAACAGGGATTATGGATTCTTATCTCATTACCTGGATTAGCTATTTTGACTTCTTTGTTCTTCCAGGTTTACTGATGTTTTGACTCCCCCAAAACTGCCCCTGCCACTTTCTCTTCCCTCCCTTGTCTTTTGTACTCTTATTTTCTCTCTCCTTCTTATACACTGCTTTGGGCATGTCCTTTCGCAGCATCCGATGAAGTGAGCTTTAGCTCACAAAATCTTATGCTATATATACTTTGATTAGTCTGTAAAGTGTAAAACTATCTTGTCTTCTCCTTGTTTTTGCTTTGCAAATCATTTAGGAACAGCTCCTAATTTTTGTAGAGGCTTTGTTCCTAAGTATTAGATGACTAGTTTGCATGAAAAACATTCATCAGATGAATTATTTTTGAACTCTTCATTTCCAACCTTCACTGGTAATGCTGTGTGATTGATTACTGGGTATATGTTTAGCTTTCTGATTGGATGGCTGAGCTGTTTTGTTTAAACAGAAATGGAACATAACAATGAAAAATGTGGACAACGCTCTTCTGTTTCAATTTTTTTATTACAGTTTCACAATATTTTGATGAATAGCAGTAGTCATACAAAAATTCACAGCAAATAATCATATAACTTCACAATGAGTAATGAATCAAATTTGAGTCTTTTTCTGCAAATTGGTTCAAGAACTGTTTTCCATCATTTGACAAGCTCTGCTTCTGTGACTCACCATGACAAAGCTAAAACTGGGACAGTTCTTTATTTTTATTAATTTAACTGAGTGGAGTTGGTAAGAATGATGATTAAACATTTTTTCCCCAATGAAATGTTTTAAAATTTTCCATGGGGATTTTTTTTAACTTGAAAAACGAGGAACAACTTTATTTCAGAGCACAAGCATGGGATCATCTCTAAGATCACATCAGTATATCTCACAGGACTAATTGCCTGGAATTAGTCAAACTAGTACACCTTAGCCCATTTATTTCATAATACTTTTGGTAAAATTATGGGATTATGTATTACCTATATGTTTTATCTACAATTAATATTTTTCCAAATATTTAAACAATCACATGTTTACCCTTTTGGGTAATTTTATCAGGCAGATGTTTGAACTGGACAACAATCTGCATCACTGATAGCATTTGGAATTATGGAGTCTTTGTTTCAGAAATTGCATACTTCAGATAAAACTTAATCTTTCCTTATTCACAGGATGGGATTAAATTTATTTTATGAAATTGACTCGGAAACCATATGATGGTTCTCTCCTGCTAGATCTCTGCTACTTACTGATCTTATTCACAGAACAAAAAAGAAAAATATCATTATATAATTAAAAAGTGTAAATACTTAAGCCTGCTCTTTTGGGAGGGAAATCCAAGCTATTTTGGAAGGAAACAAATACCTTAGCTTTAAGAACAACATTCATTCTGAAATTTGAGTCACATAGGGCGTGTGTCAACAAAACAAGGGGCAAGTGTGCACAACACTTTAAAGTGGATTAAATGCTTTTGCACCACTTTAATGATGTTGGTGTTTGCATGCATCAGTGGTGTATTGCACATTAATTCTAGCCACTGTAGCACATTTGGCAGTGTAATGTGTCTTAAATGACTTTAGGGCACAGCAAACCAAAACACCTCAAAGGAATTTTAGTTTGCTTCCCTACAGCCTTGGAGCAAAGCACCGGCTCAGGGGCTGTGCAGGCAGCCTGGCAGCTGCCCGGGAAGGCAGGCTCCACTGGAAAAAAAAACCAAAAAAAAACCCAGCAAGCCTGATCTCTCCGCTCCCATTCCTATCCCTGTTTCAGAGCCTGTCTTCCTGAGAGCTGCGCGGGGACCCAATCCTTCCGTCCGTGGCTGTGGTGCCCTCCAGGACTGCCCAAGCCAGATGCCTGTGGGTGGGTACCACCTGGAGTGGGGGAAGCACAGCTGCCATAGAGGTAAGCACCAGCCCTCACCTCCCCCCTGCCCCCAGCCCAGGGACTGCTCTGCCTGCCAGCAGCTCATTCTCCCCTCCCCACTGCCAGAGAGGCAGGTAAGAAATGGGTATACACAACACTGGTGTACACAACATGGGTGTTTACTTCACCTTAAATTGAAGGGGTGTTTTTAAAAACCCACCCCTTCAATTTAGGGTGGAGTAAACCCCTGCTTCATCTATACATGTGCATAGAGTGAGTACCTGTTTTCACAGAAGCAATGGCAGAACTGCCATTAATTTCAGTGAGGCTGGGATTTTATTCTCTATATTTTGTTTGTGCTGCAGTATATTATTATAGCCAAGATACCTATGATGAGTGAACCTGTACAGCTTATATGAGCATCCAAATAAAATCCTACCACCTGCGAGAAGCTTTTAGGAACTCATTTGCTCTGGAAGTTTTACAAGCACAAGTTGGTTTTTTTTAAAGGAAGAACACTTATATTCTGATATGGTCAAAACTAGGATATGCATACATAAATATTTTTTAATAAGATGAATAAGGTAAACTCTTATTCCCATATTATTTGTGTAAAGTTAAAGGAAGGCAGTGCCATGCAAGTAAGTGGTTCCTTGTCTTCAATCCCTACCCTATTATTATATCGAAGCTCCTCACAGTTAATATACCAGTATGTATCCTCCTAGCATGCCTCTAAGGAAGAAAAGGACTAATATTCTTATTTACAAAGACAAAACAACCTTCCTAAAGCCATGCAGGTAGTCTGTAGTACAGCAGAGGAATGAACTTGGATTTGTCAAGGCTAGAACCTTAAACATTAGGTTATTATTCCAGTAATTACCCCATAACCTGTGAAAGCCCATATGCAGTATGTAACATGTGAGATTCAATTATTCACGGGGGAGAAAACTTAAAAACCTGTGTCCATTCAAGAGCTGCTAATTTACTCATTTCATCCTTCCACTGCCCCCACGACACACACACACACACACTATTCTCCTTTTCAATGTTTTGAACAATAATTTTCAACAATAATTAAAATGTAGTCTCTACATTTAGAGAATAAAATGACTGACACTTCAAAATGAGACATGCTTGGGAAGCATCTACAAAGCAGTTAAGAGAAAAGAATCTGGTATAAAACAGGCCAAAAATACACAATGTAATTTTGAGAAAGAATCATAGGGGTTATTGTTGTTGAGATGTAGTACATACTGGTTAGTTTTAACAAATTTATTTGAAGAATGCAGCTGAGAAAATCTGTGTAGGCTCAATAAGATGCTACAACCAGCAATAGGAGTGATACAGGGGTAGAAGGAAACAGAAAGCACAAAGGGAATGACCGATCATAGCATAGAGAAGAGAGTGAAAATGAATAACAAAGGTATCTTAGGAGTAGTATAACAGCAATATTAAGCAGTATTCAGTGCCAGTTAGTCACAATACAAAAAAGTACTCCATGGGCGACTAATAGGAGGGTTGTACTTAATACAGAATAAACTGCCTTGGACCAACTTACACTTTAGGCCTCATTGTCTTGCAATAAGTTCTTGAATGACCAAAGGCTGTATCCACTGTCCATAGTGAATAGAGCATCTAGCATTATTTTTTTTCTGCTTCAATGAATTTATCTGCAAATGTTGAAATTATCTTAACAGTATCAAGGGCACACGGTACAGCCACATACACATATTTGGATTAAAAAAAAAAACCGCACAAGTATCAGAGACCTTCAGTAGATGATGGCTCTCAGTAACTGGATAAATAGAAGAATGGTTGTAGAAAATGGGCGCATCTACAAGTGCAATTAGTTGCGACTAAATTTACTGCAGATTAGCTAAGTAAGCAATTTTTGGCAGGTGTCTACACATGCAGAGACTTGGCACTAAATCTAGTGCCAAGTCCTTCCAGCATTGCCATGTGCCCCTGTGGCAACCAGGGAAAGCTCCTGCCTCTGGCCACATAGCTGCCAGCACTTGGCAGCCATCTTGGAAACACAGCCCCACCCTCTGATCCCTGGCCAGTGCCTTACCTGCCCAGAAGTCATGTGCCCAGCACAGGGGCAGCATGCAACAGCTTTCTTCTAGCCCAGATGACCTCCTCCACCATGAGTGGTCCAACACCTGCCCACACCACTCAGCACCCCATTGCTCCAGCCCTGCCCCTGCCAGTGATGACCAGGGATCCTGGTCTTCTCTGATAAAATAAATACCCAATTTTGGAGTTAAAAAAGTAACTCAAAATCCACATTTTTCCCTGATTACAATGAAGCACCACATACATACACACACACATATATATTCCTAGGGCTGTGTGAAACAGCACCATTCTGCTTCATCTTCCATTTCAACAGAACAGTGTTTCATTTTAAGTTTCATTTTGTTTTGAAAGCACTTTTCCATTTTGTTTCGTCGTCGAAATTGTTTTGACATTTCACTCATGGGCTATAAGGGGGGAGCACAAAACTGTCTATAACTTTATCATTTCTTACCTGATTCAGATGAAACTTACAGGGATGGTAGCCCCTTCTGAGGGCATGAAGTTTGCTGAGTTTCATGGAGACTGCATAGGTTTCTGGGAAACTGCACCTCAAGGTGTTGACAAGCAGGAGCCGGGGAGCAGGAGCAGCCTTCTTTGATTTAGAAGGCAGATTAGGGGCCTGCACCCCTAGGAGGAGTCCAGCAGAGCCCCACAGCCCTCATGGGGGTGCAGGCAGGCCCCCAATCTGCCTATCAGATGACAGGAAGCTGCTGCTGCCAGCTGGGGCCACGAGCAACACCAATATTCCTAATGCTGGGTGCAGGCCCCCAATCACAGAAGGCTTTTCCTGACACCTGGGACCAGTGCTGGGAACAGCACACACCCAGCACCACGAAGATTTGTGCTGCCACTGGCCCCAGGCAGCAGAACCAGCCTTCTATCATCCAGCAGGCAGATGAGGAGCCTGCACCCCTGGGGAGAGTCTGGCACAGCCCCTGCAGCCCCCCTGGGGGATTGGGCAGACCCCCAATTTTCCTCTTGGATGACAGCAGGCTGTTGCTGCTGGCTGGGACCAGCACTGAAACCAAGGAAACCTGGCTTCAAAACTCAAAATGTTTTGAAAATTTTGAAACATTTTAAGTGCCCTTGTTTTGTTTCAAAGCTGTTTCAAAGGCTTTTGTTTCATTTCAATTGTTCTGTTTCAAGCTTGAAACATATTGAAACAGCTTCAAAATGAAAGCCCTGGTGAAATTTTGAACAGCCCTAATACACACACACATTTATCTGCACATGCACACAAATACGCACACAGTGGTGTTTCATTTTGATCATGGAAAAATGTGGATTTGGGGTTACTTTTTTTTACTTGTTTAACTGGACAATTGGGGATTTTTTTATCATAGAAAGCCAGGATCCCTGGTGATGACCCCTGCCTCATGCTCCTATTGGCCCTTGTGGCCCCTGGAAGGCCCCTCCCACACTGTTGGTCCTTGGAGCTTCCCCCCCACCAAGGCAGCAGGGAGAACCACACATCCACCAGTGGGGGTGAGGACAGGCTACAGGAGGCCCTGGCTGATCCCTCCTCCTGCACTCTCAACTCCAGCCTACCTGCCCCACTGACCACATACCCCTCTTCTGTCTATGCCCAGCACCACCTTCAGGAGAGGCACATGGTTGGAATAAAACAACAACAACAACAAAACAACCCCCCCCACAACTTTATTTCCCTAACAACACTCACACCCATCCTTCCCTCTCCTCAACAAATATAGCCCCCCTCCCCAACAAACAGGTCCCGCTACATCAGCCCCCCCCCCAACAGTAAAAAACCTACTTAACAACATCAAAATGATTTACAATGTCTCTATTTTCTTATCCCAAAGTAGGACACCATGGTTGGGGGTCTATGGGGCAGAGCCCAGGGGCAGATGCCCAGCACCCTGGTCTTGGGCTGTTCCCCTGCAGGTCTGGGGGCCATGGCAACCCCAGCAGGCAGCAACCTTCTGCTGTGGCCACCTGGGACAACACTGCCTGAGGGTGGGTGACTCCCTCTCTGGCTGCCCCAGGAAGCCCCAGCATGCCTGTGAAGCATGTCCAGGTCATCAGGTGCGTGGGAGAGCAGCATGGATGGGCTCAGGTAGGTGGCAGCAGGTCCAGGACAGTGGCCAGACCAGGGTGTCCAGCTGGCAGGAGGCACCAGAGGGACTTTTCCCAGGCCCAAGCAGGGGCCTGCTGTGAGGCTGAAAAGTGGAGGGGAATGGATGTGACCACCAGGCCCAGGAGGGTTTCTGGCAGTAGGTGTCCTTGGCCTCCACTACCCAGATCTGGAGGGCCACCAGAGAAGCTGCCAGAGAAGCTCAAGGCACTCTCACTGCAGGGCCTCCATCTGCATCCAGTGGTGCTGCTGCACCTGGTTCCATGTTTCCTCCCAGGTGGTCTCCCAGGCAATGTCCTCTACCCACCGGGCCTGCTCCTGTGCCTCCTGCTCCTCTGTCACCACCAGCCACTACAGCAAGACAGTGCTTTCCAGGGTGTGCCACTGGTGCAGACACATCTGTATGGTTCCAGTGCTAGGTGGTGGTGACCCAAAGTCCACATCCCTGCTAGGACTATGTAACAGGGGACCTACTCAGGGCTGCTTTCCCTGCAGCCCACCCACCTGTTTCTGGGCTAACCGCCCACCTTCTTGCCCACCATGCCTTGTTGGAATTAATTAATAGATGTCAATAAGCAGTCCTGCCCAATGTCGGGGGCACTATCTGCAGCTCCATTCCTCCCCTGCACCATAGCTCAAGCCTCGCAGATGGCATCTTGATGTTATCCTCATTACCAGCTCTCACAGTGGGCCCCAGAATCCTCCTAATTGAACCCGCCTGGATTCCTCTCCTCAGGCAGTCTCATCCACCTTCATACTTGGCAGCATAGCTCCCTGAACCACTTCCCCTTCCGGGTGTGGTTCCCCCCAGGGGACCATTAGCTCACCAGCCCTGGCCCACCTCCAAGCCAGTCAGAACCCCCAGGCCCTCAGCTCTTGGGCGCTCCTTGTGGTGGGTCCCTGGCACTTTGACCCTTCCAGTCCTGACCCTAGCATTGATCAGTCAGAGGAAGGTCAGACAGGCCTAAGTCTATGGCCTTTTCTCTCTCTCCAAGGGTCCACCCTCCAGGCCCTCCAAGCAAGGGGTAACCCACCTGGTTGTGGGGGCTAGAGGTTAAGGCACCCCAACCTACCTTTCACCAGGGTGGTAACTGGCCTGGCATTTCCTGGGGGCTCCTGCGCCACTAGGAGCCCCACCAGGAGCCCCACTAGGCCACCCACTTCTGGTAGGGTGCAGTTTTAGGTGATACCCAGGACCGGGAGCCTCCTTACCATCCCCTACAGCTCCTCCCTTACCTCCAGATGACACCAGGAGCTCTGTAGCCAGGCAATGTTGTTGCTTGTCTTCCAGCAGCAGAACTGCCCTGTTTATATAGGCAGCCCCTGATTCAAAATGTCTGCCCTAATCAGGCACCTGATTAGGCAGCTGCTGGCTCCAGGTCCTTAAAGTGGCAGGCATAAACAATGCCCTGCCACAGGCTGGTAGGCTGTTCCCTGTGTCCAGCTGTTGACCATGCAGATGCAAGAGACAGAAGCCTTTTGTGAGAGCTTGCAACAATTAAGGAATAATATGCTCTTCACCGGGACTGTGCACTCAGGGGTAGGTCATGTATTGGTCCCCAGGGACCATAATAAATCAGGCTGGGCAGGCCCAGGCCTAGGCACCCACCAGCTAAAACCTCTATCCCCATGTGCTCCCCTGGGGTTTGTTGGGTGCTTGTCACAGGCATTCTGCCTCCTCTGTCCCCTTCCCAGGGTGTGATAGCCCTGGTTGCTAGCAACACCTGCTTCCATGGCTCCAGATCCCACTCCCCACCTCTGCCCCTGCAGGCCACATGCTTTAGTGTGCTGCCTTCCATCCCACAGCACCTGGGCTCCATATATGCAGGGCTCCCAAACAACTGGGGTGAGGGCCTGGCTACACCTCCCGCTGGGGCTGCCCCACTGCCATGCTGCCACTGTGCAGCGAGTGTACCCCTACTGTGTGTGCCCTGGGCAGCGCACAATAAGCTATTTGTGCAGGCTCAGGGGTGCCCAAGCCACTATGCCTTGCTACTGATGATGCTCCTTGTGTCCCTGCATTCCTGTTTTGGGACCCTGGGCTACAAAGTTGTCAAGGGGAGGCAAGCATGGGCTGCCCTACAACCTCTGCTGCCACCAGGAGGGCTACTTATGGCAATGCTACATGTCCCTGCCCCCCACTATCAAGAAGGACATCACCACCAGTATTGACACCTTCCTTGGGGTGTGAGCGGCCCATGTGGAGACATGGGCTACTGAATAAAGTTCTGAACTATGTCCCACCTTTCTGCATGCTGTAAGGGGGAGTGGTGGACCCAGGGACAAGGGAGTGCAGGCAGACCAGGCAGGTTGAAGGGCCAGGGGCCAGGACTGAGGCCAGGGACAGGGGAATGGATGAGGACTGGGAAGGCACTCTCCCCACAGTGTGGGACCTACTATGTGTCCAAGGCTGGTGAGGCTGGTGGCTCAATGCAGGCCTCCCCATCAGTAAGGGTGACTGGCTGTGCCCATTGGCTTGGAAAATGTGTAGGGCTGACCGGGACCACCCTCAATCCCGCATGCCATCCAATAGGGCCTCAAATGTGTGTGTTCGAGTGCCAGCCCCACACAAACTGCTTCAGCACATTGGCACCACCCCAGGGTGCTATTAGGTCGCCAACCTCCTTCTGGGTCCTGTTGGGATGCCTCATCAGTCAACACGGGTGTGCACATGCAAGTGGGGCCAAGGTTGACAGGGAGAGGATAGTGAGGACATGATGTCCCGTGGTGGCTCTCTAGGCCTTGATGTGGCTGTCCGCATATGCGAGCCCCAGATGTCTTCTAGCAGCATCCAGCACAGGGGCACAGCCAGGGACTGGGAGCTGCATGGCAGAGGCACTTTACCACAGTGCCTGCAAAGACAGAAGACACTCCTGGATGTGAGCAACAGCAGGGAGCAGGTGCTGGCCCTGGTGCCAGAGACAGCCAGCCAGTAGCCCTGGTGGGAATATTAGGGCTGGGCAAGCAGTGCAGCAGGCAGAGGAAGCTTGTGTTCTGGCCAGGGGGCACATGAGACCTGCAATCTCTTGGTCCTGATCCTCAAAGGAAACCTACACAACAGGTCCCAGAGACGAGCCTATGAACTCCACTACATCAGCCTCCTGGATACTAAAAATCATGGACTAAATATAGATCTTGGATTTTTGACACCTTATAATCTGCCTGACATCTGACTCCCCAGCCCAGCCCCTGGCTTCTTTACCTTTCATTCCACCCAGGAAGAGCACACACCAACTGCTGAAACTTCCTTAGCCTGACAAAGGGTTTTTGAACCCAAAAGCTTCCTTAATAACTATTCTCCAACTATTTGGGTTGGTCTAATAAAAGATATCAGATTCACCCAAGGAACCTTGTCTGTAGAAGAGAAAGTAATTCATACAAGAAGTGTGTCAGTAACCAAGCTATTAAAGCTGAATTTTAAGAATAATAAAACTAACTATAGCAGCTATTCCATTCAATGAAAGGATCATAATAGGAGTGAATATAAATGCATGTGTGTTGGTAAATACTACAGAAACCAAATAAAGTACACAGAAATTATCTATATGGATCTGAAGCAAAGGTAAAGACGGTAAAGAAATATCTACTAAGAGTATAACAGCCTGACATCATGTCTCAGTTGGTAAGTGAGGGTCATTACCCAAAGATATAATAAAAAAGAAAAGTTTAATGGTAGAATTTGGACTACAATGGTAACAAAGTCAATCTGCAGTCTTCTAATGACAAAGTGCTTGATGAAAATATGCTTAGCCATACAGGGAACAAGCTTATCCTTACATCTTCTAAGGAAATGTAAGGAAATATGAGGAAAACAAGGTAGGAAGCCAGTTGGTGAAACAGTGAGGTCCAACAAACAACCAATATACAAAAGAAAAAAAGCATTCGAGAGATGGCAAAAATGAAATATGATTGTAGACCAAGTACCTTATGCAGAGAAGAAAAGAGCTGTGGGAAGGACATTAACAAAAGCAAGAAAAGTAAGGAATTGTTTGTATGAGAAACTGAACAGTAGTGAGGGTGAAAAAAATAAAAAGAAAGATTTATAAGCAGGCTAAAAACAGATATGTGAAAACCAAGATCCTTGATAATGCTGTCCTCAGTGCTGTTAGTAATAGGAAAGGTGAATTAACATCTTATCCAAAAGATACCTTGCACACCTGGAAGATGTACTTTGAGAATTTATTGAATGAAAAATTTCTAGGGGAAATCCATAACATCCATTGACACCACAAATGAAGATGAAATTCTAGCAGTTAGTGCAGATGAATCACAAAAGCACTAAGTAAATTGAAAACTGGGAAAGCAACAGGGCTAGAGGCCATGCCAGTAGAAATTTTCAAAGCATTAGGAGATTAAGGTGACCAGTGGCTCTCTCCATTTAATTCAAAAAATGATATAGGAAAGGATTCTAGATGAATGATGGTAAGGTATAATATCACCCATCTTTAAACAGTGAGCTACTTAACATAAATGTTCCAACTACAGAGGAATACTTAGTCACTCTTTGAAAATATATGTAACAGTTATTGAAGCTAAACTCATAAGAAGTGCAGAGACCAGTGCTGACTAGTTTGGTTTAGAAGAGGAAAGAAAAAAATAGGTCCTATGTTCATACTTGAAAAAAGAAAAATAAAGAAAGATAGATAGACTACTATCTGTGGCCTTTGTAGATTTAGAAAAAGCACAAATGCTCTTTTATATGGCTCTTAGGTCACAAGCATCCATGTAAACTGAAGAGATTCTTAATGGGTTACTTAATCATAGTGTTATTAAGATACAAATAACCATTCAATAACTCTTTGCCTTTTGAGTATGAACAACAATTGCAAGGTATTCAGAGAACACATGAATTACTCTAGTTACAGAATGTCTCATGGGACTGAAAAGCAACCAGCGAAAGTTTAATGTTCCTAGTGACACTATAGTCCAGGGGTTTTCAGTGTACCCCTGCCGGCTGCATGTGGAGCAGTGTACCCACAGCGGCCCGATGCAGAGTAGCGGGGAGGGGAAGGAAGAGGAAGGAAGTGGCATGTGGTCAAACACGTAGAGGTGGCAGCCACGCCATGTGCGAGCTTCCCCCACCAGCCTTGTCCGGCCAGGCAGGCGGCACCTGCGTGGCAGCATAGGATGATGCATGGTAGCGCTCTGTCCCCACCTGCCCACATGTACCTCATGGGGCCTTCTCAAGTATCCCTGCTATAGTCCAAAAAGCTACTAAAATTCCTCACAACAGCCTAGGAGTTCTTACAATGGGCCAGATCCATCACACATGTAGCACATCTCTAACGTGGGGCCATGACCAGATGCCTCAGAAGAAGGTGGATAAAACCTAGTCAAAGGCAGTTATGAAATAACTTTCACACAAAGAAAATTCATTATATACCTCTCCTAATAAAGGTTTGGCTGATGTCCTAAACATGACATCTTGGAGTACAAACTCCTAAAACTCTAAGCTATTTTTTTTTTTTTTAATCTTAACTACTATAAACTGTGGCCATTATCATTACCCTAAACTTATTTATATTCCTTGTTATGTTTAACACAACTTTTGGATTAGAAAGGAAATTTCAACAAAAGGTTTCTATTCCTTCAAAATTTTCAGCAGTAAAATCAGAAACTTGTGAGGGGAGGGGGACACTCCAGCATCTAGCAATGAGAAGTAAATATTTAACTAAGCATTTTTGACTGAAAAGAAAGTGTCCAGATCTTGAACATAAAAGCAACCAAAAACTGATAAAAATTAAACCAGATTTATACAATTTTTCTGGAGGAAAAACCATATTCTATATAGCTATATTTCTTAACAGCATAAATGCCCATTGAATCCTAATAAGCACTTGATTTTCATAAGATCTTCTGGCAATGAGTTTTATTAATACTTTTTAGGGAAAATGCCTTTTAAAGAAACATTAATGGAAAGATTTCCATTCTTTTTTTTTTCCTTGTCATTGTCTGATCTACTGGTGTTTTCCCTGCACTTCCTTAAACTGTACTTTTTCTTTCCTGTTCAAACCCTTTCACTATAGCAGTTAAAGAACTTTGAGAGATAAAGTCAATAAAAGGGTAGATCGCTAAAGGGTCTATTTTACATCTGTGATTTCTTCTTTGCAATGCATGCATAATATATGGGATAATAGCAAACCTTTGCTATGAAAGTTGCTTCTTTCTTTACTCAAAATGCATATTAATTACTGCAGCAAAATTGAATTTGCCTGTACATAAGTGAAGGTTAACCATGCACTTAGTAATAAATGGAGCACTGAGAATCAGTTACACAACTGAGAAAAAAATACATATTTAAATTCAGAGAAGGATGTTAAATATTTAGTCTGGGAACTAATTTAGCACATTTATAGATTTCTGCTTTAATATATATATATAAGATCTTCAACTATTCTACATGTTTAATTAGGGTGATATTATTGCAACCCTTCCTAATCACAGTAGTCAAGGGACACTGATCTTACTGCTATTATTTACTCAGATGTCATACTATATTTGATTGAAGAGAACCATTCTTTACCAGTCTTGTGAAGGCTGCTTGCCTCAGAAAATTATTGCATACAATCAGGAGTCGGCAACATTTTTGGGCAGAGTGCCACAAACACACTCAACCTCGACTTGCAATATGTTGCTTCCAGGGCAGATGGTGAGGGAGCTGCAAGAGTCCTGATCCTTGTTGTGGCAGTGCAGCCATGGCCTCTTCCCCAAAGCATGTGCGCCAAACAAAATGTCTTTGTGTGCCATGTTCTGGCATGCATGCTGGGGGTTGCCTGCCCCTGGTATGCATGGTTTTGTTCTCCTCTAAATTTTGGTTGCTAATAGATGCATAGAGCATAAAGCAACATTGAAGATATGTGCAAGATTTCTAATATATAATTATACTAAATTAATACAATGAAAAGTGTTCATAAATGATAGTTAATAAGTGTAGATAAAGGAAAACTCTTAAATCAATTTAAGGAAGTCCTGAAATTAAAGACAAAACTGTATCATCAGTCAAGACTAAATTGCTCAAGTTGTGTTACATCATTGTAACAAGATTTCAACTTCTCTCATAAAAGTTTGAAGCAGAATGAAGCAGAAGAGCATTATCAGTACAGGAATAGTTAATATCCAAAAAAATAAGAACTGAAGCAGCCAGTTACAGCTGAAGAAAAACTAGTTGAAATGAGAAATCTACACTAATAAATTATAGGGACACCCTGTTTGTCAAGTTGCTAGGCAAGTAATTACGACTGTACCAACATTTCCGTTATGAATCTCCATTTCCAAGGAATTAATTTCTTAACAGTAGAAATAAGATTGAAGCAGAACCAAGACTTATTGTATAGGGGCAAATTTTAAAATTAAAACTAGCCTCTCAAATTACTTCACCAATTTTCTGAATGTAATCGTTTTCATGTGCAGAGACTCACATTTGCTCCTGAAAACTTGGTAGTTTTACAATCTAACAATCTACTGTCAAATCACACAAACACTTACCACCAAACTGCAGTTCTTACTACTGTGAATATTCCCTGGACACCAATGGGACTATTCACCGTAGTAAAACCTGTGCCTGAAATGAAGTGTTGGTAGAACCTAGATTTTTATGCAAATGTTTAGTTTCATTTGCAAAATTCTGGAAGCCAGTTTTAAGTTATTCACTTAACTGTCCTAAAGAGACTCAGACCAAGAGCAATTGTTTTTACTTATTTACAGTTGAGTCTGTCATGGCGCGGCATCCTGTGGGATAGCTGTGATCTCCCCAAGGCCCCCTTACTGTGCCAAGTTGGCCCAAAGGGCACCCTTGATTCTTTCCCACCACGTCTTTGTTGGTAAAGATAATAGGGAGGCTGCCCTTATGTCCTCTTGGACATGGTTCTGCCGTACTCTGTGACCCCATGGATTCCTGAACCCTTTGTGGGTCCTGTTCTACAGTGGGTGTTTCAGGGCACCCTAGCCTTATGGGCTATGCATGGCTCCAACCACCACTTTACCATGCCCCAAACCTCGCAGATGGAACTGACATTGTTTGGTCTGAGCCTTGTTATAATTTGGCCCCCTTGTCCTCCCTGGGCCTTCTGTGGCCGCCTTGCTCTGCACACTCACTGGCACTAGGGCTCTCCGTGGCCCTATCTCGCTCTGTGCCTTCCAGAAGGTGGGGTTGGTGCACCCCAAATGCTGTGCCCTCTCTGGCACCGGGGTCGGTGCACCCCCAATGCTGTGTCCTCTCTCACACTCAGGGTTGGCGCACCACCAAAATGCTGTACCCTCTCTGGCACTGGGGTTGGTGCACCCCCAATGCTGCGTCCTCTCTCACACTCAGGGTTGGTGCACCACCAAAATGCTGCACCCTCTCTGGTAGTGGGGTCCCCACACTGCCGTGGGTTCTCTATGAGGCCTCCTCCTTCCCCTAATAGCTCCTAATAGCTCCCCTTGCCAACTCTCCAGGTCTTCATGTAGGCCTTCTATCTGGTCCACCTCACTGTGGATTTCTTTCTGGAGGGCCTCTGTGAGGCTCTTTGATATTTCCAGCTTCTGTAGTAACTCCTTTTGTTCCATCATCTGGGACATACCGGATTCAGAGGACTTACTCCTCCATTCAGCCATCTCCTTCTACATCTCTTGTAACATCTCCTCCCGCTGTCTGCTATTCTTGGCCTCATCTGCCATGAGCCATTCCAGTGCTTGCGTCTTCTCTGCCTCCACTACAATCAGGCATTTGATCTCCTTAGACCTGCCTTTTTTCTTCCTGGGTTGTGCTCACAGCCCTAAAGCAGCCACTTTCACCTCACCTTGCTCCTTTTGTAACTTCATCATTTCCAACTCGAACTCTAGATGGGCAGCTTTTCCTCCACCTCGTCCACCCGCAACTGCCAGGTGAAGGCTTCTTGCCACCTGCCTTCCGGAGTTGCTACTTCTGTCCTAGGCCAGACCCAATGTCTTCCCTTCTACGACCTCTGATGGCAGTCTAATCTCTATTCTAGGCTCATTTTCCTGAGCCCCAGTCTCACTGCCTTGCACTTCACTATATCTGTTCTAGCCCTAAGGTTCCTTTCTCTTCTCAGGGACATGGGTTCCTCCCCATGCATGGCCTTACTTTTCTGGTCAATGCACCAATTTGTCACAGCACAGTGTCTTGTGGGATGGCCATGATCTCCCCAAGGCCCTCTTACCATGCCAAGTTGGCCCAAATGGCACCCTCAATTCTTGTCTGCCACATCGTTGATGGTAAAGATAATAGGGAGGCTGCCTTTACATTATCTTGGACACAGTTCTGCTGTACTCCCTCACCCCATGGATTTCTGAACCCTTTGTGGGTCCTGTTCTACAGTGGGTGTTTCGGGGCACCCTAGCCTTATGGGCTATGCGTGGCTCCAACCACCCCTTTACCACACTCCAAACCTCGCAGAGGAAACTGATGTTGTTCGGTCTGGGACTTGTTATAATTTGGCCCCCTTGTCTTCCCTAGGCCCTCCACAGTTCTGTCTTGCTCTGCGCCCTCACTGGCACTCAGGCTCTTCACAGCCCTGTCTCTCTCTGCGCCCTCACTGGCACTCAGGCTCTTCACAGCCCTGTCTCGCTCTGCGCCTTCCTGGCTCTTGGGCTCTCTGCAGCCCTGTCTCGCTCTGTACCCTCACTGGTGCTCAGTCTCTCCACGGCCCTGTCTCACCCTGTGTCCTCAGTGGCGCTCGGGCTCTCCACAGCCCTGTCTCACACTGCACCTTCCTGGTGCTCGGGCTCTCCACAGCCCTGTCTCACACTGTGCCTTCCAGACACCATGGTTGGCGCACCCCAAATGCTGAGTCCTCTCCGGCACCAGGGTTGGTGCACCCCCAGTGCTGTGCCCTCTGTGGCGCTAGGGGTTGGTGCACACCCAATGCTGAACTCTCTCTGGTGCTCGCGGTCAGTGTACCCCCAAAATGCTATGCCCTCTCTGGTTCCAGGGTCCCCACACTGCCATGGGACCCTTATGATGCCTCCTCCTTCCCCTAATAGCCTCACCCAAACCACTGGTCTTAAACAGCAAACACAAAATACAAGACTCTGGGCTATAACATAAATCCAAGCTACCTGGCTATAACATCATTCAAGCCACCCTAGGGGTGCTCCATCTCTCACCAATATCAGAGGTTGTACTTGCAGTCAGGCCTCTCCCCTTTGCTTGCTCCAGATCTCCTTCCCCCTTGGCTGCTGGCAGGGAACTGCTAACCTGGCCTCAGCCCTGGGGTTTAAATGTGAGCCAGCCCCTGCCCCTTCTGGTCAGCTGACTGCTGGCAGGTGTGGGTCATTAGCTAACTCTGGTTGCCCTAGCAATCAGTAGTTGAGGCTCCTCACTCACTGCTAGGGCTCTTTCCCTAGTGGTTTCCCCTCTTTAAAATGATCCGGGCACTTAAGTGCTCTGCGACAGAGTCCTTTTATATTATAATAAAAGAAAAAGGAGTGAAGGACAGGTGTCGAATTCTGAAATTTTTCTCAAGGTTGCAACTTAAACCAAATCATATAGGCAATTTGATCCTTAATTTATAAGCTGACTGCTTTTGAATTCAATTCCCTTGCTATTCTATTAAATAGCTGTTTACTTAGGGGCTAGGGACAGACATTCAAAAAGCCCGAGCCTGAATTGATTCAATTGTTGCAGGTTAGTTTAACCTGGCTACGCTGGACCTGTTTGTAACAGGACAGACATTCTCTCTTGACTGAAGAAATTCAGGCACATGCCTGCAGTGGCTCAGGCTAGAAACCATGGGGTGCTAAAGCAGCCCTCCCTTTCCTTACCTAGGGCTGAACTAAGGAGGGCATGGCCAGGCCTCTGATTAGGGAGGTCTGCCTGCACCATCTCAGGCTTTTCCCCATTGGCTGCTTGTCACTTGAAGGTATTATACAGCTTCAGCTTTCTCTTACCGGGCATCTTGCCCTGAAGTGATGTCAGGGTGGGGTTCAAGCTCAGATGCCACCTGGGTGGCATGGATGCTGCCCTTACTTGTCTGCCACAACTCTGATGTTCTAACTGGGGAGGCAGTTCCCATCAGGTGGCTCCTCCAACCCGAGGATGAAGACGCCTCAGTCCCTGCTCTTGCTTTTTGGGGCTCCAAACCTCCCCTTTACCCCACCCTTACCACATCCACAGCTAGGATAGATACTATCTTCTATCGGCGTCTGCTTTGGACAGCCCTTCCTCCTCACTTGACTTGCCAGCCCCTGATCTGGGTCAAGCCATCCCAGTCAGTCTGCCCTTCACTGTAGCTAGTTCCTTGGCTTCAGGTCAACTAATGTATCTGGGCAGGCCCAGTCTTGGGTCAGCTAGAGCTTTCAACAAAACTCAACACCCGGATTTTCACTGGAGCGTACCCCCTGGGATCTTGTCTCCCAGTGTCCTTTTCAGAGTCCAATGTAAAGGAGAAACTTAGAAGACTGAATAAGGGACCCATGCATCCCAGCACCCTGGGTGACTATGGGGGTGCAATGCTGCTCCATGCCTCACCCTGGCCCAGCCTCTTAACTAGGCTGGCCTTGACCCCCAGCCAACCTGAAGTCATTCCTGGTCTTCCTTGGCTTGGAAGAGTGCATGGTTCCCACTCAGGGTTTCTTTTGCCCCCCCTGTTGTGCTCCCCATCTGGGGTACCTGCTCCTGCTGGTGCCTCCCACCTCCTGTCCCAGGGCACTTGGCTTCCCCCCTCTTGCCTGCAGCTGGGGAATCCTCCTTCTGGCCACTTGCATGTCCGGGTCACCATCTGTTCTTCCCTCTGCCGGTGTCCCTGGATCGGTGCTTTCCTCTTCCTCCAACAGCATCTCTAGGTCATCGCCCTCCTCTTCCTTCCTCAGCAGTTCTAGGTCAGTGTCTTCTTCTTTCTTCCCCAGCATCTCTGGGTTGGCGTCCTCTTCCCCTGCCATTTGCTGCCCAGCTGCTTTTTTGACTGCCATTTGAGCAGCCATGGTTTCTGGAGGCTCCGGGCCCTCCCCCACTGATCCTTAGCTGCAGGCAACTCTGGAACCATGGGACCACTACCTGCATTTCCTCCAGGCTGCCACTCTCCGGGATCCCTAAGTTGAGTCCTAGGGTGCATGGGGTGGGAGTCCGGGTCCCTTAGAGGGGTTTCCACTGCCCCTTTCACATTGCTTAAAGGGCAAGAGCATTGCTAGCCCCAACCCCAGGCTAATACTCGGAGGCAAAGGGAAGAGGGCAGTGTGCAGTGTATGGATCAGTTGATGATACGGAGCTTTTCAATATCCTTCTCCCTGCTTCTTTATACTGTCTGCAGCAAACTGACAGATAAGCAAGTCAGCAGGAAGCTGATAGCAGTGATTACCATCTCATCAGCCAAACTGTAGGCTCTCTCCATTTGTTCAAACTCTTCTTAAACAGTTTACAGGTGACCTGTTCATTAGTTCCAAATAGCACTAAGTGGTCACTGTTCTGTCTACCTGTCCCAGTGAAATTGTAGAGAGACGCACACACATAGACACCTCTCAGCATTTGCTAGCATACTATGTGCCTAGGGTCCATGGGGCTGGTGCCCATACTGTGGGAGATGGAAGGGGGAGATTCCTGCTTAAGCAGCAAGCAGCGAGGGGGTATAGGGAAGGGGGAAGCCAAGCAGATGCATGCAGTCTCTACTGGAGCTTCAACCAGGGAGCAGAGGAGAGGGGCCAGCTCTGGTGTGAAGCAGAGAACCCCGTCCAGCTCAGAGAGCATGCTGGGGGTGTCTGGTTTCCAGCAAGGGGTCTGGGATAGACGTTATATAAGCCAGTTTGACCCAAATCAGTTAAGTCTGATACAACATTCAACCAGGTTCATCTCACACCAGTTTCAGCCATCCTCAGACTCATTTGTGTGCACAGAACATCTGTTCTGTTACAGGTTTAAACCAGTTTCTGATCACTTAAACTGGTTTATGTGTAATGTTTGTCCCTATCCAGGATGTTAAAACATTTTTACTTCTTTGTGTACTAATAAATATATTAGTATCACAAGAATGTTATTGTTTTAAGATAAGATACACTATTTTTAAAATTCAAAATGTTGTCTGTATTTTAATTAGTCAAAAGAAACCCTGTAAAAGAATAGCAAGGCTATATACAGGTTATAGCTATATTGGTCTACAGGCAAAAAGAATCAGAACTCATGTTAGAGGTGATATCTTTTATTAGACCAACTAGATATTTGCAAAAAAATTCTTTATTTGCAAGTTTTTGGGCACACTCATTTTTCTTCAGGCTTAGGAGAATGCAAAGATCATAAAATTTCTCTAAGGTGGAAACAAAAATTAATATATCAGAGGAGACCTGAAGATGTTGTAGGATCTCCTGGTTGGAAAAGTTCATTTTGTGCCAACTAGGTTCAGATAAAAAAACAATCTATTTACCTCGAAGTTGTCTGATGTTGAATTGTTTCTTGTTTCCTTATGGTTATGATGATTCATATTTCACAGGAGAATGGGGTGGTAGAATGCTCTTCTGGGAAAGGAATTTCTTATGTGTTGAGGCTGTTTTATGAGCTGTGGACATGCAAATTTTAGCTTGAAAATAAAGGCAGGAGCAAGGGTGTCAGCTTTCTGGTTTCCAGGTGTTGAATTTAGTTTCCTTCTTGTAAAATTATGAACTTTTCATTTAAAAAATGGCTAAATTCAATATCTTCCATGTTTCAGGGATACAGGTTGTAGCTATATTGGTCTACAGGCAAGGCATTAGGACTTCTTGTTGATTAGTCAACAGAGAAAAGCCAAGTGATTACTTTTTCTTTTCCATTGAAAGAATGTTTGCATTATTTGGAAAACAATTTTCACTTCCCAAGGATATCCACATCTGTGCAATATAGTCATATATAATAGATATGTACTTCCTGTAGGTAGAAAGCAATTGTCAGATCAACAATCCACCTAGCTTACTACTTTTTCTTTAGAAGTAGACTTTTGAAAATAAAATAATGATCAGTTTTCATAGACTATGAAATATCCTGTCCACCAAAGAAGATCCTTTCTAAGCCTACCCAATTAGTGGTGATACAAAATCATTATATAGTCTTAGATTCTTTTTATCCTATAAGCCAATAAAGACATTTTCCGCTATTTTATTTCAACAATATATTTTATGATTTCTGTAGCAACCTACATGCACTTGGAGTAGGGTATGTGTGTGTGTGTGTGTGCGCGCGCGCGCTCGCAGAGAGAGAACAAGCATATTTCCTCACATACTACATGCCCTGGAATATAATATAGAAGGGCTAGTTTCTTTCCAGCTTTCTTGTTTTTGAAAACAGAAGAAAAAAGAGTTTTTCTAGAGCTATGGCTACATAAAGTAGGGATAGGCACTAATCTTCAGCTGATTAACCCTCCCTTTCCTGCTTAATTAAAGTTGAAATTAGAGGGGAGAAACCAGGAGCATCTGGCAGACGGCAAAATTGCTCTCAAAAAAGTTAGCCTGATTAGTGGAATATCAAGACCATGAAAAACGAGTGGCCATCTTTAATTCCCCCAGAAATGAAGAACAAGGAGCCCTTAGGTCTACTGATTTCCTTAGCTACCTAAATAGTAATGCAACAGCTGCTACTCTATTGATCAGAAATCAGAGCAGCGTGCTTCTAGCCTCTGTACAAAACCAGTTTTCATACTCAATACATGCACGCCAATTTTGGGGAGCTGATTAAGGGGGGAAAGTTGCAAGTTATAAACAAAAAAAATAGTAGTTTTCAAAAGATAAGAATTTGCAGGTAGCAGGGAGGATTTTGGAAGAAGTCAGTCTGTATCCCCGAAACTTGAATGCTAGCCAGAAGGATACCATGGGCGTATCCAGACATGCCTGTTTCCCCACCTCCAACCCCTTTGCAGTGTGGGGAGAAAATTAGACCCCTGGATATCCAGGGATCTAAAAAAAACACTCCACAATAGGGCGTTCAAGACCATGCCCGGAGCTAGTCCTCCAAAAGAGATGCTCTGGTTTTGGCCAGAGCATCTCTTTTATGTTCCTGCTGCCCCCTGGTGCTGTCCAAGGTAAGTTGGGGATGGGGTTTCATGGGTGTCAGGGGGAGTGAGGGGACCATGCAGCTCATGCTGCCTGGCCCGGCATGTGGGGACCCTGCAGAGCCAGGGCCCACAGGAACCATGTGGAGCCGAGACAGGTCCTGCCGGCCTTGGGGCTGCTTGTGCCACCCGGCTGCCAGGCGGCATGAGCAGTCTCAGGGCCAGCAGGCCCTGGCTCAGCTCTGCACAGTCCCCATGCACTGGGCCAGGTCCTGCAGCTATAGGAAGGGCCCAGCCGGGCAGCAGGACCCGGTGTGGCATGCGGGAACTGCATGCTACACCAGCTCCTGTCAGCATGAGTCAGGCCCCAGGGCCAGCTCCTGCCTTTGCCCCATGCCTGTGGGGGGGGAGGGAGGGAAGGACCTGGTCCAGCCCCATGTGGCTTGCTAGTCCAGCTTTGACCACAGTGGGTCACAGGGCTATGAGACTCCTGTGCATGATTCCCAGAGCCATGCGACCTGCTCTAGTGCAAGCCCAGACTAGCAAGCCACAGGGATCTGGGCCCAGACCAGCTGGGCCCAGGACCTGGCTGGGCCTGGCATGCGGTCTCCGCATGCCACACTGGGTCCTGTCACCATGGGCCTAGACTGGATGGGCTACAGAGGAGGCCCCGACCTGGCTAGGCCTGGCACACAGTTACAAGACCAGCCCAGCTGGGCAGCAAGAGCAGCTCCAGGGCCTGCAGAACTGGGCTGGGCTCAGGGCATGGTCCCCCTGCTGCTGCTGTTAAAGGTTAGTTATGGACCTTGGGCAGGGGGGCTGGGGCCCTCCAGGGTGGAGCTGGGACCCTGGGAAGGGGGTCTGGGGCCCTGTGGGGGATAGAGTGGAGCTGGGACCCTGGGTGAAGGGGGCCTCCAGGGTGCCTGGGACCCTGGGCAGCAGGGCTGGGACCCTGTGGGGGATAGGGACTGTGGCCCTCCAGGGGGGACCTGGGACCCTGGGCAGAGGGGGCATTCCATGTGCAGGGGGGCCTGCACCCTGTGGAGTCCAGGGGACCCACCCCTCCTGAGCAGCCCAGAGTAGCTTTTTTGTTTTAAATGTGGAAGAACATGGATTTTGGGGTATTTTAAAAAATGGATTTGGGATGCTGCTGCAGCAATCCAGCTGGCACAAGGGATAGCTTCCCCAGGTATCAATTGGTTGGGCCCCAGAAGCTACAGAGAGTGCATAGCCCCAAGCTGCTTGCCAGGGCAGCTTTTTGTATGGATGGGGTCAGGACAGGGCAGCCTTTTGTACTACTGGGGACAGCACGAGTGCTAGCCCCAGGCTCTAGCTCCCCCTGGCGGTAGATTCGGGAAGAGCCAGGCAGCTCCAAGCAGCACAATTTGCTCCACACCAAAGTGCATGTCCAAGCACATGCACTGAGGCAAAAAGCCCCAGCTCAAATTTGCACCGCTTCTATTTGAGCTGCTGCAAGCGCATATGCTTGTGTGGATGCGCTCCGTCTCTTATAAAAAGCCAGTTTATTTCTAGAAGTACTGAGTCCTCTCATGTTATTGCCTAATGTGTGGTACATGAAACAATTTCTTAAGGACCCAAACTTCATTAGTACACCATTGTGCTAATAGTTGTAAACACATAAATGACAAGAAAAACCCTGCCATCAATTGATCACAGTCTAAAATTATTTGCTGAAAGTGAAAGAGTGGCCCATTTTGATAAGCCTAGAAACAACTTTGATGCTTTTAATTTTCAAGCTTAAGATAGGTCAACAGTTTCTATCTATCATCATTACAGCCCCTTGTGTAACCAAGCCCCATTTCTTTCAATAGGACTGTGGTGTCATTATAGCCTGAATCTCCAGTGTAATTATACTACCTCCACTAGACCTCTTCAAGGCAGAATCTTAATTCCACCTCCATTCTTACAACACATTTGCGATAACTATACACAGATCTGATTTTGAAAAATGCACGACTAATTTCATGTATGTGATATGCATATTGTTGTATCCTGGTTGTTCAAATGGCCAGTTATTGCTTTTTCTGGCCATCAGACATTCCTACACACAAATGTTTATTTTTATATGACTTGTATTAATTCAAGTAATACTTCATTAAGAGTAGGAGATACAGTGGACCACTGTATAGGAACCTAAGTAATGTATCTTTGCTCAATGGGTCAGGGAAAGAGCCCAGGACAGAAGTTTTAACCACAAAATCCTACTTCCTCTTGTTAGAAGGTGATCTGCACTATTTTTCCCTCAATTTTTGTCCTTTAGCTATCTTGGAGTTCACAAACATAGAGAACAAGGCTCCTTCATAAGAGACTTTTCCCCAAGTCTTCAAGTTCTAGGATTAAATCTTTAAAACAGGATGAAACACAGTATATACAGTAATATTAGAGTTCTTTTGTACTGCATCATCACTGTCATCTTTATTCTCTATTTTTTAACTCTTCCTGCTGTTATGAAAACAAGCTAAGAACCAAAGAGGGAAATATGTGGCTCTGATAAAGGAAAAAAAGATTTCATAATTTCCTTTTCTTGTTAAAGCTTTTAAGACAGTGCAAAGAAACACCATAAAAGATTTGATAATGTTTAGCTGTGGAAAACAAGCAGTTGACTCTTTTCTTTATCACTGAATTTTTACAGCCAGAATCCTTCCCTTGGTTACAGCCTTTTTGTTTCATGGGAGTTGTGCAAAGGAACAGACTTTGGCACAATCTGTCTAGCTGACCATTACCACAGTGGAAGATCTTCCATCTAGTCAAAAGCTGGAGAAAAAAAATAGCCCTTCTATTAATAGTTCCCTTATTCCTGTTAAAAGGGAGCATTATTGGTCAGAGGAGTAGAAGAGAGTGCAATTCACCTCTGCCAGTTCTAGTGTATGTAGAATCCTTTAGTAAACAGCCACCTGCTGCAAAATGCACTAATCTCCCAACTGCTTTCTGACAGTGAGTTTGGAGCCAAAGTGATTTCAACAAACAAGGGGGAATCCAATTCTTTACATTGTCACCCTCTACAACCTCACAGATTTTTCTGGTGATAAAGCAGATTTCAACACATGAAAAAATCTGGCCCTTTTTGCACCCATCATTAGAATATGCCAAAGCAACAATCTAATTCCCTCTAATGTGGAACACACCTATGATTCTTAATCATTTCTTTAAATTTAGTTTAAGTGACAATTTCTTTTGAAGAGTTTCCTCTCCTGATCACTAGTGTTTGAAGGAAAGAAGAATCTGAAATGAAAGGTGGGGAAGACACAAGGGAACAAAAACAGAGGGCAAGATATTTGGTCATTAAGAACATAAACTTGTCTTTAAAAAGGGATTAGACAAATTCTTGGAGAAAAGGGGCATCACTAGTTATTACTGACCACAGGAGTTAAGAGATATAGTCTTTGAATTAGAACTCCCTAGACCTTAATGCTGGAGGCTACAAGTGAGAGGAACAGTAGAAACCCCACTGGCCATACCCAGTTTACTCTCCTTTCAGCATCCACTCTCTACCATTGTGTGACACAAGACACTGGACAAGATGGACCTACTGTTTGACCCAGTAAATGGCAATTTGCATGTTCTTATGACTTCGCTCTCAGTACTTCACCATCAAACACCAATAGTATAGTTCAGTTTTAAAAGTTTGTGCTTATACAGAAAACTCTTCTTACCAAAACAATAGGACATTTAGAGTCTTGTTACACATTAATTTTGGGTGGCTTTTGGAGCTTTTGAATTGTCTACAAATTAACACCTGAAATTTGTTTTAAGCACATTTTAGGTGGCTTAAAGCTATGTCACTGCAGGGCAAGTTTATTTCTGACATGTTACCCAGCTCATATTCCATTAATATCTGGCCACTCCCCGCAGAGAAGCCACCCAGTTGCAGGCCTCCAGTATCCCAGGATGCAGTGTCCTTTCCCCCACCCTCCTGTTTTGAGTGGGCTGACTTTCCACCCCAGGGAAAGGGTGGGGGTTTTGGCACCAAGCCAGAGTGCACCCCATGAGTGTGATTTTCCTGCTCCCAGGTATGCAACCCTGTGCAAACAGCCTGAAGAGCAAATGCTAGCTAACTTGATTGCAAGGCCTGGACAGGTATGGGAGTGTGGGCAGCATGGGTGGGGCAGGGGGAGGAAATGAGGTAGGGAATCAGGTTGGGTCCCTATGACCTGAGGCTTCCTTCCTGGGAAAGGGACAGCAGTTCCCACAGTCACCTTCCATCACTGTCCCCAGCTCCCAGCCATCCTGGGAAGCATGACTAGCATGTCTGCTTCCCAATCCCAATTTATTAAAACATGAAACCTTTAAATGTACATCCTCTTTATTTCTTTTTAAATTCCTTTTTCTTTCTTTACTACTTTTTATTTTATCCTTCAGTGGCTGTCTTCTTTCATTTCACCAGCCATCCCTCATCCCTATTTCCTTTCCACCTCCCATTTCATTACCCACCCCCACCCCATTAACTCTCTGGCTCCCCGCTTCATGTTCCTGTCCCTCCCAACCCATCTCTGCGACACACCCCCACCTAAAGCAGGGATGGCTCCTAATCTGGCCACTAGGCTTCTAGTGGCAATTTACAGCTATGCAGCTCGGGGACAGTCAGAGAAGGTTTTACCCTTAAGGTCTGACTGCTCCAAACTCAATCTGGTTCTAATACTGATCAACATTTAAGCAGCACGTAGTACGGTATGTAATAAGGCCCTTAATTTTATCAGTACATATTGGCACCACCCTTCAAATGCACAAATCTATTTTAATTCTTTGCTGAACTGGGGCCTGAATTGTTTAACTAGCAAAGAGAATATGTTTTTATATGCTTAAGGTCAAACCTAAACACCTAACTAGTAATCAGTGAAAAAAGTCTGAATTACTTTTTGATGGTATATGAACATTTCTTTGAAGAGGTAAAGTGCTCTACAGGCATTCTGTCTATTGTCTAAAGAGATGTTTAGGTAAGGTCTTGTGAAAGATACTTAAAAATGCTTCTTTTATAGCCAAGTCTTATCTGGCTTGCTGCTTCTAATAGATGAAGGAGCGATACTGTTTTACCTAAGTATACTTTGAAAGGTAAAATACTTTAAAATTTTGAACTGACAGTTCAAAACTGCAGTTTCTAAGATGACAACAAAGGCTTAAATTACTTGCACATATGTCCAAATACATAGAATAATATAATTTTACAGCTGTAAATTAACTATCCACAGGAGGCAGTTTCAGCTGGACTTGTAAAATGTTCTCTACTTTGTACGGATTAGTAGTTCTTGTGTTCCAAGAAACACTGTGGCTGGGAAGAGAGGCTTTTGGTTAAGCGTCCTGCATCTGGTTCTCTTTCTTTCACCAAGAGATGAATCCCAATAAAATGGAAATATTTAAAAAGAGTCTATTCTTATTTAATATGCCCTGTGGGACAGTTTTATTTGTAGCATAAGCAATATTTTTCTTGTGCCAAATTACAGTCACCCTAAATAATTGAATGTATCTTTTCCTAATAAGCAAAGTAGAGAGAATAATTGTGGATAGGAAGCCAAATTTAGCTTCTAGCTAAACCAGGGCAGTTATTTCCGTTCACTTGTGTTGCACTGGTATAATAGTGGATAAAAGTTGACCTATGAATTTTAACAATCTCTTCCTTGACTACAGGGGCAAATAAATGTCAATGGCATGTGTCAGTATTCAGCACCCATGGAAAGCAGGTCAGGTAGGTGGCTAAAGCTGTTTATGTATGCAAAGGAGTTGAGGTATGTCCCAGTAACGGGAACTACTATTGTAGAGGTTTCCAGGATTAGGGAACCTCATGAAAATTTAGGTGTCTAATATTAGGTACTACATTTGCAGGGTAAATGCCTTGTTTTAACACTCTATATAGAGAAATGCCTGATTGTTGCATGCTTTGAGTTAAAGAAACACCACACTGAAGGCATAAGGCAAGTGCTATATCCTATTGTTGGACAAGGTTCCTTGGGTGAATTTGACATCTTTTATTAGACCAACCCAAATAGTTGGAGAATAGTTATTAAGCAAGCTTTTGGGTTCAAAAACCCTTCATCAGGCTAAGGAAGTTTCAGCAGTTGG
>JAGPOW010002791.1:30020906-30122582 GCA_030014935.1 Caiman crocodilus
CAGCAGTTGGTGTGTGCTCTTCCTGGATGGAATGAAAAGTAAAGAAGCCAGGGGCTGGGCTGGGGAGTCAGTTGCCAGGCAGATTATAATGTGTCAAAAATCCATTGTCTATGTTTAGTCCATGATCTCTAGTATCCAGGAGGCTGATGAAATGGAGCTCATAGGCTCATCTCTGGAAAGTGTTGTGTAAGCTTCCCTTGAGGATCAGGACTGAGAGATTGGAGAGCGAGTGGCCCTCCTGTGAGAAATGTGCCCCCACTGTTAATTGGGTATTTCTGTCTTTGATAGATTTCCGGTGTGCCTTCATTCTGGTCCGCAGTTGTTGTTTGGTCTCTCCTACATATTTTCCATCAGGGCATTTGGTGCATTGGTTGAGGTATATTACATTTCTGGAGGTGAGTTGTAAGATCCTGGGATGCTGATGGCTCTGTTGTGGGGTGTAGTAATAGTGGGGGGGGGTGGAGATGTGTGGGCAGGTTTTGCATTTGTTGTCCTGGCACCGTCTGGATCCTTTTGGTGTGTTCTGGGCTTGAGGAAGTTTGCTTCTAAGAGATGAAGTTGGTGAGGTTCGGTGCTTGTTTGAAGTCTAGGATGGGTGGCTCTGGGAAGATCTTTTTTAAGAACAGGGTCTCTTTCTAGTATAGGTTGCAGTTATTTGAGGATTTTTCGTACAGGTTCAAGGGAGGGGTGATATTTCATAACCAATGGCATGCAATTGTGGGGGGGGAGGAAGTTCTGTACTGCAGCAGTTCTTCACGTGGTATTTGGGTGGCTCTTTCAAACGTGCGCTCTATCTCTCTGAAGACGTGTCCTTGTTGCCTTTTTAAGATTGGTGAGGTGGCGATCCCGGGTGTTCTCTTAAGTACAAATGCGGTGGTAACTGAGGGCTTGGCTGTATATCACAACTTTTTTGGTGTGTTTAGGATGATTGCTGGTTCTGTGGAGATATGTATGTTGGTCTGTGGGTTTCTTGTATACTGTGGTCTGTATTTTATCATTTTGGATACTGATCGTCATGTCTAGAAAGGAGATGCTGGTGCTGGTGTATTCTAAAGAAAGGTGGATGGAGAGATGGTGATTGTTGAATTAATGACGGAACTCAATCAGAGATTGTAGGTTTTCAGTCCAAATGATGAAGATGTCATAGATATATCTTAAGTATAGCAAGGGTTTGATGGTCCAGTTCTTGATGAAGCCTTCTTCCAGGTGGCTCATAAAAAGATTGGCATACTGTGGGGCCATTTTAGTGCCCATAGCTGTTCCCATCATCTGGAGGAAGTGTTGGTTATTAAAAGTGAAATTGTCGTGTGTGAGGATGAAGTGTATAAAACCAGTAATATCTTTGGCTCTGTAATCTGTGTTGTAATCTTGTTCCTGTAGATATGTAAGGCAGGCTTGGATGCCATCCTGGTGTGGGATGTTGCTATATAGGCTGGTAACGTCCATGGTGGCTAGGAGTGTGTTGCTGGGAAGGTAGTCTATGTTTTCAAGTTTCCGTAGAAAATCTGTAGTGTCTTGCTCGGTGGGTGACGACTGGTTTTACGATTGATTCAACAAAACCTGATATTTCCTCAGTTAGTGTCCCATAGTTAGATATGATAGGTCTGCCAGGGTTCCCTTGTTTGTGGATTTTAGGGAGCATGTAAAAAGTCCCTGGGTTAGATAATGGGGGGATCAAGGTCTGTAGTTTTTCTTATTCTTATTGTTAATATTTCTGATGGCTTGTTACCTCCCCCAAATTCAATTTTTTAAGTGATCCTTCTACAGAGAACCAAAACTCTCCAAGTTCTGACATTATTACAGTCTAAGAAACTCAGTGTCACCAACCCCAAATTCACCATGCTGGGTTTGTTGTTACCGCAGACCCCTCCTCACCATACAAACACAGCACACCACTCTTTATTCTCCCTGCCTCCTGTCGCCCCTTCAATATCCCCTGTTTAGTCTGCTGGGCAGAGACTATCCAGCAGAGACTACTGGGAGTCTGTTCCAGCCTCCTGGCATGTTGAGGGTGTGTTCACACATTCCTTTAACCTGATTTACAATTATATGGTTTACTTTAAACCACATGACCATAGATTGGGTCCTGTTTAGGCAGACATTCATCAGTGCCGCAAGCTGACAGGAATATGATCTAAGTAAACTGGGGGAGGGGGCAGGAGAGATTGAGGGGATGGAAAGATCTGCAGTAGGGGTTGGCCATCTGATGGTGGGGAGGGACAAGGGGCTAAAAATAGCCAGGCCAGGTTGAGTAGGGGTAGGATGAGCACAACCGTGGAGCTAAAGCAAGCAGCTTAATTTTCCCAGCCCCAGGCTGTGCTTTGAATGTACACAAGTGTTCAGTAGATCAAGCTAACCCACGCCCAATCTAACTTAGTACACCTCCTCACGTGAATTTAGTTATAACAGGCCAGCTATTTTTTGCCCAATCTAACCTCCTCAAATGTATGTGCAGATCAGTACTTAGACTGACCTAACCATATTAGTCAATCTAAGCATAATGCCTGTATGTACCATTAAGTTACTGACAAAGACAAGAATCTTTCTCTGGTGATTTTAAGGCAGGTTACATTTTGGAGCTTGCTATCTTGGCAGTATCACTCTAGGACTTCTCTTCAACTCTATTTATTTTTAAATCCCCCTCATAGGTACGAGCTCAACCCAAAAAGCCACCACCCCTTTACCATCTGAGTATAAGTATTTCCAATTAATAATAAAGTGTAAGTTTGGCCTGGAGTCATCAAAGTTTTATGGTTTGGTTTAATTGTACATGGATTTTGCATTATCTAAGCCACTTTCACTACTAAAAAGTAGGAGTTTTGGAGAAGTCCTGGGCACATTTAATTTTAAATTTGCACACTAAATCATCTTCAGCATTACAGCTCTTATGTAACCAGTCCATGTGACACTCACTGTTTTAAGACTAGTACTCAAACTATAAACCCCTGGGCTCAATTACAGCTAGTCTTTTTAGCTCTTTTCTTTCTTTACTATTAATTTTTTCCAGTGATGTCATTATAGATATATCTATCCACTCTGGATGTTTTACAACATCCTTTGTCCAGTTAAAAAGAAGTTTTGCACTGGAACTGTTTAGATTCTCCAGATCTATTATGTTAATAGATTATTAACATTCACAGTATTTCTGTGATGGCCAATTCTGATTCTGCTGCTTAAAATTCAGAGTTGCTCTCAGGTAGCTATTCTATGGCACTGATCTAGGAGTAGGTCACAGGCTTTATTAGTCCCATGGCATAGTAGGTTGACCTATCTCTACATGATAAACTTACTGTGCAAGCCTCTAGTGAGTTGTGCTGCTTGGAAGCTATATAAGTGTGGCTGAGAGGCTGCATGGGTGGGGTAGTTTGCTTGAGTGAGAGAGATGGCTAATTGGCCTTTCAGCAGTGGTAATTAACCCAATAGAAGCACTGCACAAAAGTAGCTTCTGGTTTAGGAGATAGTCTACCTGGAGCAGCGCAGTGTGTTTGAGGGGCTAGTGCCAGGCACAGTAAATTTGCTGGGTAGACATAGCTTTACTGTATTCTAAAACTGGAATTCTGCTTTCTCTAAGTGAACTGGGTAGTGGGCACATGTTCCCTTGGCAACAGTCAGGTCCCAATCACCACTAATTTCACTCAGGCATTGTTGACAGTGGAAGGGGAAAAAAAAGAGGGCTTTAAAACACATAGGCATGTTGGGACTCACACCATGGAAGTACCTTTCCTGAGAACATCTTAGTAATGCCTGGGTATAACTGGATCATAATTAGTCTCTTAGTCCAGTCTCAAAGCATGTAAACCTATGAAGCCCCCACCCCAAAAGCTGTCTATGCATCTCAGTGGAGTAGCACCTGTGAAGGGGAAAGCAGCAGAGCACTGAATGCCATGTGTGATTATTTGTCTGTAAAACACAGGAATCTACTACAGCAATACATAATTAATGTCTTTACTTCTGTTTTTGTCTGATAGAAGTGCCATTTTCTGGAAATCAGGGTGAACAGGAAAGAATGCAGGAAGACATTTTGAAATCTATCATTTTAACTTAAAGAAACAGGGGCTTTTTTCCCCCCAGTGTATCCCAAGGAGATAGCCAAAATGGTGCACAAAAGTCATTAAGGGAGAAAAACAACAAAAAACTCTTGGCATACCACATTTTGCACTTGTGATTTTCCAGAGTCCCTGCTCGTCAGTATTTATTATTTACTTTTCAGCTTCACGGTGTTTCTGTTTCATTTGGGATATGGGTTATTGCTTTGCAAATTGTGAATTAATATTGCTTACCTACAAATAGGTTAGGTATGATCTCATGGGTGGTGTTGAAATGCATGTTAATGAACATCTGAACTCTTCTTATATTCAATACAATTTATTTTCCCCAAAATGACAAGATAAAGTTGAGTTTCACATTTGATGATCAATTTGCAGCTCTCTATGCTTAAAAAGTGACCTATATAGAACACATTTTACCCCTGTGCAAAGGATTTGCTCTACTTAAACCACCTCAATAATAGAGTTTATGTGGTACATAAAGCAAGTCCTGGAATTCTGTACCGGGGCAAATTCACCATTAATTGAGGAAATTTCATATAAAATAAGCGAAAAACAAAAATAATTGAAAGTATAACTGAGTTATTAGAAAATTTGTGACTGTAACAACTTGTAAAGGAACCGGGCAGGCTGGTTTATAAAATGAATAGTTGTTCCCTCTTTAGACATTAGTAAAACATCATGAGAGAATTAGGACAGCTAAAATACTCTCAGATGTTTTTTAGTGATCATTCCCTAGTTTTGTATTTGGAAAATAGAACATATTAAAATTTCCCATAAACAAAGGTATTTAAAAAATGTCAGTTCTGGGATGTTCTTGGCAGAAATTTCTGGAACTGATCAGAAAAGATTTATGAATATAAATACCTGATGTGGATTATGTTTGGGAATATTTATAATAATAAGCAAAAAGTAAATTAAAATAACAATAAAGTCATGAGACAAAAACCTGACAAAGCCAGGAAATGGAGTTACAGCTGACCCACCATCTTTGCTTATTCTATTATACCTCATTATGGTAGCACATGTGGTATGGTACATAACACCATATACTAATCCTAGAACTTCCCTTCCAACTGGGACTGTGTAAACATGGGCGTGATCTTTCCATGCTCTCTCTCTGTCCACATAAATGGCATTCTTTCGAACCAGTATGAATTCCACACCATAATGTTTTAAGATGCAAGAAATAGAAATTTCCCTCGTTAATAGAGTTTCTGAAGTGCATGGAAGTTGTCCAGAAGGCCATGGGCTGTAATGAAGGACTGTGTCACAGATCACAGAAGTGCCCTGCTCCTAAAGAGGGGAGACTGCTGGGGAAAGAGCCCCAGCAATGAATAAGGAGCCCAGCTGTTGGTTTCCAGGGCAACTTGAGCTAGCAAGTGATCACACCAGCGGTCAGCTGACTGAAAGGGACAGAGCCGGGCTCCCTTATAAACTCTAGGGGCTGAGGCCAGAGGCAATTCCCTGCCAGCAGTCAAGGAGGAATAAGCTCTCTGTCATGGAAGAGAGGAGAAGCCTGATGCAGGAGCAGTATCTGACACTGCGGCGTGATGAAGAATCCCCGGTAGGCTTGAACGGGGTTATAGCCTAGGGGCTTACATTTGTGTTGCTGTTTGTTACCGGTGGTTTGGGTGAGGCTACTAGGGGTTGGAGGAGGCCTCATAGGGGACCCACAGCAATGTGGGGACCTCAGCACCAGTGAGGGTGCAGCAGTTGGGGTACACTGACCCCAGTCCCAGAAAGGGGGCAGTTGAGAGGCCTCAGAGAGAGGGGCAGTGATGAGAAGCCCTAGTGTGGGTATGGCAAACCCCAGAGAAGGGGCAGTGTTTGAGAAGGCCTGGAGGAGGGGACGACGTTACTGTGGAAGAGGCCCGGAGGGAAGGCATGAAGAGAGACAGTACTGCGGAGAGCCCGAGCGCCAGAGAGGGTGTAGACCTGGACTGAACAATGTCTAGTCCAGCTGCAAGGCTTGGGGCATGTAAAGGGGTGGTTGGAGCCATGTGTAACCCATAAAGCTAGGGTGCCCCTGAAGCACCCATTGCAGAGAGGGACCCACAAGAGGTCCAGGAAACCACGGGGTCTGAATGTCGAGCAAGAGGTGACCAAGAGGGTATAAAAGGCAGTCTCCCAAATATTGTATCATCAAAGACATGACGGGCGAGAATTTGAGGGTGCCCTTGGGCCAACTTAGCATGGGAAGGGGGCCTTGAGGAGATCAGAGCTCTCCTGCAGGACCCTGCCCTGACAGACTGAATAACAGTTTGTCTTTAAATTAGGGACAGAAAGAAAGAAGAAATCTAGGAACATGAGCATGAAAAAGGAAGTCCAAAGTAGTAGAGGATGACTTTATTTAAGGGAAAGGATCCATGAATATACTTGCTGTTCCTACCTTTCCCAAGAGCAGATATAAATGTTCTATTTTTCCTCCCCTCCTTTCTCCTCCCTCTCTGAAAGAACTTGATTCTGTAGAGAAACTCCAAAGATCAGCACACTTTGGCTGAAATCTAACCTATTTTGATTATTCAGCTGTGTTGGTTTTCCATTGTGTTAGTTCATGAGAATCGTAGTTTGGATGCTTCAAATGGGAAGATAAAGGAGAACCCCCCCAAATCCTGAGAAAGCTTAAATGTATTTTAATTGAAAAATCTGAAATTTAAAAAAACAAAAGCAAAACAAAACCCTCAAACTATTCAGTATTTAAATAAGGCCACTTTTATTTTCTAAAAGGATTGCAAACAATAAGCATTAGCCATCTCTTTTTACCATTCTTCTCACCTCCCAGTGAGGAGATAAAACTAGAGCACAAGGTAGGAGTACTGACCTGAGGAGGCTACTTTCCTTAGGGGGATATGCAACTCAAAGCCTGTTTTGAAGAATAATCTCTCTCCACTGCTATCTCGGAGTTGCTCATTTACATATCACTTTCACTTGCAACTTTCAGACCGTACTAATCATCACAGGTATTTACTCATTGCAACATGGCCCTTTCCCTCAGAATTATAGCAAAAATGCATTCATGAAGGAACAATCTCCTGATACCAGTTTTGCCACTTTTTAAACTTCAGGCTCTTGCACCATCCAAC
Source organism: Caiman crocodilus (assembly GCA_030014935.1). NCBI lineage: Eukaryota > Metazoa > Chordata > Crocodylia > Alligatoridae > Caiman > Caiman crocodilus. Next base: position 30,028,039 of record JAGPOW010002791.1, read on the forward strand.
TTCTCATCCTTATCAAAGAAAAGTCTGGAAACACAGGTGTGTACAACAGTCACAATATCCTCCCTAATAATAATCAGGCATTACACTGCAGTTATTTAATCCAGGGATATCTTAATGCCAACACAGCAGATAATCTCAACTAGAAAATATCTAGACAAGATTAAGGCTAGGTACAGACAGTTAAAAAGCCTGAGGTTGAATTGATTCAGTCTTTGCAGGTTAGTCTAAACTGCACAGATTAAACTGAAACACAAGTGAATAGACATTTACCTTTGTTTCAGGAAATGCAGCCCCAGGCCTGCAGTGGTTCAGGCCAGAACCCAGAGGGTTCTAGAGCAGGCTGTCTAGTGGTGTGTTTACTTCCTCTTCCTGCTGTCCCTGAGGTCTCTGAGATTTGCAGTCAGAATTAACAGCAGCAGGACTTGCTCATCACTTCCTCATCCTGCTTCCAGATGCCTCTAGGATTTGTAGTCCACAGTTGCAGCCAGCAGTAAGTTTGAGTGGGGGTGTTTAACTCCTGTCCTTGACCCCATCTCTCAGACAGTGTTTACTGGGATGGGGGGAAGAGTCCCTCCCTGCAGACAGGACTGCATTCCCAGCTGGGCTTATGCCCCATCAGCCAGCCCTCACTGCTCCAACTAGGAAGGAGAGGGGCAGGGCTAGCCCTGCTCTCTGGAGTAGATGGCATAACCCAGCCCAGAACTGCAAAGCATCCTGGGATGCTGGGGGAATGTGATCTAACTTGAACCAGAAGTTTCATAAGTCAGTTTGACCCAAGTCAGTTAAATCTGATACAACATTCATCCAGGCTTATCTTAAACCAGTTTCAGCCATTTTGAAACTGGCTTATATGAATTTAGCTTATGCTCTGTTATAGGTTTAAACCAGTTTCTGATCACTTTAAACTGATTTATGTGTAACTTCTGTCCCTAGCATAAGAGAGGTAGCTAGTAGGGCTGTGCGAAACAGCAGCGTGCCACTTTGGCATCCATTTCAATAATACGACAGAACAGTGTTTCATTTTGAGTTTTGTTTGGTTTCAAAAGCATTATTCCGTTCTATTTCATCAAAATGGTTTCACTGTTTTGACACTGTTTCGATGTTTTGCCCATAGGCTATCATGGGGAAACATGAAACAGCCTATACCTTTGTCATTTCTTGCCTGATTCTGATGAATCCTGCTGAGACAGTAGTCCCTTCTGAGGGCATGAACTCTGCCAAGTTTCAAAGAGATAAGTGCAGGGGTTTCTATGAAACTGCACCTCAGGCTGCTGACAAGAAGGAGACAGTGAGCAGGAGCAACATCCTGTGATCCACCAGGCAGATTGGGGGTCTGCACCAGCACAAGGAGTACAGCAAATCGCCTGAAGCCCTTCCAGGGGTGCATGTGGGCCCTAGTCTACCTGCCAAATCACCAGACACTGTTCTTGCCACCTGAGACTCAGCACTGGGGAACTAAGCCTGGCTAGGGGAAGCGCCTCATCCAGCCAGGCTGAGTTCCCAGCTGATCGCAGTGCTAGCGAACTCAGACAGGCTGGAGGAGGTGTTTCCTCCACAGTCAGCTGGGAACTGAGCCTGGCAGCGGGAGGCACTTACCCCTGCCAGGCTCAGTTCCCAGCAGCTCGCAGCCCAGTGAAATTCAGCCTGATGGTGGGAGGCAGAGCGCAGTGCCAGTTCTGCCTAGCTTCTGCCACTGGACTGAGCTCCATAGGACTGATGGAGCTGATCAGAGCACAGTCTGGCAGCAGGAGGTGGACAGAACCGGTGCTGAGGTCCCATCAGCACCAGTTGATCAGTCCTATCAGCACCAGCATGAGTCGACAGTGTGACGAAGCCATCAGAAAAGCCAATGGCACTTTATCGTGCATCAGCAAATGCATGACGAATAGGTCCAAGGAGGTGATACTTCCCCTCTATTGGGCACTGGTCAGACCACAGTTGGAGTACTGCATGCAATTCTGGGCACTGCACTTCAAGAGGGATGTGGATAACCTGGAGAGGGTCCAGAGAAGGGCTACTCATATGGTTAAGGGCTTGCAAACCAAGCCCTACAAGGAGAGGCTAGAGAAACTGGACCTCTTCAGCCTCCACAAGAGAAGGTTGAGAGGTGACCTTGTGGCTGCCTATAAGTTCATCACAGGGGCACAGAAGGGAATTGGTGAGAATTGGAATTCACCAAGGCGCCCCTGGGGGTTACAAGAAATAATGGCCACAAGCGAGCAGAGAGCAAATTTAGATTGGACATTAGGAAAAACTTCTTCACAGTTAGAGTGGCCAAGATCTGGAATGGGCTCCCAAAGGAGGTGGTGCTCTCCTCTACCGTGGGGGTCTTCAAGAGGAGGTTAGATAAACATCTAGCTGGGGTCATCTAGACTCAGCACTCTTTCCTGCCTATGCAGGAGGTCAGACTCGATGATCTATTAAGGTCCCTTCCGACCCTAACATCTATGAATCAGCTCTGCCAGACCCACAGAGGGCAGCCTGGTGGTGAGAGATGGGGAGAGCTCCCTGCTCTGCCTCCCACCACCAAGCTGGCTGCTTCAAAATTTGAAACATTTCAAAACTTTCAAAACATTTTGACTGTCCTCATTTAATTTCAAGGCTGTTTCGAAGCACTTCATTTTGTTTCAATTTTTTTGTTTTGAGCACAACATGAGCCGAAACAATGTCAAAATGAAACAGCTGTCAAAGCTTTGCACAGCCTTAGTAGCTACATGTATTAGTCTGAAGTTGGGGAGAAGGTAAGACATGATAGCATGTTAGAAAGGTTCTGCCCAGCCTTCTCCTTAGTCAGAATTTGTAGCCTCTATGGAGCTTAGATCTCTAGCGTTTCCTGCAGACAGCTCACTAGACTGCAACATGACAGCACTAGAATTTATTTATTTATTTCCCTTAGCGCTGGCCACTGGCAAAGTGGAATAGCAGGGTTTAGGGTAGCAATTGATATTTTTGTTTATTTAGCTTTCACTGGGATCCAGAAAGTGTCACTACTACTAAAAAAGATCTAATTTTATATATATATATTATTTATTTATTCTTTGGACAGGTAGGAAGAAACAGAATAGTCCTGCTCAGTATTGACTAGGAGCCTCAAGAAGAATTTCTGTTCACTTCCATAGTCTTAGCAAAGCAAATACTCTGCTCAGTTTAACTATTAAGTCAATCTTTTTTCAGATAGGTTAGCCAAATACATTTTCTACGCAAGATTTTTTCTCAGTATTTTTCCCTCCCACCACCTTTCTTCCCCAAAAGCTATGCCATAGCTCTACCAAAGATAGAACAAGCCAAATGTGCTGAACACATGGGTACTAAAGGAAATTATTTCCCTAGCTACAACCACATGAAAACTCTCAGAATTTCCTTCCGCGGCTCATGGCTTTTTAGTGGTTTGGATGACATTGATAGGAAAAGCATATATTAAGCCTCTGATCTGAATTTTCTATGGTATATAAACACATACCAAAAAGTCTGTAACATTTACTAAGCAGGTGAAATACCCTGTATCGACAATCCATTTTTCACACAATTTAGTGGGTGCAAATGCAAATGGCTTTTTCAAAAAATATATTCAGTGCCCCAAATACTGCTGCCACCAAGATCCTGAGAAACTACTTCATCTTGATTTATATTTCTGTCTTGGGTATTTATGTGCCAAAGTAGTTGAGCACTGGATGAACTTTAATACATTTGTCCTCACAGTCCCTCTATGAGGTAAGGAATAAAGTATTACAGATGGAGAATGAAACAAATACTGCATAACACACAGAATTGACTGTTGTGGGTTAGAAACTGAGTTTAGGTCTCTGAGTCCCATACTAGCTTCTACTAGGGTTTGTTTACACTGCTGAAGTAGCCTGCCTCAATTAGTTCATACCCAAGCACGTAAATCCTTAACTCTCACAGATGCTCACTTATGTACTTCCATATCTGAAGCATGCATGCAGGTGTGAGAATATAGAAACACCTTCAAAACCTGCTCATCTGGGAACACTTCACTTTTGCAATGTGGACAACCCTTTAACAACTGCAGCCAGGTGCAGACATTACACTTTTACTACTATAAGTAATCGGAAGCCAATCTATAACCATAACAGAAGTTCAGCACACAAAACCAGTTTATGCCTGTAACAGAATAGAAGTTTGGCGCACACAAGCTGGTTTAAAAATGGCAGAACCTGGTCCAAGATTTGTCCCCATCATCAAAAGGTGATTGTGTGTTCTGTTCATTATCAATCTAAACAATACCACTTACAGAAAACTATAACTTAGATTCTGACTCGGGCTTTTTGAATGTTAGTACCTTACTTGGATGATCCTTTTATGGGAATCTGTTTAATATAAAAAAACAAGGGTGCTTGAGAAATTTGACCACAAGCTTCAGCTCACTGATGACTGTGTCTTGATTGTTTATTCCCAGAAAGACATGCAAACCATTACAGATCTCTGCAGGTGTATGCTCATGATTTGTAATTATTAATTGATAAACTGTTCCAAGGGTTAATTACCTTCACTGTTAAAAACTTTTACCTTCATTCTAGTCTGAATGATCTATATTCAACTTTCAGCTCCTGGATGTTGTTATCCCTTTGTCTCCTAGAATAGAAAACCCCTTTTACCAACATGTTGGTTCCCTTATTTGAACATCAAAGTCAGTGGTAATTTGGTTCCAAAGGCACTTCTGTAAATCCCTGAACACCTATCTGCATTGCTAGGTGGCTAAGGGCATGGACAAAGGATCAAATTGCTGGGAGTTAAAGGGGACCAGGGAATTACTGCAATATGGCAACTGTCCATCTGCTTTCTCTTACCCCGCCATAGTAAAAGCTAAACTGAAGCAATTTAACTTTGTTTCATTCAGGGATAACTCTTACTAGTTTAGCTTTCACTTACCATGGCATAAGAATGGGCAAAGGAAAAATTTTCCATCGCTTTTCTCTGGTAAGTCACCACCTCCTGTTAACTTGTTATAGTTTAATCATTGTCCATATCCTTAAGACCTTTGTAAATCTGGCCCTGGTAATAGGAAGGAATGCAAGATACAAGCAAACACGTATCTACCCCATAGAGGTAAATAAACCTTAAACTATTATGACTTTGACATCTTTAATTTTAAGCGGAGTTTCCTGGGAAACTTATGCCCACACATACACCCCAAATTCTTGATTAGTAAACACAAACATACATGGTTCTTACTATCAAGCTGTTTGTTTTGTTTTTCCTGTTTTAAACAAAAAACATTGAGTAAACTGAGAGAAACCGCTGGCAGAAAATCAGGTGCTGTTCTGTAGCATGATTTATATTTTCCACTGAGATTTAATGCTGTTTTCTTGACCCCTTCCCTTACATAACTTAATTAAATGCTTTTAATAATTATGGTAATTTGGTCATGAATAAGAACAAAAGAATTTCAGAAAGGGAATTTCCCTGCTTGTATCTATATTTACTGTACATTGCATGGATTTTTTTTCCCTGTGTAATAGAGAAGCAGAAAATCATCTGTCAAGGGATGATGGATGATCAAGCCTGCTAGTTAGGCCTCAGGGCCTGGCCCTGCTGCTATACTTGACTTAGCCTTCAGTAGGCACTAAGTGCTCTGTCAGATTCATGCCAAGGGAAAAGCATATGCCTGTAACTCCCAAATGTGTGGGAACCAGAGTAAACAGAGACATTTTTAATGTTACCGCACATTTTAAATCTGCTGTGTCATTTTTCCTGTAAGCATTGTCCATATTTTTGTAATACCCGCAGTCATTATGGGTTTGTGGCTCTTTCCATCACTGGTGTTCTTTGCTGTATGTTAACCAAGAAAACAAATGAAAAATAAAAGGAATGCACAGAATACATGACCATTTGGCTGACTATTGCATACTGTTAGCAGGATACAAAGTAAAGATGAGTTCTTAGGGTATTTTTTTCCTTTCCCCTTGATCCCAAAGACACTTTTATTGGTTTACTGCAACAAGGCTTTTCTCACCTCCCACATCTTTATTAATTCAGCATTTCTCAGAGTCCCCTTGGGCACAGTATCACCACACATGGAACTGTTACAACAGTGCCATAGTTAAAAGCCACATTCTACTTTCCTTTCCACCCAGAAAATTCCATCAATCAATAGTGCTGTCTGGGCGAACGGATGGCAGCATTACATTCAAAATCTTAAGCATTTCCATTATGAAATGTATCCAGCCAAATGGGATGGGTAAATGATAATATTTCAAGTGAGAAACATTGTTTTTGTAATTTTTTTGTTCTGGTGTTTGCAAGTAGAAAAAGACTAATTTATAAAATCAGATTCTGACATTGGATCATTTTCTTGTCTTTGGAAGTCAAATGCATCACTGATGGCACTTCCATTCAGTAGATATAGGTCAGGGATTACTTTCTTTATTCATTTTTTTTCATAACTAGCTTAATATATAAAAAGGCGTTATGAAGTGATTCCCATATTTTTTCCCTTTTGTGGGTAACATCTTTCCACAGAGATCTGCATGGAATCATTATAATATGCATCGGTTTTTCATCTCCCTTTAATTCAAAAGTGCCTTTCTCTACCACCTCATTTTTTGTCTGATTTCTCTTACAAATGAAGCACACATAGACATTTATACCATCAACCCTTTCTCATATACCGGTACCCTCTGTGTGTGCAGACAGTAGGTTCAGTCAGCTATATTCACCTTAGAGCACAGTAAAAAAGACTCCAAAACACAAGTTTAAAACATCTAAAACACAAGTAATAGGAAGCAATTGTAGCCTTTTGAGAAACTTGGGAAAGAAGATTTCCAGGCCGGCTAAAATCAGCCTCACAGTTCCTACAAACTTTGAGCTTCCTTGACTTTGACTTGAATGTTTATCAGAGCTGCAGTTCCTGCTCCTGAAAGCCATCATCATTTTCTTATCAGGTGAAAATTGCCACTTAGATTGCCAAGCTTCAAAAGAACTGTTCCCTTGGCTCAACTCATTTTAGCATCTCAGCCGAAGATCCAACCCTCTCTGGAACTTCTGATTCTTTCTTTATAATAGGCATTTATATAAGAATGTATCCAAATGTCCATTCAAATTGTTTTACAGGTTCACAAGATTTTGGGCTTAGCTGACAGCTATGAGTCTAACTTGTCTTTCATATCAGTTCATCCACCTCAGCACCACTCCAGGCTTCCCTACAATAAAGGCCTGTCACACTGCCTGCTGCAGAACACTTCAAATTCTCTTATGTGCTCAGTGGAAAACCCCTAGGGCAAACTGTTCCAGATGATCCCTTCCCTTCTCCTGAATCCAGTGCCCTGGGACCTAAAACAGCATTATGACCAGAGACCTGTGTAACAACAGTAATAATAATAAGCAGTTTAGCATAAGCTCCTTGTTGAAAACTTTACTAGATCTCATACACTAGCCAAGAAGTATCCAGAGTCATTGTGTCAGCAATTCTCTGATACTATTTTAAATGCTATCAAGTTGAATAAAACTTGAACTTGCTATTACAACAAAGTACACAGTGTACTCTGTGTTCTTTTGAAATTGATGGAATAAGCCAATTTTTCCAGGTTTGTAGGCATAGCATGTTTTACATTATAATAAGAAAATAGCTATTTAAAACCATGAAATGAAAAACTGGAATCTCCATTTAGAGGTCAACAAGATTTTTTTTTTTAATTTTGTACTTTATTTGGAGGCACTGGGGGACAGCAGATGGGACACTGGACATGCACAACTGCAGGTGTGTCATTCCCCTGTCTGGCTTGCTGTGTAAACCTTTCTCTGTTCCATGCTGACCTTGTTTACTGCATGCGAGGGAAACCACCTACACTGCCTCTTCCGCAGCTGCCTTCACCAGTTATGACAGGTAGTTTTCACTCTAGAAGAAGCTTCTATGCTACAAAGAGCAGAAAGAAGGCATGGGTTTATAGCTTAGACAATGAGCTAGGGAACCAATAGAGCTAGGTTTTATTCCCAGCTCTACTATGAATTTTTTTTGTAACCTCCATTAAGTCAGTTTTCTATTCTGTGCCTTAGTTTCACTAATATTCTTGTAAAATGTGTATATTGACATGTCCTTATTTTACAGAGGATTTGATATCCATTAATGCTTGTGAGTTACTCAGAAGCAACAGGGTTTATCACCATTAAAAGCTCATAAAGAAATACCCAAGCTGAGTAGAATCTAATGTGTAGGAAGACTTGGTCAAATCTGACTTAATTTATAATGGCTTTTTATCATGGCAATATTTATTCTTAAATATATTTTTAATCAAAGTACACTTTTGAAATAATAATTAGTATTGAGATTTTTGTTTCAAGTACTATCTGAGCCTTTCATGCAATAATCTAATTCTAATAATTTGAACTGGACATCAGAAGGTGCAAAAGTCTAGGCAAATAACCACTCTACAAAGGAGATGATTTTTAGTAAAATGTTCAGAGCAGTGTACCACTCAGCCTGGATCTGCACACATCTTCCACAGATGTCAGTAGTATCTATACACATGGATAAAGGACACAGCATGAGGTTTATTTGGGAAATGGCTTTGCTCTGTTAACAATTAAAAGGATTTTTCCAAAATTTTCATCTGGGCCCTGATTCTGTTAAGCACGCAGGCATGTACTTAACATTATACATGTGCTTATGTTCCATAGGTTTCAATACAACTTCCACTGATTCTGCCAATGCTGTACGTGTTTAGTGCACTAAAGCATGATTTCAAGTGTTTTGAAGTCAGAATAATGCTTTTCATTGTCTTCAATGGTAACTGGATCAGGTTCAATCTAGAAAACCATAATCCCTTATGCCATTAACCTGGCACTTGATGTGAGCATTATATTCAATGGAATTTAATGATTTATGAAATATGTTATTTTTTAGGGGGAAAAACTGACAACATTGTACAAATATATAAAACACAACCAGGAAAACTTTGAATATGGTCACATACATAAATCCAAGTACTTGATGATGTTTATCATAAAATTTCCAGGACTCCTAAAAGTGCAATTGTGGTTAGGATATTATCATCTTGGGATACATGACATGTTAACACTGATGTAATTTACATCAATTTTAAACACCAATCTGAACAGACAGACAAACAGTTATCCCAGGGTAGCTATCTAAGCAGATACTGTTACAGTGCCTTGTCACTGGGGGTGCAGACATAAGTGCAGCTTGCCGCTGTAACAGAGAGCACTTAGCAGGAAGCGTTCTGAGTTGCTACAATCCCCTGGACCAAATAGAAGTTCACTGTTGATTCTAGGGGACTGGGAAAACTAACTTCTGGCTGCAAGTCTGCAGCCCATTTCCCCTGGCAATGGCCCCTTCTCTTTCCCAGCCTCTCCCTTTTTCAGAATGGGAGTGGGAAAGGGAGGAGAGGAAGTTCATTCTAGGGGATCCCCAGCCAGTGCTGGAGGGTGGGGTGCATGAATTGGAGCCCTCCCCCACCTCCAATACACCTATTCCAACCTCCAGTGTGGGCTGAACAATTCCCAGATCAAACTCCCTCCACTCCTTTCCCCACTCCCATTCTTCAAACAGCTTGAAGCTATGAGACAACACAGACAGAAGTTACAGAAGACACTGTTTTCAAAAGTCTTGATCTGACCCCTCATGCATTGAGGATTCAGATTTTCATCTGATCGGCCATTTTTTTGGAGCTGTCTGCAGCTGCACACTCCTGTTTGGTCATGGTTATAGACCACTTTCTGTGACTAGATCTGGTAAAAATTGTCACTTCTGTCTGCACACTAGGTATTAGGGTAGCAAGTGACTACTTCAACATAGCGACAGACACATAACACTTATACCACTGCTTTTTGCTGCTTTTTTTTCTGGGGCAATTATACACCATATTCAAGTAAATTACACCTCTGTAGACTCCCCACCTCTGGCACTTGCAGTTGCCTTGGCAACCTTGCTTGGAGACACTGGGGTGCCACAATCAGCTGATTATTGGTATGGGGACAGGGCAGCCTGAGGTTATCCACCCAAGCTGGGGCTACCCTCCTCCCAATGCTGACAATCATCTGATAATCATGGGGAGTTTCAGAATCCTGCATAGGATAGCTACACATGCCATGAATTCAATTTAAGTTGTGATACAAACCTGCCACAAAGATGTTCCATGTTATATTAAAAAATCTGTACAGAGTATTTCTTGTTTTGTCATACAAGTTCATGTTACCTAAGCTGTATCAGTGTTACTAGTTATGGCATAATTAACATATTAACAGTGCCATAAATGTAATGTTTTTAGTACTTTCCACTCCTATAATCTCTGCAAAGCCAACATAGCCCTGGGAGAGTAATATGGATTCAACTCTGCCTCAATTTTTTTAAAATAGAACTTTTTTAATTTATTGAGGAATATGAATTACTTGCAAAGAAGCCAGCTTGACTTTCATATCTTGCATTGACTTTAAAAGAAAACAAAATTTGGCAGATAACACAACCAGAGGTTCAGAGCAAATGTGAGAAAAAAGTAATAGAAATAAACATGGATTCCACACAGCCATTTTTACAATTACTGTATCTTGTGTCAAAGTTTTACACCTTACATGTAACACTGTAGTAGCTGGGTAGCTCTATAATATGAAATGGTGTTTAGTTTTGGCATATGATTATGACACAACTGTATAGCCCAAGTTACTTGCTTAACAAGCTTATATATTATACTCTGCATACAAGTACATCAGTGTAATAGGCACACATATGTATACCATATGGCTATCTCTCCTTTTATTTTCAGATCACAGTCTGTTGCCATATGAATAGACTTCTGAAATTGCACAGTTCTCATATTGACAGTCTCTGCTCAAGGGAACCAGAGTTGATTGACTATAGACACATAAATCTCCTTCAGTCAGAGGAAGGATTTTCTTTTGATGCAGAAATGATAGCTCTGCCCTGTACAGAGAATCCATCTTGAACAAAACTGCTTTCGACATAACTCAAAGATGCAACTAAGTTAAAAAAGAGGATTTATATTACTTAGATACTTATAGTTTTAATAAACAATGTCTCTGTGGTTTTTCTCTCTAAAATTTGAATATAGAAGCATTAGTGTGGGATAAATATGATCCAAAGATATTTCAGGGTTTAAAATCACAACCTATATATATGCTGTGTCATTTACAAAGCTTAGGAATTAATATTAAAAACTCCAACTGAGAAAATTAATGTCTATTTTTAAACCATTTTTTATACCTGGTATATTTAATTTAAGGAGCATAAGACTGCACATGAGATGAATATTCTTGGATCTTAGTCATAAAATTAAATCACTGTTACAGATTTACTGAATGGTTAAATAGTATTCATAAATTAAAGTCACGACACTGTAATAATTTAGATTGTCCTGAAACAATACTAAAAGTGACTAAAAATAAAACACTCCATCTGGCCATTTCAATTAAAATAAAGCCTGTTATATTCTAATAAAAAGTATTTAGAATTAATATGGTAACATATATGGTACAGAATCCTTTGCTCTGATTGACTTAGACTGACTCAATTCTGCCGTGGGCTCTGGCCACCCCAGGGAAACTGCACTGGATTACACAGCACTACTGAGACATCTTCTTTAAATAGGTATTTTTAAAAAGTCATGATCCCCTTTTCCACTAGATGTTCTCTGTAAACATTTGGGAAATGAATCACTCAACAGTCACAGAATAGAAGAGAAGGAAGAAAAAACCCTTAGAACATGGAAAAAATGGTCGTGTTTTTTGAAAGAAACACAAGGCACTCTATAATGAGAGCTAAATGAAACATAAGATCTTTGGGTATCCTAATTGAGTGAAGATGAAATTCACCTTTGTGAAGGGAATTAGCACAAAACTTTTCAACACTTAAGTCATGATTAGGATCTTAATTGGGACATAAATGGAGGTTGGACTTTGTGTTTGCTATCTGCATTCAGATGAGTAGCATCCTAAGGGTAAGTTTTGACTGCAGAGTTAACTGAAATGATCTATTCTTGATTTACCTGTCTTGAGTTAGCTCAACTCAAATGAGAGTAGCCATACTGAAAAACAACCCTTTAACTGCTGTGTCCATACTGGTGCTATCCTCATTCAAGTGTGGAGTTTTTTACCATATGGAGGCGTCATATTCAGTGGCTCTAAGCAACACAGTAATCTGACTTGGTCTATGAATACTATTCTAGTCAGTTGTAGGATAATTTGTCTGTCCTTCCTGGGTACGCAGAAGAACTATGAGAAGGCAATGGGGAACTAATGGTGAGCCAAGTTGTATTAGCCTGATCCTGGACTAAAAGCAGCCAATGAAGTCTGCTTACTTCAGAAAAAGAACCAGAATAATTAAGTTAAGCATCTGTATGCCTGTGTGAACAGAATTTATCTAAGGGTACTACTTTAGTTGTTAATTGAGTAATTTTACAATTAAAAAAGTCCTAAATAGAGACCATTATAATACATATTCTGGAGATATATTTGCATTGAATATTACTCATGAGTTACTAAATTCTAAACCTCAAATGCTTTGGAAATTCAGTTTACAGAAGCACTTATGAATTTAGGGGTCAACGGCCTATTGCTGTACTAAATGGTGTATTTCCTTTGGGGGGGGGGAACTGTTTCCCTGGATTCTTATTGAAATAAACAAATCTGGAATTTCCAACTCTACCAAAACGTCCATTATGTAAATATCAAATGGAATTTAGCCTGAGCAATTACTTCAGATTTTCACCCAAAAGGAAGCTGAATCAATTTGGTGTCTTCTAGTATTTCACCTGGGATATTTATTTAAACATCTTAAATCTCTTCATTTTAAAAATGTGACTGGAAAGCTCAGACAAATTCAATGTATTCTCAGATCTTCTCATTTTGTAATACTGTATGCTTCCAAGAGCAATGCAAAAAAAAAAAGTGTGTTTATTACTATTTCTTAGCACTTAACTCTTCAAGCATTGTAGATATAAGTATTTGGGAAAAACAATCAAACTGGGTGATGGATTTCAGGGCATGCTCTGTCATTTTGCGTTTGTAAATTAAAAATCTGATAAATTGTATAAACAACGGTTTTAGATACACAAACTGTTTTTTGCATATACAAATTATATGTGAATGCAGAAATATGGTAATACATTTTTGTTAGGCAAAAAATAAGTTTGACTATTGATACATATGTTATCCTAGAGATCCAGCCTCCCCCAAATGTACAAAAAAAGTAATAAGCATTAATAATAAGTAAATGTTGATGAACATTAAACTGAGCAAAATTTTCCCAAAAGTAGGAACCTGGCAAATTTATATTTTTTGACATTTGTTCTGGAGTAACTATAAGCCATTTTTAAAATTTCCTCAGCTATTAAAAAAAAAAAAAGAAGAAACAAAAGATTAGGAGTATCTGGATGTGTTCTCTTTTGGCAGTCAGAGGTGGAGTAAGAAATGGAGTTCAGATTCAATGGTCCACAGAAATCCAAATATGTGTTTTAAAATTGTTTCCGCACTGGACATCACATGCTGTGTTTTTGTGGAAAGGAAAGTCTGGATTTAATTAAATATTTTGCAAGGAAAATATTTTTTGCAGTCTTATAGGGACAAAAGTTAATGACATGTTGAAGTAAAAGCTTTATAGAAATCTTAATTTCCCCCCAAAAATGTATCTTTAGAATTATGTTTTTTTAAAAAAGAGAAAAAGAAAAATTTTGGTTGAATAATCTCAAAAAATAGCCTCGATTCATTCTTCAAAGAAATGAACACTAGACAAACAACCACCCCCCCCGCCCAAAAGGTTTTCTAGTCAGTCTAAGTGAAATCAGTCATTTCTGAGAAAAATCCCAGTTTCTCAATATCAACCATTCTTAATTGGGATAAAAACAGCATAGCTTAATCCCAATGATCCAATAATCTTTTGCTTCTTGCAATGTTCTGCCTTTACAGCTACATCTTGTTCCAATTTTGGTTTTATCCATTCCAGTTTCCAAACAACCATAACTTTCATATAGGTTCTCCATACACCAGATCCCATATGTTTGTGACCTTGAATAAACAAGGAATCTTTGATGTTCTTGTGCACTTCAAAACACTTTGTCGTTTCCAGTGATATATGAGCCACACTGTAGTGACATGCAGTCATTATTGGTTTGTGGAGTGCCTTCTGCTTCTTCCCTTGATGTAAGTTTACCAGAGAACAAATTTACTCTAATCTTTCTGTTAACTGGTGCTTCCCTACTGCAGCACAGGCTTAGGAGAGGGTCAGGAAAACAACATTAGGAGGCTGAAAAGAGAATTGCTCCACATACAGTATTGCGTTGCACTGTAAGACGCAAAGATGTGATTCTAGAAGAGAAAGAACACCCCCCTCCCCCAACAGACTAATTAAGGATCAGAAAAAGAATTTCCAGAAAACAAATATTATAAAAAATGTGTTAAGTTACAGGCAGATTTACGCACCCAGCACAACAGATTTGTTGTGGTACTGTGTATTCATCCTATTACATTTCAAGGCTGCTGTTCAAGGCTGTTGGTTTTTGGCACTGTCAAAATGAAACAGAGATTATGTAGTACCATATGTCAGGCAGCTGAAGTAAAGAGTTACTGTTCTAAATTGTTTGCTTTTCCCATCTGGAGGAGAGAGAGGGAGTGTATGAGGGGAAGAAGTGGGAGGTAGTGGGGGACAACAAAAACAAAGGGCTGTAAGGTGGGGAAGGCAGGTGTCCCTTTTGCCCCTTATGTTTCAGCAATTCTGGAAGTATTTCCGTGGACAAATGCCAGGTTATTTCTGTTCCTCTCAAATAATACAGAACAATTAATGCTTTTCTCCAAGGGGGTAAAAATAAAATCCTTCGGCAATTATTTTTTAATGTAAATGCATGTTTATTTTATGCCCTCAAGCTTTTTAGTCCTGCTTGTTTGTGACAAACTTTCCACAATAGCCTCTTTAAAGACTGGCATATGTGCCAGTACTAAAATACATGCAGCAGTAGACATTAGGCAATTCAAATGAAAGATGACAATAACATGTTGCTAATGGTTTTAAATTATTACATTGTAGAATATTTACTTTTATATCCTGGGCTGGCTATCCCCATTGCTTGATGCAAACCTGTACTCCATCAGCTGACTAATTTTCATGTAATACCCAGTTCCCCTCTTACAATGTTTCTTCTGTGTTATGTTCTCTAACATAAACAAGGGCCACATCCATGGATGTTTAGTTCCCTGGCAACAACTAGTGGTGGTGCATCTAGTGCCGCTGCTGGTTTTCCCTGGGAACTCCCATGCCACGTGTGCTCTGGCATATGGCAAGTTATCCTAGGTTGGGAAGGGGAGGCTGGGGCCAGCACTGGGCTGGCCCTAGCAGCCTTACCTAGGGTCCTGGTGGTCTTCTGGGGCTACAGCAGTGGCAATCCTGCCACATAGAGCCCAGATCCTTACTGATATTCTAATTCTATTGGGCCATACCCTTTCTTTGGCTATCACTCAACATCTCATTGGTTTTAGTACATGTTTTTCACCTATGACAGTATAGGCACTGTCTCTATTGTATGTACTATCATGTAACATTATGAGGTACTGGCACATGATAGCCAGATTAATCTGAGAGTCCATTTACCTATTTTATCATTTTTCACCAAGAAGCAGAAATAAATGCAAAATCGGATATACCTTAAGGCTGCACTTTTTAGTTTAAAATTTCCTCCTTAGTTAACTATTTGAAAACACAAAAAAAAGGCAAGCCACATTCAGACCAGGCATACGTAGGTTTTATTCCACTGACTTCCATGCATTTTGTTAATTTATGAAAGTCTGAGTTGACCTTCAAAGTAAATTGCTGAGAAGATAATTGCGGCAAAACAGACATTATGATCCATCATGTTTTTCCTCTGCTACAACAGACCTTAGAGTAAGAGGTACGGTAAATCATTTACAGATCTGTAGTAAAAATACTGGTGCCATGAAGTACGATTTTCAATTATGGACACCTGTATACATGCCCAATGCCTGCTCCAATGTGTACTAATTAGCGCACATCACGGCAGACTAAATTAACTGAGTCTGCTGGAGCGTGCTAATTAGCACATTCCAGCACCCTTATCATCTCTAGTATTCAATGTCTCCATGCTTCAAAATGGCGGCGGGGTACTTTAAAGCTTATTGAATGACCTTTGGTTAAAGTGCCCCACTGGCATTTTGAAACATGGGATACTGACTATACAAGACACTGCAGGCACTCTAATTAGAGTAGCTCTCAGGAGATGCTCTAATTAAAGTGCTACCCCCTTCTCATTGCAGAGCACACGTAAAGATGTCGTAAGTGACCTCCAAGCCTAAGGGAATGTCTATACTTCAGACTACAGTGTATTATAGCAGGGGTAGCAACCTTTTTTTTACTGCAGGCCAGAATGACCCATCCTGAGTCAGAGGTTGGCAGGTGCTAGGACCCAGCTGTCACTACTCCTTGTCACTGTGGTGGCTGGGTAGAGTGCCAACAGCCAGCACTTGTCCCTGTGGTGGAACAGGAAAATTGCTGAAAGTCAAAGACCCCTGCTGCCAAATGCTGCCTAAGTCCCATATTTGCAGGTTGGATTCAATGGTTCTGTAGGCCTTAGGTTGCCAACCCCTGTATTATAGAGTTATCTGAATTAGCTTTGAGCAAGCTAAATTGGATAGTGGAAGCTGTCTAGCCATAGCGAAAAGGAGGTCTGCATGAGATATGTTACCTTGCCAAAAGGCAGGTTGAAAGTTATCCCTAAGATTTGTCTACAATAGACTGGAGTTAGTCACTGTGACTTTAGCTAGGCTGTACTTTCCAAAAGCATATAAATGATTGCCAAAAGGTATTTAAGCACTTTAGAACCTAGGTGGGTTGCATTTCATGTGAGAAAAATGTACCCATTTCTTGTATTTCTGTAACTGCAAAAAAAAAGTGGGAAGAGCTCTCTGAAAAAAAATAATTATTTCATAACAAATATTGAGATTTCAAAGGCTAAGTCTGGTTTTGTTTTGTAGCAGAACTGGCCTTTCTGACATTTTTCATGGGAAAGAGTACCACCCCCGCAACATCTTCCTTCAAACAGATTTCAGAGCATGCTCTGTTATTTTGCATTTGTAAATGAAAGATCCAATAAACTGCATAAGCAATAGTTTTAGACATACAAACTGGCTATAGACACACAAATAGGCAATAACCAAGTGGTCAGGGAAATCTCTTGGGATATGATAATCCAGGTACAAGTTCATCACCTGCCAGATTCACTGTTTACCTATATTATAGATGAATGTCCTAACCATTTAGGCTATCAGCCATCGTAAAACTAGATGATTTTCATTGGAAGAGGAAAGAGAGAGAGAGGCTAACATTTGGTTTTTCAGATGTTTTGAGCAATTCAGAGCTCCAAGTGGACTCAGCTGAAGTAGAAGCTGCTTGGCATCTCTAAAAATTAAACTTCTTATTTTAGAAGATTAAATGTGGCTTTAGGATCAATGAAGATATAATTTTAAGCACCCACAACTAAAAAATTTTCCTACCATTTTAAAGCTTTTAAAAGGATGCTGCACACATAAGGGAACCTTTTCTTCCTTTCCCCACCCCCAAAAATGGATTTAGTATTGTCTCTTTTTGTAAATATTATGGATAAGAGCTGCAACATTTTTTGAAAACCCATATAAAACTTCACAAATTTTTAATTTTGGTCTCTTTCCCATCCCATTAAATTTCTATTGCTAAACATGTTACCTGTACAGACACATCAAAATAGCTCTTACAGAAGCTGGTACAAAGTAATAGTTTAGAGTTAGACCTGCATGCAAATGATTCTATACAAAGCTGAATTATGGCTAGTGTCGATTTGTTTTTAACAAAAAAAAAAAATATACCAGGAAAAACTATCGTTTACGGATTCTTATAGTTTTTCAAGGTAATGGCATAAGTGTAAAGCCCACTATAACTTTTGAATTCATGGCGCCTGAATAATCTAAGCTACTGAAGTATATGAGCACTGTATACTCCTAAAAGTATCTGTTCTCACAAAAACCCTGTGAGATAGGGAAGTGCCATTATCTCAGATTTATACACAGGGAATTGACACAGAGATTGTGACTTGTCCAAAGAACACAGGAAACCTATGCACAGCAGAGAACAGAATTTGCGTATCAAAAGCAAGTAAGCGCTAAATAATCGGTCCTCCTAATGGTGCAAAAGTAGGTTACAAAACATTCAGAATAATAGCAACCTAATTCACTCACTGACATTTGACAAATCTTTTGATTTGCTAAATCTGATCTAATACTACTACTGGTACCACACACATACATATATACATACACATACTAAAAGTCACCATAAATTCCAGAAACAGCCACATCCTTTAAATACATCTATGTGTAACTAGGGTTGTTGGTTGTAGCCATGTTGGTCTAAGGCCATAGACAGAGAGGGTTCTTTGGGTATATGTGATATCTTTTATTAGTATATGTGATTATCTTTTATTACTATTTAATAGTTGAACAAATTGTTCTTTGCAAGCTTTTGGGCACAAAGACTCTTCTTCAGGCATAGTGACAGTCTGGTAGGGATTGGCGTGCTCTTCTGGGTGAAATGAAAGCCAATATGCAAAATGCACATCTGTGAAAATGCAATGTGTGGCAGTGAGGATCAAAGGTAATGGGAGACAATAGGCTGAGACAGGTAGATGGGGAAGGAAAGGGGGAATGTTGAACTGGTGATAGCATATAGCTGGTGAAATGCAGACAGGTTACTTGGGTTTATCACATGGCAGGCAGCTTGTAATGTGCTATAAATCTAATGTTTATATTTAGTCCATGATTTTTTGTATCCAGTAGATTTATGAAGTGAAGTTCATAGGCTTATCTACAAAAGGTGTTGTGTAAATTCCCTTTGAGGATTGGAACTGAGAGACTGGAGAGAGAGTGGTTGTCTTGTGAGAAGTGTGTACCCACAATTAACTGGGGTTTTTTGTCTTTGATAGCTTTTCAGTGTGCGTTCATTCTTGTACGCAGTTGTTGTTTGGTTTCTCTTACATATTTTCCATCCAGGGCATTTTGTGCACTGGATATTATATTTCTGGAGGTGCAGGTGTAAATTCCATGAATGGTGATGGTTCTGTTGTGGTGTGTAGTTGTGGGACTGGTAGAAATGCATGGACAGGTTTTCACATTTCTTGTCCTGGCACAGTCTGGATCCATTCAATATGCTTTGGGCCATAGGAAGTTTGCCTCTGGTGATGAGGTTGGTGAGGTTGTTGTTGTTTAAGGCTAGGAGGGGTTGTTCTGAAAACATCTCTTTAAAACTTGGGTCTTCTTTTAGTATGGGCTGCAATTGTTTGAGGATTTTCCATATAGGGTCCAGGGAAGGATGGTATGTCATAACTAATGGTGTGCGATTCGTGGGGATTTTTTGTTGTTGTTGTTGTACTGCAGCAATTTATTTACATGGTATCTGGGGGCTCTTTCAAAAGTATGATCTCTCTCTGGAGAAGTGTTCTTGCTGAGTGAAAGCCCTTTTGAGAGTTGTTGTGGGGTGATGATCGCATGTATTCTCTTCAGTGCAAAGTCAGTAGACTTGGAAGGTTTGGCTGTATATTACAGCTTTCTTGATGTGTTGAGGGTGATAGCTGTCTCTGTGTAGATATGCATGTTGGTCAGTGGGTTTCTTACATATGGTGGTTTGTATTTTACCATTTTGGATATTGATCATAGGGTCTAAAAAGGAAATGTTGGTGCTGAAGTTTTCAAGAGAGAGTCTGGAGGGGTGATGGTTATTGAATTTGTGATGGAAGTCAATCACAGATTCCAGGTTTTTGGTTCAAATGATGAAGATGCCATCTACATATCTTTGGTATAGCATGGGTTTTATGGTGCAGTTCTTGAGGAATTCTTCTTCCAGGTGGGCCATAAGAAGTTTAGCATATTGTGGGGCCATTATGGTGTCCATAGCTATGCCTACGGTCTGGAGGAAGTGTTGGTTATTGAAACTGAAGTTGCTGTGTGTGAGGATGAAGTGTATAAGTTCAGTAATATCTTTATTTCTGTACTCAGTTGTAATCTTACTCTTGTAGATACGTGAGGCAGGCTCGGATAGCATCCTGGTGTGGAATGCTGGTAACATCCATGGTGGATGGGAGGATATTGCTGGGAAGGTGGTCTTTAAGTTTTTGTAGAAAGTCCATTGTGTCTTGGACAAAACTCAGTTTTTGGGTGACAAGAGATTTTTAGGATGGATTCAGTGAAACCTGTTTCCTCAGTTTGGAATCTATGACTGGATATTATAGGTCTGCCTGGGTTCCCTTGCTCATGGATTTTAGGGAGCATGTAAAAGGTCCCTGGATTGGATAGTAGGTGGATCCAGTTTTGTAGTTTTTCTTGTTGTTCACATGGACATGATGTGATGGTGGTTTAAAGTATTTTTAAGGTGAAAAGGGGAGTTGGATCTTTTCCAGTTTTTCATAGAAGGTGGTGTCAGAGAGTTGTCTCTTGGCTTCTTTTACATAGTCTTCATGGTTAGAATAACTATAGTTCCTCCTTTATCTGATGGTTTTATTGATCTTTGTGGTTGGAGCTTAGAGATTCTATGGCCCTTCTCTCTGAGGAAGAGGTTGTTGTGGTGCTGTTTGTTGTTGATTATTTCATTTTTCATTCTTTCCCTGAAGCAGTCAATACAGTAGTCAAGGTTTGAATTTTATCCACTATCAGGTGTCCAATCTGATGGCTTTTGGATTTGTTGGTGTTAATCTTTTCCTTGATACTCACATAGGATGAAGTGTTGTTGAAAGTGGATTTATTTTGGTTGTGGAAATTTTCCCTGAGACAGATGTCAGAAAAATTCTTCTAGTTCTCTACATTGTAGTAAATTTTAGGGTATTTTTCTAGACAGACATTAATGCCTTTAGAGAGGATGGATTGTTTGGGTTTGGTAAGTGCATCTGCAGAGAGACTGATAATATTTGAGGGTTGACTGGTTCCTTCAGTTTCATCAGGTGTGAGATTGGTGTCAATGTTGTTTGTCTAACGGTTGTTTTGTGGCAGAGAAAGTTGTTCCTCTAGTAGCAGTTCCATTTCTTCTTTGTATGATGGATGGATGTTGTAAAAAATCTTTGGTAGTCTTTTTGTATATGTTGTATAATGTTTGGGAAGATATCCAGATTTATCTCTTTTAAGTTGTTAAAGCATGTGTTGATTTCTTTCTTGAGTTGATCTTTTTTGGAGTAGGTTATATGAAGGAGATGATTTCTAAGTTTTTCTGTAGTTCTCCTGCATAGTTGTAAAGCATATTCGGAATTATGTGTAGTAGTCCGAAGATTGTAGATGTTCAGTCCTCTGGGAATAAAGCTGTATTTCTTGCATAGGCTTAGAAAATATATGACACTGTTGAATTTGGCTTCTTTCTTCTTCATGTTGTGAAGTTTCCATTTCAAACAGCAAAATTCAACATCTTCCATCCTCTATGTATAATTAGATTCTAAGAGTATGAGCAGATGTTCACCATTCCCTGTCTACAAACATGCAGCTCATTTTAAGCCACATGATTGCAGATCGGAAGTGATTTATACAGGAATCGCGATGGGAACCTGATGTAAGTAACTCAGAGTGGAAGAAGGGGTAGGCAGGATGAAGGGGGTTAGCAGGTCTGGTGGGGTTTGGCTGGTCTGCAGGGTGGGGTTGCCTGTCGGGAGGGTAGGGGATAGGAATCTGGGGTTGTGAAAATAGCCTGCTCAGGGCTGGGATAGGAAGAGTGAAGCCCTGGGGCTGGGGCTGGGGCTGGGGTGGGGTGAGAAGAGATGGGTAAACTTTTCTTTTTTGGGTCTGAAAGGAACAGTAAAGAGTGTCAGGCAATATTTCCTGGCCAACTATTTCACTTTACAGCAACAGGGAGGTTCTCATGCCAGAACTGCAGCAGCCAATCTATGTTCTCACTTACCCTTATATTAGGGGAATATTTGAATCTCCCTATGAGATTCTGCAAAACTGAAATAAGTATGAACTACAACTTCAGATGCAGAACAGGGCCATGCTTCTGCTTGATACACAACCATAAAAAGGCCCTTCTGCTTGTTTGCATCTTGTTTATTCTTGCCCTTCCTTCACAGATAGAGAATCTGAATCATGAGGGTGAATCTTGTAATGACTCATATTCAGTGGCCCTCATCCAAATAATCACTATACATTCTCAGTGAAAAAGACTTCCTGCCAGAGTAATGAAGGATGTTACATGCTAGGCCAAATTAAAGTTCTGCTGACTTACAGCTCTCATTTTTCAGGCCTATCAGTAGTTTAAGGTCATCTGTAGTTGACCATATCACATTTGTAGGGGGACATGAAAAGGACCTTCTTTTGCATACTGGGAAACTGTAGCAGAGCCTGTAGAGGCTACACACAAGTGGTTTCAGCAGAGGTGTTCCAGTTCTACCCCAAACCCAACATATTTTTTACTATACTATACTTATTTTACTATACTAATACAAAACCAATTTAGAAGCCTTCTTCTGCTTGAAGAGTTTTACCAACTCATCTTTCATTACAGACAAACATGTAGAATTTTCAGCACTCAATAATTCAGGATATTTAAATGTGCACATTTTCTGGAATTCTTTGTACAGACTATTCATGTAGTCAGTCATTTTTCACTTGCTAGAAAGAATTTACAAAACATCAAAAGGAGGGAGAAAAAAATTTCTCAACAGTTATTTTAAAGATTTTACTCATGCACATGCCCCCAAAAACAAAAAAACAGGAGAAGCCATTTAAATTGGTTTTGTGAATAATTAATTAATGGTCCCAAGCTAGTTGAGGCAAAATTCAGGCTGGAGATAAGAAAAAAAACTTTTTTTTTTTTCTGTAAGGGTCACCAGAATCTGGAATACACTCCCAGCAGAGGTGGTGCAGTCGCCATCTATGGAGGTGTTCAAGATGAGGCTGGATAAGTATCTTGTTCAGATCACTTGACCCCAATAACTTCCTGTCCATGGCATGGGACTGGACTTGATGATCTTGCAGGTCCCTTCCATTCTTTTGACTCTATGATTCTATGAACAGGCTATTTGGACCTTCCCTCAGCAAAGCATGAGTCAAGCACACGCTTAAGACCTCTGCTGAAAAGGGGTGGACTTAAACGTGTAACAAATACTTTGCTTCAATGGTTTGGTTATTTTTTTAACTGATAAAATTTTAAGTTATTTCTTAGCACATTCTCATAAGGCACACAGTCTTGGTCCCATGCTTTGCCAAAAAGTAGGGACTAGATCACAGACCTTTCAAACTCAACTATCTATCTTATCAGTAAACCTAAAAAAAAAGAGCCCTATTATGGGATCAGAAACTCACAGGAAAGTCGGGCTGGAAGGAACCTAAAAAAATCAAGTGCTATGTACTGATCAAGGTAGGATCATAGTCGGTAGGATCGGAAGGGACCCAAGCAGATCATCAAGTCTGACCCCCTGCCATGCTCAGGAAAGAATGCTGGGGTCAAACAACCCTGGCAAGGTGATTTTCCAGCCTCCTTTTGAAGACCCCAGGGTAGAAATAAGCACCACTTTCCCTGGAAGTTGGTTCCAGATCCTAGCCACCCTGACTGTGAAGTAGTGTCTTCTAATGTCCAGCCTGAACCTACTCTCAGTCAATTTATGACCATTATTCTTAGTTATTCCTGGTAGTGCTCAAGGGAACAGGGTCTCTTCCATTCCCCACTGGTCTCCCTTGGTAAGTTTATAGACAGCCATCAGATCCCCTCTCAGCCTTCTCTTGTGAAGACTGAACAGGTTCAGATCCCATAGCCTCTCCTCATAGGGTCTACCCTGCTGCCCCCAATTATGCGAATGGCCCTCCTTTGGACCCTCTCGATGCTGTCCACATCCCTCCTGAAGTGCAGCACCCAGAACTAGAAGCAGTACTCCAAATGTAGCCTGACCAATGTCACATAGAGGGGGAGGATCCCCTCCTTGGACCTGTTTGTGATGCATCTATGGATGCATGACAAGGTGCGGTTGGCCCTACTGACCGCATCCTCACATTGGTGGCCCATGTTCATCTTGGAATCAATATCCTTTTCTGCCTCAGTGCTGACACAAAAGGATTTCCCCAGCCTATAGCATGCTTCTGGTTTTTCCTCCCCGGGTGCAGTACCTTGCACTTGTCAGTATTGAAACCCATCCTATTCTTATCCGCCCACCCTTGTAACCTGTCCAGGTCTAGCTGTAGCCTGTCCCTCCACAAAAATAGGTTAGTGCAACTTATCTGTATAATAGTAGTGTCCACTGAGTGCAGTACCCCCTCAGCACCTGTTCTTTTTGAAGTCACGATGACCAATTAACTGGATACATTTTGACTTCCCAGAGCTGAGTTGCACATTTCTTTCTCATTTCCAATTATTCCTGTTTCTTCACCAGCCTTAAATGTCTGGTAAACATCACCAAATTGGGGCCAAACAATTCACCCAGAATCCTCTGCCCGTTCCTCTCTCAGTCTATAACATATTAGGGCTGTGAGAAATTTCACTGGCTGTTTCATTTCAACACTGTTTCAACTCATTTCAGGCTTGAAACAGAAAAATCAAAATGAAATGAAGGGCTTCAAAACAGCCTTGAAACAAAATGAGGCTAGTCAGAACATTCAAAAGTTCTGAAACATTTCAAATTTTGAAGCAGCTAAGTGGTGGGAGACAGGGGAGAATCAGGGCTGCACTCCCAGCATCTCCGCAGCCCCATGTGGCTTAGCTGGGTAGGGAGCGCAGCTCTGGCTCTCCCCATCACTCACAGCCAGGCTGCAGGAAGCTCATCGCAGTGCTGGGGAGGGGAACTGAGCCTAGACTCCATTCCCTTCAGGCTGGGGAAGGCAACTCAGTCCAATCACTTCGTTTCCCTCCCCAGCACTACAATGGGGCTGGGGAAGGCAACTGAGCCCAGCTGAGCTGAGTTCCCCCTCCCCAGTGCTACCATTTGGCTAGGGAAAGGAACTCAGCTCAGTTGGGCTGAGTTGCCATCCTCAGCCCCACTGTAGCACTGGGGAGGGAAGCTCAACTCAACTGGCTCAGTTCCCTTACCCAGCCCCATTGTCATTCTGAGCAGGGGAATTCAGCTCAGCTAGACTCAGTTCCCTTCCCCAGTTGGATCATGGTGCTGGGGAGGGGAGATAAGTGATTGGGATCATTTCCCTTCCCTAGCTCCCAGGGACCAGGTGGCAGTACCCGGCTTCCCTCCCTCATCTGGCAGGCAGATCAGGGGCCTGAAACCCCAGGAGGACTGGCACAGCCCCTGCAGCCCTCCAAGGGGCTGTGGGCCCCCCAATCTGCCTGCTGAATGAGAGACTCTATTTCGATTTTCCCCATTATGGCTTATGGGTGAAACGTCAAAACAAAATGGAACAGTGGTTTTGAATCCAAACAAAATTCAAAACAAAATGCTGTTCCATCTAAACCTCAAAACACAAGTTGAAATGGAATGGTGCCATTTTGCACAGCCCTATCACATATGATTGAAGTGAGAGGTGAATCACATCACTGAAGTGAAGTGAAGCCAGATTATGTTGCCCTATGACTTATCTGCTTAAAAAAAAATTGGACAGTCCCAGGATTCATGACAAGAACATCCAGTTCCAGTCATGACTGGGGGACTAATTAGCACATGGATTTTTTGTGGGGTGTGTCTAGAATACACACACATACTGAGCAGTGCTAAGCTGGGGGGTCACCACAGCTTGACATGCTGTTGACTCTACTGGGGCCCAACTCAATGAACTCTGTGGTAAATCATGAGCCTCTCTGCTTTGGACTAATATCATGCATGGTTTGTGCTCTCTTTAAGTAGCTGCTAAAGTAGGTACTTAAAGTTTTTTTGTGGAGTACCTATACAAAAAGTTGAAGCAGTTTCAAAAAAAAGTAAAATGGATCATTTCTGAGCAAATCAAGTCTATGGGCACTATATTCAAATTGCTACAGGTATGTTTATTTCAAGGTCAGTTTTTTTTTCAAATTTGCTCCTCACTTTCATGTACACAGGGAGAGCAGGGTCTAACAGTAAAGACGGGGGCAGGAACTGCTGGGGGAAGAAGGTGGGCGATAGAGGTCAAAGGGGCTACCTGAGCCCCCAAATTTATTTCCTCTGCTGTAGGAGTGGGAGGGGGACAAACTAGAGACAAACCTCCAAAAATTAGATTCTATACATGGACAATTATATCAAATTTATATATTTTTTTCCATATATAGAATCTAATTACTGGGGGGTTCTCTTACATTTGAGTAAATATGGTATAATCCTTCTGCCAGGCCCTGGACAATAGTAATCAGGAATGGCTTCAAATTTAAGGGTCTAACACAAACTATAGTAAAAAATTGTGTTTGCCAGTAAAAAGTTTGCAGATTGTCACTAAAAAAAAAAAAAAAAGATTTTCTTACATTGGAAACCCTGCTTGACTGCTGCAAAGGTTTTAAACCATGCTACCTCTACTTCAGGAGTCCCCTACTCACTCCCATACCCTAAAACTTCCAACCATATCACACATCATACCTTTCCCCCCCTCCCCCACCTGCCAGCCTTACCCCTAACCCTGTCCTGACATGGACCCCCCACTCTTTGCCTCTCCCCTATCTCAGTCCCTCAGCTTCAACCCAGCTACACCACCCCACCCCATCCTTCCCAGGGCTATACCACCCTGCTTACCTCCAAGGTGCAGTGTTACAGGCACATGACAAGATGCAGAAGCATCACATGGCTAGCGGGGGCAGGAAGCTATGGAAGCTCCTGTGGCCCAAAAATCTGAGAAAAAGCTCCCTGTAGGGTAATATGCTTCTGCTCATACACCAAATGATGTTGGTCTGCTCTGTCTGCTCAATGCATTACATCTGGCCTCTTTCTGATGACAGAGCTTCAGTCATTGTCATGGTTGTTCAATTTAGGTTTTTTGCTACAGGGTATTTTTGTTGTGTTTTAGACTTTAGGGACAGGCATTTTTAGCCTTCTTTTACCTACCATCTGTAAATGTACAGACAATTGGCAACCCTGCTTGACTTGCCTTCCCTGTTATATTAGCATTAGAAAGTGGAATCATTATTTACTCCTGCTCTAGGAAAAGTTAGAGCAAAAGTTTCGACGAGCAAAAGTTTCTCTTGTGATATTACCTAGGGACAAGAGAAAAATAATCTGTGCTTTATAATACATTGTGATTTTGTCGCATCATCTATCTCAAAATGATTTGCAATCACCATGGTTTAATGTACAGGAGGAGTCTGCCAACCTTCCCTGACTAGTAGCTTGCATTAAAGCTGTACATTCACCAGAAATACCTTGAAGAGGAGAAAACAAATGAACAAGGGTGCATTTATAGGTCACCGTACAATGCACTATGGTGATGTAGCAATTAATGTGTCTTCACATGCTTACCAGATACATCGCTATAGCGGTGCACTCCCTGAGTTTAGCATGGAGCTATGGCAACATAGCCATGAAATTTGCCCACGTGCACGGCACAGTAAATGCCCATACTGCACCGTACTTTAGTACTTCCTTTTGGAAGGAGGCAGGGGCTGCTGGGAGAAAGTACTAAATCACAGAGCCATAGGAACATCAGCATACAGTTATGTGTAGATGTACCCTAAGTGTAGTAACACTGCTACACTGTAGCCGCACACTGCAAAGAAAATGATCACTGGATTGATGCTCTGAATTGCAATTTTAATAAAGAATCATAACTTACTGCCTGCAATTTAAATTTCTTTCTATAATTCTATACTTTCTTTCTATAATTTCTACATTACAGATTTGTTTAGGCAATTATTTCAGGCAGAGGGCCACTTACTGAGTTTTGGCAAGCCATCGAGGGCCGCATGACAGGCAGCCAGGAGCAGATAAATATTCATTTTCTTAATTTTGAGAGGGCCCCGCAGCCCAGATAGAATGGCTTGGTGGGCCACATCCGGCCTCTGGGCCACATTTTGCCCACCCCTGGTTTAGAAAGACCAGCAGATAGCCTGAACCAAACCTTAGAATGCACATAGATATGGATGCATTACAAATGCACTATGGAAAACTGTAGTTTGTTATTTGAGCATTCTGCCTGGCCCAAAACCATGAAAAGCATATGTAATTTTACAAATAAGTCTGATCCTGTAACTTTTTGTCATATAACGAATCCTTGCCACAAGTAAGTCCAATAAGCCATCGTTCATACACAAGTCCATCATAGGTGGACTTATTTAAGGATGGTTCATATAAATAAGGACTCTCAGATCAACCTTTCATTAGTAGTATGCAGTTAGACTTAAAAAGGAAAAAAAAAGCAGAATAGTAGGCTGCAGCTGGAATTTCACTGACAACTTTCAAACCTTCCCAGGGAATTCCTTTTGGAGCAGAGATATCTTTAGAAGGGTTAACCAGAAGGGCTACTTTCAACTAGGAACGACCAACAATTTCTTATCAGCTCCTGTTAGGATCACTCCAATAGGAATATCTCACTATTTGTTACCCTCTAGGTATATATTTTGATGTTCACCTATTTATTTTGAGGCTTTGATCAGAGTGGACTATGGTAATAACACTTTTCTCCTATTGACATATCTGAAACTTTATAAATTGCATTTCCTATGTAAATAGATCAGATAGATCAGAAGGGAAATACGTAGTCTTTCCAATTTTATTCTTGAAGGGTCTATAAATTTCTGTTTCTTCACAAATATATCTAATGGAAACTCAACAAATCAGATGCAGCATTCACCCATAGGTGGTAAACACTGTAAACTCCATGTGAATGATAAAATGAAGTGAACAGTCATTGACTAGAACCTAGTCCTAGGCATTACAAGCAATAGAAGACTGGTTTGTTTATAAGGTCCAAAGAGAAATAAGAAGCTGCTTGTTCAAAAATCAATACCTCTTTTTTTATAGCCAACCTCTCCTAATAACATCTTCACATTTTTCTTACTCTTTTCCTTTACAAGGACTTAGGCTAGGAATAGATATTATCCTGGGACAATTTGGGCCTGCCTCTGTCCTGGAACTAAAAAGTTCTGGGATTGGCAAGTATGCACGCTGCCCCTTCCACTTGGGGTTTAGTGAGTGGCTGAATATGCTGCACCTTTATGCCATTGCAATGCCATATACCATTGCAATGATGCAATCCCAGGATAAACCATTCAAATGCATTTTGTAATATCCCTGGACAGGGGTAAACACTTCTTATCCCATAAACCTTTTTAGCGTTTGTCCCAGGACAATAGACATGGAGATTTGAATGATTACATTTCACCCCAGGAAAAACTGGTTTATCTCAGAAAAATGTCTGTTTGTGGCTTTAGTTTCATTATCAGATTTTACAAAGTTCTACACAATACTGACCATGCAGGCAGCAAAGACCAGGATATATGGAATTCAATGAATTAACTTTGTGTAATGTTGTAGATAGAGGGAGTCCCACTGGCTCAGGTCTTAGTTACATTGTCCCTGGAAGGGGCACAGAGAGACTGGTGAAATGTCAGACTTGAACTTGAAAGACTCAGGTTCAGTTTCCTGTTCTGTCACAGGCTTCCGGTGTGACCTCTGGCAAATCACTCGATTTACTTGTTCTTCAGTAAAATGGGGACAGTGTAATTTCCTCATCTCAATTTCCTCATTAATGCATCATTCTGAGCATTAATATATTAAAGTTTGTTAAGGAATTAAATTCAGCATTGATGAAGGTGACATAAAATTCTAACAGACATTGAATAAGTCACTGGGAAAGTTATGTTTATGTTTGCCCTGGAACAGAAAGGACCCAAGATTGGCATGTGCACATATCACCATTCTAATCAGGGTTTAGTGAGTGGCTGAATGCACTGTCATTTTTTTGACATTGATTCAATGATTCAATCCCAGGATAATCATTTGGACCCACCTTGTAAAGTTCTGGGAAAAAACTGTTAGTACTTCCTATCTTGTAAACCTTAAGATGTACCCTGAGACAACAGACATGGATATCTGAATGACTACACCTTGTCCTGGATAAATCAGTTTCTCTCTGGACAAATGTGACATATGTTTGTAACCTAAAACAGACAGAGAAATATTGTGGGGAAGATTATCCTGCACCTGTGTATTCCATGATTATAGATAAAGAGCTTCAGTTTTAAGGCTTCAATCCAACACTTTAAAGTGTTGGACTAATTATTACAGCTAGGGACAGACATTCAAAAAGCCTGGTCCTGAATTGAGTCAATTTTTGCAGGTTAGTCTAATCTGGCTAGGCTTAACCAGTTTGTAATGCACAGACATCCTAGACATGCAGGCACATGCCTTCAGTGCTTCAGGCTAGAAGCTGGGGGGAGAGGAGGCACTAAAGCAGTCCTCCCTCCCTTCCACAGTGCTGAGCTGAGGAGGGCTATAGCCAGGCCCCAGCAGGATGCTCTGATTATGAAAGATTCCCCCGCTCCTGACCAGCCCAGCAGGGAATTGATAACACAGTGTTTATCACCCCTAACTCAGTGTTTACCACCCCGTTAAGCAAACAACAGAGGGACATTACAAGCTACCTGCTGATTCTTCCTTTGCCCCATCTGCCACAGCACAGATCATAGCCAACAAGTTGTATGCCAGCTAATACTGAGAGGTGTTTGCATAAGGCAGAGGGGAGGGGGCTTAATGGGTGGGCAGAAGGGGGAAGCAGGCAGATGCCTGCAGTTTCTGCTGGAGCTGCAGCCAGAGAACAGATGGGAGGGGTCAGCTCTGCTGTGGAGCAGAGAGCTCCCCCAGCCTACACAGCATGCTGGTATGCTGGGGGTATCTGGTTTATCTTACACCAGTAAGGGTATGGGACAGACACTGCATAAACTGGTTTGACCCAAATCAGTTAAGTCTGATACTACATTCAACCTTGTTTATCTCAAACTGGTTTCAGCCATTTTCAAATTGGTTTATGTGCACTGAATATGTCTTCTGTTACAAGTTTAAATCGGTTTATGTGTAATGTCTGTCCCTACCCTAAAGGAGTAGAATTCAATGTACATCTATATATCTATATATGCACAGAATACATAAGAAGTACTGTTCCAATTCTTTTTCAGCCAGCTTCTAAAAACTAAAGATATCGCTGGGATAATCGCTGCTCATTCACACTTTATTTCACAGGTCTATTTATTTATTTATTTTTTAAAGCAGCAGAGATCACAAGCATACACCACAAGGGAGAAAAGGGCTTATTATGTCTGGTCACTGAAGTCCACCCCCCTTCAGAAAACACATCTTCAACTCAGAGAAAGGAGAGTGCTACCCCCTAGATAACAATACATCCATTTTCATAAGTTCATTCTGAACTTAAGAAAAAAAAATCGATTCCATTGTTTTGAAAATCCTGCAGTTATCTCCAGGCATTTTGCTTGGAGGGTAAAAGCCCCAAATCCCTTGCTGTAGCCAAAATCCTAAAACCTTCTATATTACAAAGAAAAATAATGCTGCAGTGTTTTGAGGAGTTAGTTCAACACAGCACACATACGCTTATAAAATGACACTCTGAATAATACTAACCAAGGCAATTATTCAAAGCACATCCTGCTTCTGATCATTTGTACCATTGTATCATTATACCAAGATTCATGACACAAGGGAATGGCATGCCAAGGGAATAATGGTGCCTCCCATGACTCCTTGATCTTCTTTTACACAATAATATAGAGCTGTGCAATAAGAATTCTATCATGTTCTAACATGTAGGAAATTATTACAGTGAAACCTAAAATGTCAAACTTCAGGCTAAGATTTTTAAAGGAGACTATTTCAGGGGGAAGTTGAATACCTAGACTCTCCCAGCTCCTTTGAAAGTGTGAGCCTTGGGGCCTAGCATTAGAGTCTAAATCCATTCAAGACCCTAATCAAATGAGTTCATGGGAGCTATGCATGCTCATTGTCTCTAGAAATCAGATCACATATTTAAGAAACTAAATACAAAGTGCTGTAAATTTGGGGGAAAATTCGGACATATTAGAGGTAGGACTGATTTTACTAGATGGGGACCTCTTTCCTCAAATCAGTAATCTTAGTTTGGAACTAGTTAGAGGGCACTTCAAATCTATATTTTTCAAGTTCATCCTCTCTCTCTTTCTCTCCAGGCATAAACACAGGATAGTTATCTGTCCCTTCACCCCTTGCAATAATCTTGAATGCTACATAAGAAAGAATCCCCAAGCCTTCCAAAACTTAAGAGAGTCACAGAACAACTAGGAAGAAGATATCAGTCATACTTACTTAAGGCCATAGAAACTATAACAATCTGGTTATCCTTCCAGATCCTGCCTAGACTAACCTGGCAAAGAAAAAAATGGGAGGAGATGATATAAAGAGGAAGCTCTCCACTCTTGTAGCACCGTTTGCAATCACTCTTTAAGCACATATGTGGTAAATATATGGGCAGGTACCTAAGCTAGGAGTATAACAGGAAGGCCCCATATATATATATATATATATATATATATATATATATATGTTATACATATATATATATGTGTGTGCAAATAATTAATTGATTAATAGCTGCCAGGAGATGGTGATCAAGAATACATAACATATTTGAACAAGTCTATTTTGCAGCTCTAATCAAACTTGTAAACTGCAAATGGATGGAAATTACTAAATCAGAAATGTAGAAGACGAGGGAATAGGTAGAACAGACTTGAAGAAATCAACTAGGGCGATCCCTGTACTGAGTATTGAACCTAGGAAGAAACTCTTAAGAAGGCACATTTCTTTTGTGGTATGGGATTGCATTACAAACATTTTTCAGAGTTACACCTTCCCATGACTGTAATACCCCATTTCTTTCAAAGAAATACACCTATCTATGAACATTTACATACAATGAAGGTTGATGTTATGGAAAGACTGCATGTAACAGTATGAAGAGATATACAGTCAAGTTCTAGATTTATTTTATTTTATTTTTCCTTCCAAAAAAGGTGTTCACCTTTTAAATCTCATTTTCCAAGTTTTGTTTTGTTTTGTTTTGTTTTTGAAGAAACAGCTATTCTTGAGCTTCATCAGAAATGACATGGATGATCTTCTATTAAAAGAATGACTTTTATCCTCATTCAAATACATATTGTATTGGCTTAGAAACATCAAAGAGGTGATGTCTTTACATATTCTATTTCTAAGAAAAGAAAAGAAGTTCGCTCTTTATTAACATTGGTAACGTTGACTCTTATAATGAAAAATGCACAAAAGCAATATTTTTGATGACTAGGTAATAAATCAGCCCCAAATACAAGAGCCTTATTTTTTTTTCCAGTGGCTCTCAAAGATAGTGCACTGGAGGGTTTTTAACAAATATACAGTCATGAGTAAAATGAGGTTGGTGGTCTTAATCCAACTGTCCCTCCAGATGGACATTTTTATTGACCTCAAAAAAAATCACATACTTTAAGTACAGCCAACAATGTCTGGTTGTCACAGCTTAGAACTAATTTAGTATGAGTTTTTTCTCTCAGGTAGAAGTACTTAACAAGAGGGCAGCTAATGCTTTGTGACTATAAAATATGTAAACATATCTGAGGCATTTTTAAAAATTATGATGAGGCAGAGGAATTTGGATATTGTGAGTAACACCCAAGAGTGAATATTTTTAGAACTCTTATCAAAACACTTGCAGATAACCAGCACATGACTAGTGGGTATGTATCTTTTTTCTTTGCTGCTTCTGTCCTTGTGAACTTGCCTGCCTCTAGCCTGGAGCAGAGCAAAGTAAGTAGCTATCATCATCAGTGTATTTCCAGAGCCATCCCATTACCAAGGACTCAACATGGAGTGATAAGAAATAAAGGAACCCACAAGACCTCAGGAGAATCACAAGTGGACCTTCCCCAGATGAGGATTTTACTCTGTCTTTTATATTTTCCAAGGCAGACTTGACTACCTATCTGTTAGCTTCTTATTACAATCATCTTCATGCACCCTGCATGCATACCATAACCTGACTTGGGTCACTAGCAAGGCCCTTTCTCTATTCACACTTAGACCCTTTAAAAGACACAATACTGTCAGACTGTTTACATTGATTTATCTATAAGCTATCTATTGTTCATCCCCTTCTTTTCCTTCCCTATATCTCTGACTACTTCCCTGTCCTTAGATGAGCTACTCACAGCAAGGACCCTTTTTCTTCTATGCTTTGAGCCCAGCACACAGGAGGAACCACTATAGATAAATAATAATAAGACAATTTAATCTGCACTCAGTGTGATCAGTGGAATAGCAATGTCTTGTTTGAAGTCTGATATTACATTTGGAAACAGCAAACAAGAAGCTAATTATTTTTGTGTTTCTAACCGTCATTCTTTTTCATATAGATTGAGACCCTGTTTCAGCCTGCTGATTTATGTTTCATAGAAACAAAAACCCTACAGAGTTGCACTCTGTTTCAAAAACTAAAAGTTCAAACAAAGAGAAATAGTAAACCAAGATGTCTACAGCATCATATGGAATGGTCCAGAACACTAGTGTAATACTAAATTGCACAAAGAAACACAGGTATTTTGGTGATTACGGAGTTCAAAGTTAGTCAATCAAGCTGGAATTAACAAACATAGTACAAAATGCATGGGGAGATATACAGGGAAAAAAAGGGAGAAAAAAATTTGGATTAGGGTTGGGATCCTAAAAGATTAAGATTAGGAGCCTGCTCATGTCTTTAGTCAGCTCTCAGGGTTTTTAAAATCTGATGTAATTTGTGTAGGTGAACAAACCTTCAGAGATAGAAGCAAAGAAGAGGACTTAAAGGAAACCAGCAAACCATCCCATTCTCCTTTAGAATCTAAACAGAAATAGCTTTAAAAAATGTTTAGAGACAAAACTTGCAAGACAACCCCATGGAACCATCAGCATGAGGGATTTAGCTTTAAAAGTGACTAGGGAAAAGATGCCATGTAAACAATGCAGAAATATACTTAAATCAACTCTTAATACACAATGGAAGTCATGGAAATAGAGTTTTCAAAATTTGGTTTAATTTAAAAAAATTAAACAAAATAGAGGGCATTATAACAGCCAAAAGAAATCTTTTGTATCCACAATAAATCTTTTTCCATTTTTTCTTTTTTGTATATCATATATCAAATCACTGAATGCTTGTGAATGCAAGCCTGGTATTTTCACTGCTACAGTTGTGTGGTTGAAGGATATTGTGCCTTCCTTTATTATAAATTTGATTTTAGTCTTAGTTTCATAGGCACTTGGTTGCATACCAAAATGCATATGTAGATATCCCAAGATATGTATATGTGCCCAACACATATGCCCAAGACCAATTTGTTTGACTGATATTAATGTAGAAAAGATTTGCTAATTGCTATACAGGGGAGACTGTGGTATAAATTAAAATCTGGTGTAAATAGTCTTGGCTCTACTGAGGCCAATGGACCTGCTATCATTGTATCTGAATTTGTCCTTGTTAATGTGAATACAGAACACAAAAGAGGACACAACACAGATTTTTACTGCGCTTGGGGGAGAGATGGGGAGGTAGAATGGAAGTTCAAAAGCACCTACACAATTTAAAGAGCCCACATCCCACTGATTTTCTAATCCCCAGTGGATTTGTCTGTTGTTAAGTCATGGTCTACAGTTAAGTCCCCAGAAAAATAAGTATATTTGACATATCATAGGTATAGCCCCATTCTTATTAAAAGTAATATCTTACAACCACTAATGCATTTCGTGTCACAGCATATCTGTGAGAGAGAGAGAAGTGCCATTTTCTTCATTTTACAGAAGGGAAACTGAGGTGCAGAAAAGATAGGAAATAGAGATAGGTCTTGTGCATGTCACAAGGGCAACATGGATGGAAATGGGAAGAGGATGGATTCCTGTCACTGCCCAACCATGTTCTGATCACCAGCCATAGCAGGTATGTCTGATGCCTCCAAATGCAAGTCTTATCTCAGTAAGCACTAACAAACCATCCTTCCTCATCCTGACATTCTTCCCTTAAACCACAGTTCTTGTATAACACATGGGCTACTGTAGTACAAATCATTTTTTTGAGCAGAGTACAGGTAAAACTGAATTTCAGTTTTTTTAAACCTCTGTCAGTTTTAAGATTTTAACAAAATACAGAAGCCATAAATGATAGCTTCCCAATATAAAAATACAACCCTTCTTAATTATTTCACAATGACAAAGACTAGAGAGATTAAAAGCTAGAAAACCTTTAACTGAAGCAGATGCATGACAGCTAGAGGGACATGGCAGAGTAAGGGAGCCAGCACAGCACAGGGTGAACAAGAGTTCTTGTATTACGAGGGAGAACTGAAGTACACACAACAAACAGGTTGTGGCCAGAGAACAAGACAGAGAAATGAGGAAGATAAGGAAATAGAGAGGACAATGTATTGAAGATAAATTACAGAAAAACCTGTGTAAGAATATTATATCAAAAGAGAACATCTCATAATTTCTCTCCTTCTGTCCTTTTTAAACCAACCATTATTCCCTTCAACTCAACAAGGAGCTGAGGAAAATAAAGCTCTTTAAATGTTGATGTCAGTAGTATTGTGGCCCTGTAGGCATTAGTATATACTGAACTCTGTTTTTCAGTGGCAGGATAAACCATGATTAGAGAAGAATGACTCAGTGGAGTGCCAGAGTTGCCTTGTGCAATGCTACCAGTGGTGTTTTTTTGAAATTTTTGTTCTTTTCTACAATTCACATCAGAAAGCAGAAAAGCAAGAGCTATCTGGAATTTGGTGTAATAAGATATGAGAACTTACACGCCTGGAAGGGTAGCAGCAGAGGGTTCATACACATAGCAAAGAACTATTTATCTTTAAGTTTCAAAATGGAATACAAATAAAACTAGTAGGCAATAAAGTTCATGGAACAGGTAGAACAAGCTTTGCCACAACCAAAACTATAATAGCTTTGTTCTCAGAAAACAAACACATCTGAAGGACCAGGAGCTGGACTTCCCCTGGCTTGCTTTGTGATAATTAGCTATATAAATAAGTATTGTTACAAATATTATTAAAGCTTAGAGATCTGCAAACAACATGAAGATATTGTTATTTTTACTTTATCTGTAGTCATGGAAGGACATGCATTTCACGAGGAATATTTGCACACCCTTTATCAAGTTGACTGACACTTCCTCAAAGTGAGTAGGGCACATTTTTTTCAAGAAACAGCTTCTCACAAACATTCATTGGATGGTAAATTACTGATTAATCCTGACAAAAAAAGGGGATAAAAATAATTTCAGCTCCTTATTCCACTTAGATTTTATAGCCAAAGACTTACCTTAAAAAAGGAATAAACTGAAATTAAGTGAAAACCTTGCCATGCTATATTGTTCTGGCTGTGGCTCAGCTGGCAGTTTTCTAAGCAGCAAATGGGAGAGGTGGAGTTGGGAGTAAGATCATGATTTCAGTCACTCAGAGTGGTAGCTGATGGAAGTACAGTGCCATACTTTTATTATTAAACATGTTACAATAGCATCAAGAAACTCCAGCTGTGAGCAGAGACAGATGGTGTGAGGCTCAGCACCTTAGATTGCAAGAATACAGTTGCCTTTGGTCAGCTAATTTTTTAACGCCTCTTCCTTGTGGGTTTAGACCAGATACATTGCAAGAGAAAATCATTGTCCCCCAAGGCCTTATATTACAAACAGGCAAAGGAAATAATACTATCTTACAGATGGGGAAATGAAGCACAAAATGATTAAATGATTTTCCCAGTGTCCTGTGGAAGATTTGTGCCTGGGCAGGAACAGAATCCTGACATTCTCAGGCTTCCTCAGACCATGGGACCATCCTTCCTATTGCCATAAGGGTCAATTTATGGCATGTGCCTAAAGTGGGTGTAGGTGGTGGGTGCATCTACAAATGCAATTAATGTAATGCAATAAATTCCAGAGCTGGAATAAACTGCTCCCGGGTGCAGTGTCAACACATGCACCCAGGGCAGCAACAGTCTGAGCCAGACTAGAGCAGGCCACTGGCTGATGGGGCTGACCACATGCAAATATACTCCCAGGCAGTGTCTGCACATACATTTCAGCACAATAAAGTTATCCATCATAAGATAGTACCGTTGCTGATAGTACTATCCTACAGCAGAGTTAATTAGTTTACTGAACCCTAATACTGGTACACATGTAGATGATGATGCTTAAATGTAGATGGTGATATATTACTGCAGAGCCAATTAGTCAACTCCACAATAAAGTGCACATGTAGGTGCACCTGGGATGACTTGATTAGAATTCCTCATGCAACCCCCAGAGAGATCACACCTTGTTCAAGGCTAATATTGATAGTGATTAGTTTTGTATGATGTCCAGGACACGCAAGGGTTTATGAGAAAAAAATCCTTTCCTTTTCATTTTGTGCACTAGCCCAGGTCAGATACAAGTCAGCCCTTAATTTCTGGTGGCAAAAGCATAATACTTGTTATCCTTGTCTGCCAAGTGTGAACAGAGCTCAGAGTTTGCCAAATATAAGGCTTTAAGATGCCTCCCCCCCATCTTAGGACACTATAAAGTGGAAAGCCTCGGGGGATTCTGAAACTTTTATTTGCCTTTGGAAGAAAGGAGGGATATACAAGAAATGGGAATGGAGAGAAGTTACAAAAAGGAGACTGAATTAACAAGTATGAATAGCTCAAAATGCTTGAAAGAAAAAATAAAGTTGTATTTTTAATACTGCTTTATGTCAGCAAGTTTCATATAACAAATGGCTAACCACTGGAAGCTGCTCTGTCTGTTTGAGGCTGGACAGTTCATAGTCGGTGAACTAACAGAGTACCTCCATCATTAGGAAGACATCAGCTGAATCCTGCCTCAGGACTGTCACAAAGAGGAGAAAGTCTCATCCTTATGCAGCGGGGGAGGTAGAAGGCAGGAGACAGGGCCTGGAGGTGGAGGAAGATACCCCTCTACTCTCCCTTCCCTGTCCATCTGCCTTAGCTCTGGCCCTGGTACACAGTTGCCAGGTTGCAGCTACTGGCTCAGTTTTGCCACAGCCAGAGCTAGGGGAGGGAGGTTGGAGTGGGGGTGGACTTCCCCTGCATTGTGGGCTCCCACCAACTACCCCAGTTGGGGTATTGGGGGGAGCTGGGCTGGGCTCATGAGGTAAGGGGGCTCCACTCCATGCTCCCACCCCAGCTCTGGCTTGTAGCTGCTGACCCATCTTTACCATGGCTGGAGCTGGGATGGTGGGGGTGGGTGGGCTGGGCAGAGGGGTTGTTCGTCAGCCTCCTGGGAGGCTACTGATGCACTCCTGCCTGCTGGACAGGGCCAGTGCAGGTAGGTCCCCCCGCCATGGCTGTTGAGTTAAATGGCACTTTAACTCATGTTGCTTTCTGTAAAGTGCCATGAATTAGAGCGCCTCCTTGACAGACTGCCTAAACATCTGTAGGCATCCTTAGACCATTTTAAGTGTAAAGTCTGTACCTGGCCGTGGAGTGTAAACTTTTAAAAACAACAAAAAACCCACTAAATATCATAAGGCTTATAATAAAATTGCAATAGATAGCAACACTCTAGGTAAAGAAAGTAATAGGCAGACCCCACCTCAAATAGAGAAGACAGAAAAAAAGTATCTTTGTCTTTACTTTTTGGATGGATAACTAAGGCAGAGAGATTAAGGTTCCACAGAAAAGTAATGACAAATATAGGAACTGAATCCAGCTAAGTGCCTTAACTACACAGCCATACTCACAAGGGGAACCTTTGGGCCTCACGAGATCTGAAGTCATGCCCTTCGTACCTTTTGTCCTTGTACCCTCTCATCATAAGAGGAAAGTAAAATGAATTGGTATTGTCCTATCAGGACTATCACTGTTATTATAAATTTACATTTCTGCAGTTTTTCTAATGTAAAGTAAGAAATTGTTCCATTACAGTAAAAGATAGTATTTTATAATTATTTACTCTTGACAAAACAGCACCTTGGATTGCATGGAAGTGCTTGCTTTTACTCTGCTAGCTTTTCAAGTTTCTAAGTATGGGTAACCATTGTTTTGGGTACTAGAGATACTCAGGCCAAATTCATCTCTGTATATATACACATGCAGTTTCTCAAAGGTGCAAGGTGCAAACATGCATAATACATATGGGTCAAGTTTGATTGCTCAGGAAGGAGGCAATAATGCAGGACTAATTATTTTCCTGACCTGATGGATAATATTTTATTTAACTCCACATTGAAGAAGCAAAACTAGCTGGCGGGGAAGAGAGAGAGAAATGTATTCTCAAAGGAATAATGCAAGTTTATGCAGCACCTTTGATTTTGCATACACCAGATGATTGAGATAATTTAAAAACATTATTTATTCATTATGTTTTTATTTGGGCTCCGAATGCAGAGGTTCAATTTTCCTATTTTCCCCCATGCCTAATATTTGTTACAGTTGCATTTTTCAAACCATTTACTGTCTGGAGGGTAAGTAGAGTGACACTGCTCATAATGTGCAAATAAATGTGAAATAAGCTAGTCAGCTCAAGTGGAATGAATTACTGTCGCTGGTAAAATAAGGCAAGAGGGAACGGCTGCCTTGGGAGCTGAAAAAAGACTCTAGAAGGTACTGCTATTGAGCGACTGGAATAACACTTACTATGATTTATCAAAGACCACTTGAAAGCACTTCTGAGGCATTAAATAGGCATGAAAAGAGGCTTTAGTGGCAACGGGACTATGCCAGAACCGAGTGATTAGGAGACTCAAAAGCTTGACCCTAACGTGCAGCCTAGGAACAAGTGAAGCCAAAAATCTTCAAAGGCTTGTGGAAGAGACTGCAGAGCACAGTCAATTTAGGAGAGGAGAAGGGATGACCACAAAGCTTTTGGGTCTCTGTTACTAAAAGCTGATAGCAGCATAGCTGTGGAGAAAGGAAAAAAATAAAAGAGAAAGAAAGGAAAAGAATCAGCCCTTCATGATTCCTACCACAACCACATGCCAGAATGTCAAAGGGACTTTTTTAAAACAATGGATTTGTACATAAATAATCATTTCAAGAAAATACTTAAAATATTTAAGTTGCAATGTTGTTGTGGTTTTCCAGGGGCAATTTGCTGCACCCACTGTTTTCACAGATAGACTGCAATTATGGTAATGCCTTTGTGGCAGAAGCTAGAATAGTGGTGCTGGATAATGTGCTGCTTGTCAGGCCCCTTGTACCTCTTAGTCCTTGGCTCATGCAGATGTCAGGTCATAACTTTGTTTTGTGCAAACAAGCATCATGTTTCTAGATCTCACTTGTGCTGCCACTGCTTTCTCTATTGATGACAAGGAAAGGTTCTGTTGTAAGACAAGTTTAAAAAGGTCCCACTGCACATAGTAAGTCCCAAAGTGTACAAAATATGGGCTGAATATGTAATAGCTCATGACCAAGTCAGTAGCAAACAGCTATAGATTTCACTGTAGCTGATCTCACACAGAGATGTGCTTTGCTGTTCTGAAACAATATGAGTTTTTCCCAGATGTGGGACATGCCAGTCTACCCAGATGTGGGTACAGTAAGTAACTTTCTCTGTGTCCCATTTCTCTGTCATTTGAGTTGATTATTGCTAAATGCTTGTAATATGTGGTTATCATGGGCATTCCAAACAGAGCTGACCCCCCCTGCAATGCCATTCAATTTAGTCCTATCAAAGATAGGACGAAAACTGCCCAGAATTGATGTATGTATGGGGTTTTTTTGGCCATGGAGTTTAAGTTATTTTTGTACAGTTCTGAGTCAGCATGAAGCAACTTTTACTGCACACCAGATGGCTCTGGAACAGGAGTGATAAACATGACATTATTTTAACCTACCTCTGGTGACTTTCAGAAAATATTGCCAGACTCAGCCTCTCCATTACTTATGTTCAATGGTCAGAGAAAAAAAAAAAAGGAGCAAGACTTGCTTTTTGCTTTTAGTTTAGTATTTTGCTTTAGAAAGCGTCTTAACTTCAACAGCAACTAGCTTGTCAGTTATAATAAAAGTTACTTACATCTTATTAAAGAATTATAATAGCAGTCAGCTCTTAGCACTTTTCACCATAACTGCTCAACCTGCTTTACAAAGGAGAGAAACATCACAATCTTAATTTTACAGATGGGGAAACCGAGGCACAGAGAAGTGCACTGATTTTCCTGTGAATCAATTTTCAGCAGGCCAGAAGCAAAGCTGGGAATAGAGCTCAGGTCATCAGAGTCTCAATCCAAAT
Organism: Caiman crocodilus; assembly: GCA_030014935.1. Classification (NCBI taxonomy): domain Eukaryota; kingdom Metazoa; phylum Chordata; order Crocodylia; family Alligatoridae; genus Caiman; species Caiman crocodilus. The sequence continues at coordinate 30,070,162 of JAGPOW010002791.1, forward strand.
CCTCACCCAGTCTGCCTGTGCAGATAGCCTCGTGGTTAAAGCACAGATTAGGATTTAGTAGGTACATGATCTGTGATGGACTTCTGTGATCTTGGGTAAGTCAATCTTTCTGTTACTCAATTCCTCCATCTGTTAAATTAGTTTAATTTCTCTTTCTTCTTAATTTAACATATACTTCTAAAAGATAGGGATGACCTCATCCTGCAGACTGTAATAAATACAACAGGACTTTGATTTTAGTTGAGGCCACAATGTGTTATTGTAATACAAGAGCCAAGGGTTAAATAGATCTTCTTACCCTTGTAGAAATAGAATTACAGGTAAAGCTGTGTTTCAAAAATATATGGGTGGCACTTGGACCTGTGTCATCTGACTAGTTAGTTCAAGGTTGTATGTACAGTTTTATAAGTACCAGAGGGAAAAATCAATTCTTGTGTGACTGCTCAAGTGAGGGATTTAGTGATATTTCCCATTACTACATATTCAGTGCCTCCCTCCAGCAAGAACTCAACCATTTTAGTGAATTACCCCAGACCCTGCAATCTTTTATTTTATATGCAGGATCATGGCATCTAGATGCTAGAGACAGACAAGGAATTATGAGAATGTATGTCTGCCTTCAAGCTACTGGCCTGAATCTAGACTGCATTGCATCTAAAATATTAAAATGGATACATTTTGGGAGTTAACCTTTGGCTACCTTGTCTATGAGCTTGCTCAGGAATGGGAAGTTGGACATCACATGGAACTTGGGTAGAACTGATACATCTAGCACAGATTTCTTCAGTTTTTGTTATACTGCATGCTTGAAGGAGAAAGAGAACGTTCCTTTTCCATATGAGTCACTGGTTACTTTCATTAGTGGTGACAGTTGTTAGTGACTTTTGTTCATAAATAAGAACACATTGACAAATCTTGGGTCATGACCCCTTCAGGGTATCCAATATTTTTTGGATGACTGAACATCAGAAATATAGGCAGACTGCTTATGGCTGTATATAAGTGGCTCAGAACCATGTTTCTGAGAAGGCTTCCCAAATGCTCTTAGTTCTGATACACCCTGTAGGCATTAGGGACTGAGGTATATAGCTCCTTTACCTCAGTAAATGTAATGCATTTGTGATATAGACATAATGAAGCATAAGACTTTGTCATTTGTGATAGGCATCAGACAATCAAGAAGATAGCAATGAAAGGGAGAAAGGAGCCTTTTGGGCCCAGAATACTAATGGCTTAGACTAGAATATAATGATGATAATTCAACAGGTCCTTGACTTCCTGCTATCTGAAGTGATGTCCTTTAGCAGGCTTTGGAATTTGTTGAATCCATGGGTTGAATCAAGATCATGAACCATTCCTGTTATCTAGGAGCTCAAAGGTCTTAGGCAGCCTTAAGGCAGTGACTGGATTGTAATTTCTTTGATTTTGACATATAGGCTAGATCTAGGCTCAGACAAATTCTGTGGGTTGGATGAGAGGTAAGCCAAAAAAGTCCTAGAGAGGCAAAGAAGGAAATTTCACCACCATCACTAATATGCCATTTAGTCTGAATTGGTCTGTAAATGAGCACAAAACCTATGTTAGTTTTGGCCCTGTTTTATGTATCTATATCTCTATAGACATATGGATGAATTGGAAGGAAACTGGAACCATCTTACTTGAGACACATGTCAAGCATTTGGTATTTACAGAAATGTATGCATTGATGCCTTCCTTTTTTTAGCCTAAGCCTGTGATGCACTGAATAACACAGAACTTGCATGGTGATCCAGGCAGGCTTTAGTAATGCAGGCTATATTGGGCATGCCATTGTTGAAGAGGCAGTGTAGAACTTCTTACAAGCAAAACTTGCAATGATATACCAGGATCAGAGTCACCAACACTAGAATATGGTAGCAAGAGAAAAGACAGCAGTGCATTGCGGAAGATGTATTTTGATCAGGAAACATGGTAAATGGGAGCAGGGGACTTTGGAGCTAATAAGGCACCACAAGAGGCATTCCAAAATTATAGCATTCTGTTCTAAAATTAACATTTTTGCTGTTTTCATTCACTGTGTGGTTCTTTGTTTTTTCTTTTAACTGAACAGTCATAATTTTCAGTGGAAAAGTAAAAAATTCTGACCAGTCCCTGTTAACGTTCTGTGTTTTTTGTTGTATTTGAAATGTTCCCTTTATAAAGGAGCATGCACTCCTGTGTATGACTCTTGGGTAGTAAAATTAACCCCCTTGCCAACCAACCACAATTACCCACAACTAAAAGAGCTGTATCTCACAAGTATGATGCTCTAGGTGCTTCATATACTTTAGAGTGTCATTGTGGCAGAAGAGCCTCAGAGCCCCCCCACAGCAGCAGAAGTCTGAGTTCTCAGAGAGAAAGCAAGAAATTCATTTAATTGCAGTCCAAAGAATACAACAACAGGAACATCTTGAGCTTCATGCTCAACTGACAAAAGAGAAGTTGCTCAGAAAGCTTAAGAATCCTAGATACCATTTAGCAAGTATGGGAACAACTGTTTTTGTTTTCCCGTACATAATGTTTGCACAACTTAGGGAAATGGAGCTGTAACAGAGAGGGTGAACCATTAAGCAATGCAGTAATGTGATGGGTCAACAGGTTCGTGTTCACATCTGAACATGAACTGGTGTGCTGTGGAGTCCCTCATCCTTCCCATTCAGAGAAGAAATGCCTAATAGGCTCCTACCAGCAAAGGAAAAATGTTAAATGGGGAGAGAACTGCAACATGGGATTGGGCAGCAGGTTTTCCCTTTCTTTAGATCTCATGATAAACTACATTTCACCAACCTGCTTTAATGATTTTTCACAAGGAAGAGAGATCTCCCCATTTCTCAGAAAAGATTTAATAGCAGCAGGCTGTAAAGTGATTTCATATAACCAAGACTTCATTATTTTTACAAAATATACTACTGTCTTTTACTATCACATTATGAAGTATTATCATAAAATGAATCTTCCACAGTCATTATGAATGTATGAATTAGTGGAATTCTCTTGTCTGTATATAAATATCTGTTGCCTATGCTGGATCTCTTCAACCAGGGGTGTCAACTATGCAGCCTATGGGCCAAATCCAGTCTTGTACAGCTGCTTCATCTGACCCTGCGAAGCTACCAGTGGGGCATGGAGTCTGGAACCATGGCCTCAAGGGAGACACCCTGCCTGGGGCCCCCGTAGACATGGCAATCAGTGGCAGGATGGCAAGTGAGGACTGTGGGACTGAAAATATATAGAAAGGTTGCAGCTATTGGGAAATACCTAGCCTGTAGTATTTCCACTGAATGCTTCCAGATGTTCAATGCAGAGGTACCAGACACGATTATAAAATAATGATGGAGCTTATAATGATTAATGATATGCATAGTCCTAAAATGTGTAGAATGTTGATGTCCATGAAATCATCCTGCTGTGGTTGTGACATTGAATACAGCAGCAGTTAGAGGAGATTCTGTAGCTAAGATGAGAGAAGCTAAGATATGAGAAGCAAAGATTTCTTAGGGTTATATTTTTTATTGGACCAACCACATAGCTGGGATAAAATTAGAAAAACTTTTGCAACACATTCTTCATCAGGCAAGAAATCCTTGTCTCTCACATAATTTATGGACCATCATGGCTACAAAATCAATCTTACACTACTGTAAGCTAAGATGGGGGTCTGGGGAGTGGTGTCAGGACATTCTCCATCAGGGCATCTTGTATGGAACTTCCTCTCCTGAACTCACCAGTTCAATCCATCAGAGCTATGATGTCTTGACATTTCAGACATGCAGCAGGATCCATTTCTCTGGAGGATGTAGATAATGTCTGTAAGTAGGAGATTTCTAGAGTAAAGTGGTAAAAGGCAGCTGATACAAAGCTCTCCTGATTTGTACTTTGCTCCATGAGACTGCTTTTCAACAGGCACATGGCTAGCAGACAGCAATAATGTCTCAGGAGTCTTTTCAGAGCATGAGGATTACACTTCCTTACTGGTTCTCATAGGAGACCATGATGCAGGGAAGCTTTGGGTGTCTTCATACACACGTGCATGCACAAAGAGAAAATAAAAGAGAAGAGTTGGACCTGATATTTACTACAACAAATCAGAGGCAGCCTAGTTTGTTCCAGGTTTCTCTGTCCCAGAGCATATACAAATCATCTGCACAATTTTGGGATAGAACTTTTTATACTTTGGAGCATCACTTTGAGAAGAAAGCTTTCAAAGCAGCTAAAAGATTGGGAATACATTAACCAAGTTCAACTGTAATCCCTGTAAAATACAACAACAGAAAAGTCCTTGAGTATTATGTGATGTCATTGAATCATCTCCAGGATCCTGTTGCAACCTTAGGTGAACCACATCTGCAAACTAAGTGAGATTGTATGCCCTATATTGTACTTTATACCTCACACCCAAGATAGAAACAAGCTGTGTCTACCTAAAGCCCCACCTGGATTTTTTCCACAACGGATTGGTTTTTTTGTTTTTACAGACCTCTAACTGAAGGATCACTTCACTTGAATTGCTTAAAAGGAGAGAAAAATTATTTGTTGAATTTACTTTCAACTCTGAAGTTGGGTAAAGATCATGCAGATGCCACCAGGGAAATATCAAGTTTAAAAACAATTATACCTTTGCCAAAGAGAAATGTCTGAAGACATCATAGAATTACAGAAAATTAGGGTTGGAAGGGACCTCAGGAGGTCATCTTGTCCAACTCCCTGCTCAAAGTAGTACCAACCCCAACTATATCATTTCAGGCATAACTCTGTCCACAACTTCTTTGGGTAGCCCTGTCCAGTGCTTTATCATCTGCCTAGTGAGAAAAAAAAATCCTAATATCTAACCTAAACTTTTCTTGCGGCAACCTGAGACAATGTTAATTCCCAAATGACAACTGTATTATAATTTTTTTAAGTGATAATTAGATTGTGAGTCTAGCCAAAATAGGTAAATTAGTAGCACCTACAGTTGATGATGACAATTAGGGAGCTCTTCAGTACATGCACAATTTCAGTTGCAGCATCAGTGAAGAAGTCCTACAGGATTTAACACAAAAAAGTGTAATTTAGCCAGTCAGTAAAAAAAAAGAGAGAGCTGTAAACAGATTCAGAGAGACAGTTCTATAAGCACAGCTGTTTGTATATTTCATGAAGCAAACACTATCTCTTTCCACCCCCCTTTCACATATTCCTCTTCCAAACACATCAAGTTTACCAACAAAACAATGCAACTTGGCTGCTAAAGAAAGGATTTATCTTTACTGCTTTCTCAGATCTTATAATAAATATAATCCCTCCTTTCATCCGCTATTTTCAAAGGTTTTTTTTTAAAACACTGGAAGTATCATACTGTTGTTCTACTAATGTGATGGAAGGTTCAGCTAACAAAACTAACTGTACAGTACAATGTCTTTGAAGACCACACTTTTGTTTCTGTAATATAATTTTAGCATGGGAACTGATTTACACACATCCACTAGACGTGATTTAAATTTTGGATTTGCAATTTGCAGGATATTTGCCAATTTATTTTTTTTCCTCTTTCAGAAAGAAATAAAAAAATAAAATAAAAAACCCAAGGTATGTATTGGATGCAATGGGCAAAGACAGGTCTAATCAACAGGGTATATAAACCATCACTTCTACATCCCTGAAGGAATTTATTTAGATATTGTCTGAAGTAAGTAGCAATGACAACTGTAATATGACTGAACTCATGAGAGAAGCTTTGGTGATGTCTACACAATGAACTTTCTATGCCACACTACTCCAAGAAGGCAGCCTCCTGAGCTGGAAACAAGGTAATCACTGTCTTGTGGTCCTACAGATGGGCTAATTAAGAGTGGGCTGTCACTCTGTTTCAGCCCTGCTATTATCCCACCAAAAGTATCATGAGGGGACTGCTACACTGCTTTCAACTTATGAGGCAATCCACACAGGGGCATCAAGAACAATAAGCTTAGCATGTAAATGTGGTCTCTGCATACATCTTTCTATGTCTTTATATGTAGAACAGCAAGAGCTATTCAGTGTTGATCTCCATCCAAAATGGTAATAATGTAAATGAAAAGCCTGTAGTTCTAAAAGAATATGATAAAAGTATCCTATAATCATGTACCAGTACCATAGAACTAAACAATGTTTGTCCAAAGAAGTGAACCCCTTCTTGACAGTGATACATTTTATACAAGTAAACTTTGGTGCTAATCATAGATTATATCAGCTACAAAACAAACATTTCAGAATGATTTTCTGTGCAACTGAAAAAGAAGGGTTGGCGTAAATAATTTTCATTATTTCAAGCTATGTATATCACTACTCATGTAGTTTGCTACATTTAGACATGGGTTACCAATGAGGGATGGGCAGATAATACATCTTTTCAGTTCAATTGCAGGTACAGATTGTCCAAAAATTCAGTTCAGATCAAAGTGATATTTAGTTTTGGGAGATTTTGAACTGAAATGAGTTCCTCTCCCACCAAATTTTAGTTTGTTTGATATAAAAGGGCCCCAAAATTAAATGAAATTCATAGGGCTACGGCCAAGCTATCCCCACCCCAACCTAATGCTCCCCTTGTCTTTATCTAAATATTTCATTCTTGTTTTATTTTAATGATAAGCATCTCAAGTACCTGGACCTTCTCACTGTGTGAACAAAGAAAACTGACCTCACAAATGAAAACATGTTAGTAAATGTATTTAGAGAATTGGATGCTAATTCAGCCTTGTCAACATCACAGCTTTAGTGGAATGATCAGCACATTCCACTTTTCCAGCAGCACTCTAGACCCACCGTGTATATGTTTGGAGAGTCTGACACATGCTATAAGACTGAGCTAACTCAGTTCCCTTCTCCAGTCTGCCCTGCTGCAATGAGAGAATCAGTACGTCACCATTAAGAAGATTTTAATGGGCTTTGGAGACATGTGATACTATTTATAATCAGCCCTCCTAGACAGTTGTTTGCATACTCCTCCCTGATGCAGTTTCCCTTGAAGAGAGTTGCTACACAATCATTACAAATTGATTGCAAAAGAGCTAACAATCATGATTAAATCATTAAATTCTTGTCTACGCTTCAGAGAGCGGAGAGAAAATTAACTTCCCACCAACCTAATTTTTTCCTGAACATGAAATAATGATTTTCTGCCCGTCTAATTACAAAGCCAACATCTGATCAAGCCGGCATCCAGAGGGGATTATCACATGCACAAGTATTAGACCTCATTACCAGCTTGAGTGCAAAATTATAACTATTTTGGTAAACTGTATAAGCAAACCATCCATTTTATAGACAACTAGGTTCAATATAGTAATTATAAGGGGTAACTGACTGAAATAAATACTCATCTGCTTAGGGGCAAGGTTATTAGATATACAATTGCACATAGAACTGAACATTCACAATAGGCAGAGTAAATAGGGAGTTTGCTTGGCTCATGAAAAGACTGGAAACCTCTTTGCATAAAATTAGAACTGGGAAAGCATGGGAAATCCTGTTGGTGAGCCAAATACATACAGTTTAAAAAAATGAGTCCTAAGAAGCTCTCCAAATTCATAAGCGTTTACAAGAGCATGACAAGTTAAAGACCATAGAAACATTTGAGGTTGCTATTCTGGGGTTTACAAGATATCAATAAATTAAAATAGTTGCACAGAAAAGAGCTCCAGATGAGCAACTATTTCAACATCATGGTCCCATTAAAGTCTAGCACATCAGACTATGAAGTATTCAGCTATTTCACTGTTCATATCTTGTCCTACCTACATTCTTTCCCTGTTAGGGCCTGATTCAGTGGCCAATTATGTCAATGGAAAGATTTTCCAATAAACCTAGGATCAGCTTTGGGCTTCTCTGATGTTTTGAAGAGCTGACACGTCTCTACACTGCAGTTTTCACTTCTTATTCTCTTTTCTCTCTAATTCTATGTGATGCAGTTAGACAATTATAAAGCCAACCACTCGATACACCCCAGAGTAAGTCTAAAAAACCAAAACAAACAAAAACCCCCAAAACAAAACATGTATTTTATGCATCCTACAAGAATGGGAAAACTTCAGGGATCTCCATTCTTCCCTAGATACATGAACAACTAAAATTAAGTATTATAATTTTTGGAGGAATTTTTCTTCATTTCAGTAATGACAGGTGGAATTCGTATGATTAAGCAGATGGTCTGGATGTAAATATGAATGATTGTATAGTTTTCTCAACCTTCTTCCACTCAGAAATCCAGCTTGCATGTGCTGAAATCTGAGCACTTGCTTACATTGTCTGCTTCACGATTTCACTGCAACACCTTTTCTGAGCGTTCTTTTGATTCTGCGTGACACTGCAGAAATGTAGAGCCAATAGAAAAGGAAACATTCTTAAATGGTTAATTGAACACTGCTATCCTAGTTCAGTTTGAATTCCAGTTTTGGGAAGGGTCCTAATTTTTAATGATAATTTCTTATCACTAACCTCCTAACACTAAACTTAAAGGCTAAGCCCCCATTGACTATAATGGTGTGGGGCAAGGAGCACAACAGGTGTGTAATCATGAAGAGAGGAATCTTTGTCATTGCTTTATGTTGTACCAATTTTTAAATTTAATTTATTTTTTTTAATTAATTTTTTAATTAAATTAAAACTCAAAAAAGATTCCATCTGGGTTCCTCATTGTGCTGACCACTATACAAACATAAGACAATCCCACTCCAGGACACTTATGATCTAAGGGTATGTATTGATGCTACGTATCTAAAAAAAAGAATTGCAATTCCACTGGTAAAACGCCCAAGTGTAAAGACATTCCATTTCTACTAGACCCAAAAATGCCATGCCCAGTAGAAACTTCTTCCTTGTCCAACAAGCTATAAGTTACCACTGGTAGACTTTCCACTGGAGGAAATAATGTTTGTACAATTACCCAATCCACATGAGCTCCTTCATCGTCCTCCAGTATCCCTGTATGTATTGCTCTGTCTTCTACCACTCTAGGGAGACAATCAAACTCCACTGCTCTGGGTAAGTCACAGATCAAGTGCCCTCCCATCAGCCCCTCTCCACAGGCCCTCCATAGGCTGTGCAGGTTTTACATTTAACCCTGAGCAAGTGTGGCAAAGCAACAGCCCCCTGCATTTGCCAGCACCTCCCACAGACCCCACATCTCGCATCATTCTTCAATCCAGATCAACTTCCTTTCCCTGATAACATGGGCCAAACAACGCTGTTTCTGGGCCCTCCTCTCACCTGACCCACCCTGAATGGCAGCGCTGTTCCTAGTGGAAGTCCATCAGTACTGTTTGGGTACAAAAGGACATGTGGACTTGGAACTGCCAGATGCTTTTGGCCCTCACCTCTCCCTTGCCCTGTGCTCAAACAACACTTGCAGGCCCTTACTGAGAATGGAGCCCCCTGACACAAACCAGCTAGACCCCACTTGAAGTACCCTAGCTCTAGCTATGGTGGCAGGGCTTTTCACATTGCAGCCCCAACTATACCATCGCAAAGCCCCACTACCAGGGCCAGAGTCTCAGCCTTAGTAGTAGGGTACAGGCCCAGGAATGTTTCAAGCAAAGTCTCCCACTGCAGCTAAAGCTCCAGCATGAAAAGAGAGCAAACACTCTCTAGGTTTGCTGTTTGACATCTTGACAGCTAGCTGAGTAGGAGTGGGGTAGGAAGGGATGGATGGGGTGTTGTGGGGGAAGGGGAGGCATGGTCCCCTGGGGCTGCTAAACAATCAGTCCTGAGCTGTGGCTTTGGGTGCTGCCAACTGTTTCCAGGCTAGGATACATGCTCTGAAGTCCTGTGGCTGGATGCTCTCTACAGCACAAGCAGTCTGCAAAGCAAGCACTTCACCCCTTCAATGGATGTACAGGGTTCTACTGGTAGTGTTTCCAGCTGCTCACACTAAACTGCTAGACATCTACCAGTTCATTTAAATGCCTACACATACCCTAAAGGACCCAAAACAAACAAAGCATTGGGAAAGCTGATAAAGGTGAATGGAAAAAGTGAAAAAAAGAATTGCTTTCCCAATAGATTTGAAGCTCTATGTCCTCTTGATGTGCAAGATTTTTGATTCCTAGTCCTCTCTTCAGTATTACATTCAAGTATGCATATCCTATATATATGTAATATAGATGAGAAAAGATGAAGTAAAGATAAATAGATTATGGAAGGTTATATGTATATATAAAATCTTAGATATATTTATATAATTTCCATGGTTTGTTTGTCTTTACTTCATCTTTTCTCACTCTGAAAAAAAATTAGACTACCTTAGCACTTTTTCAGCATAACATACAGAAAGGTACTTTCTTATTTCAAGAAAATAAGGGCTTTACAAAGCAGAAGAGTAGTTAGGTATATTTTAATTGGTGAAGAAAAAACTGAAATGAAACTGAGTGAATATCTTGAAAAATTTAGGTCACCTGACAGAAGGAATTCCATTTCCAGATCACTTTCTAAATACAATGGATCCAACCTGAACAAAAAGAGCCATATCAAACCAAGCAATCCTTCTATCTGACCAAACTTACTTACAGCATTAAGGAACATTAGTATAACATATCCTGAACTAGTGTCTATTCCTTCTCCTTCTCAGCCAGTACACTGGCTCTCATTTTAGACATTCTTACCTAGGAGTACATCTCAAAGAACATCCAGCAGCAGTGACATAACAGTACCGCCTCATCAGAGTATCAGGAGACTCAATATTTTCTTGCAACAAGAACATAAAGGCTTTCCACTTTGAAACCTTTATGCATGCAAACCCTTACGGACAAAGATTTCAGCATATAAAAACAACGTGAAAGAATAACCAAATAAACAGATCATCCTAAAAGTCCGTAGAAGAAAATGTATATAAAAAATTTCTATCAAATGTTAGGAAAACATGGGAAATAGATCTGTTTTAAGTTCCAAAAAAACCAGAAACAGTTAATAATTGCTTGCAATTTTCTTTCCCTTCAACTAATTCCATACTTAATGTTGCTGCTATTTACATTACCATCTGATTTCCAGCATGTAGGAGCAGCATGCCACAACAAGCACCAAGTTCTCAACTCACCTTTTCTATACCTCTTATATGAATATTCTTATTCGGCGCATAGAGTCATGTCAACAAGATAGAGCTTGCTCTAGCTCCCACAAAGTGGAAAAGGACACCATAGAAAGCAAGGTAGTTTCATACCTACCCCTTCACTTCTGAGATCCAACCTTCTATAGTCCAACAATGTAGGCTCGTCTACACATGCATTGATTTGGGTTCATTTTACTCAGGTTTCTGGACAGGTGTCTACTCATACAGGGACTAGGGAGCAGATTTGCTGCTCTCAGGAAATTTCCAGTAGCCCTGCAATGGGGCTCTGCCACCACTGGGGGAAATTCCAGGCTCCAGCTGCAACTGCCAGCAGTCCTCTTCAAAAGCCAGGTTTGCTCACTGCTCTCTGGCTAGTCACTTCTCTGCCCAGGAGCAGCACGCCCAGTGAGGCTGATGTCCTGCAGGCTAGTGGACATGGGAAGCATGCAGCACTTCTCTCCTTGCCCACTCAGCCTCCCTCTGCTATGGCTGCTCCAGCCCCTGCTCATGGCAGCAATGACCAGAATCCTGGGCTCCTGCTAGCTGCTGAGCTGGCCCTGCTGGCTGGCTACATAGCCATCTTGCCCCATCTGGCTCGCCCCATGACTGCCTGCCTAGCCACAGCATGTTGTCCCAGGGCTGCCACTGCCACCATGCAGCTCCGGCCAGCAGGGACACAAAAGAAGGGCTTCTGGATACCACCAGCAGGGCTGCTGTCACCCTCCTGGGCCCACTTACCAGGCCCACTTTAACTGCTGCCTGAGCCAGACCCATGGCCTGATGGAGTACACCTTTCAGCACCTCAGGGCCTGCTGGCACTCCCTCAGCACCCACCTTGAAATTTCCAAGGACAACCTCCCCAGTTCATCATCACAGCGTGTGTGCTGCAAAACATCTGTGAGGCCTTGGAGGAGCTCTTCCACGAGGCCAGGGTGGAGGAGACATGACACACAGACAATGCCTATCAGCAGGAGCACCACTTGCAGTCGCAGTGGTGGGCCCCCCTGCTGAGGCCCCAGGAGAGCTGTGCACCTGCCAGGGTGGGCCAAGACACTGGAGGCAGGAAGCCCTGGCTGACCACCTCCTCCAGCACTCCTTGTTGTAGCTCACCTGCACTGCCACTCATGGACCCCACCCCCCTTGCCCACCCTCAACACCATGCTCACCGCATGCACATCTCACAATAACAACTTTTTGTTTTCTTCACATTAACCAGAGACCCCTCTCCTCACCATCCCCAACAGAGCCCACCTCCCCTATCCTCCCTCAACAAACAGAGCCCCTTCACCGCTGAACCCACCTACCAACAATAAAAAACCTTCCCCATGAAAACTATTTACAATATCCTTTGAGGGCCATCCCCAGCCTCTGGCTGTTCCCCCATGGGTACGCACGCTGCAGCAAGTACAGCAGATGCGGCGGGGGGCTTGTCTGGTGGTGATGGCAGCTATTGAACCCCCAGCATGGGTTGCTCCCCATCTGGCAGGGAATGGCCAGGGCCAGCATGTGTTCCTGGTACTGCTGCAGGCAGCTCTATCTCCATACTTGCATGGAGCCAGGGTGAACAGTGGGGCTGAGCTCAGGTGGGGAAGGGGCTAGGTGGCACTGGATCTGGGGTGAGGGGTCGGCCAGGGACTCCTGGCTGCTGAAGACAGCACATGATCTTTTCCCAGGCCCAGGCAGGGGGCCTGCTGTGGGGCAATGGATCGCTGCCAGGAGGCAGGCAGAGCTAGGGTCAGGGGATGGGCAGTGGGTGGCACAAACACAACTACCAGGGCCATAACTGTGTCAAGCACCTGGCACTCACTGTGCAAGGCCTACACTGCCTGGCCCAGGATAGCATTCTGCTCCCACAGCAGTTGGATCTGCTCACGCTCCAGGACCAGGAACTCTGCCGAGAACTCTTGGTCTACCTGGTCCCACACATCCTTGTGAGTGACATCTTCCACCTGCCAGGTCTGTGAGTCTTCCAGCCAGTCCTGCATTGTCACCACCAGATGTTGCAGAAGGACAGTGCAGTCCTGCATCCACCCCTGGTGGAGCCAGTGTATCTATAGGGCCCTGGCTGTGGGTGGTGGCAACCCTGAGGCTACATCTCAGCTTCCAAGGATGGCCTCTCCCTGTGTGCAGCTGCAAGATGTGCAGAGCCATGAGACAGAAGCTGCTTGTGAGAGTTTGCAACATATTTCTGATAAGATGTTCTGTACTGAGGGCTGTGTGCTGTGTAGCCTCATATTGGGGGTCAGGCATGCATGGGTGCCCATGGACCATGGTAAGTCAGGTGGGCATGCCTGGGCCCAGGCAGCCACCAGCCAAGCTCCCTGTTCCCACATGCTCTCCTACAGCCAGTGGGTTGCTGAGTGCTGGCCACAGGCAACCTGCTTCCCATTCCCAGACCAAGACAGGGCAGTCGTCTGGCAGTACCTGCTGCTGTGGCTCCAGACCCCAATCCTCCACACCTCCTCTTGCAGGTGAACCACTGTCTTGTGCTGTTTCCCAGCCCATGGCAACTGGGCTTGCAGGGGTGGTCAGGCTCCCAGACAACTGGGATGAGGTGCTGGCCACACCCACACCCACCCCACAGGGGGCTTCTCCAGGGAGGCACCCCAGGGCAGCCCCCTGGTACACCAGCACTGCTCCCCAAGTACGACCCTGCTATGCATGTTGCAGGAAGTGAGTGAGGAGCTGTTTGCATGGACCAAGGGTGCCTGATGCACTATGCTCTCCTGCTATTGATGGCCATGATGCCCTGGGTGCACCTGCACACCTGATATGGGACCGTGAGCTATGATGGTGGGGGGGGGTAAGCCCAGGATGCCCGTAATGTCCACTGCCACCTGAAGGGCTACCTGTGGCTGCACTACATATCCTTGCCCCTGAAGCCAAGGAGGCCATAGTCACCAGCATCAACACATTTGTGTGTCTGAGGCCTGTGCCCACTTAGCTGCAAAGGCATGGGTTACTCAGTAAAGTTCTGCATGGTGACCCACTGTGCCCACAAGGCCTTGACCTTTATGCAACTGCTGAACTGACTGGTTGTGCCCATGTTCCCACATTCAACCTGACAGGGTTTCATACACACGGGCATTGAAGCACCCACCCAAACTGGCACTGCATCTCCACCTCACCCCACAGCACCATAAGGGTCACCAGTCTCTTGGTCCAGCTGGGCCCTATGTGTAAGTCATGGGTGTGGGTATAGGCATGGATGTGGGCCTGAATGAGGAGGACGGGATCATCATAGGTTCCATGCCAGCTCTCTGGGCCCCTGCACAGCTGTCTCTGTCCTGCTGGGCCTGGGAAGCTGCCTGCAGTGCCCAGTGCAGGGGTATGGTACCAGACTGGCAGCCACATAGCAAAAGGCACAGGGCAGGCTGCTGGGGGTGGGCTGCAGGCACATGGTGTGAGCCCTACTTATGAGAAGCTGCCTGCAGCTGGGCTTGTGGCATGACAAGTGTGGCCAGAGGCTGCAGCACCCTGCTGGCCTGGAGAGCACTGTCCTGGCAGCTGCATGGCACTGTGGCGCCAGGCAGAGGCGCTGGGCTGCAGGCAGACTGTCAGAGCTAGGCTGCAGCCTGCCCAGGGGGACACACAGCCTGGAGTGCCCTCAGGCTCCTTTCTGGTGTGCCCCAGGGCTCAAAATGCATGCAGGCTTTTAAAGCCTGAGGCAGGGGCTGCCATACAGGCAGCCCAGCTGGGGGCAGGAGAGGATCCTAGCCTGGAGTCCTAGGGTTAGCTTGAAGCCAGCTCCCTAATGGCAGGGCAGAACTGGGAGTAAACATGCTCCTAGGTCACATCTACATGTTGGTTACAGTGTAGTAATTAATCCCGCTTAGATTTGCTACCTGCACTTGCTAATATTAAGGGATTTTGCTGCACAATAAGTGGGCACATGTTTGCAGTGAACTATGCTACTGTACATTTAGGCATCTCGTGTAGACACTCCCCCTGTGTGGTCAGTTACTGTCAAACCAACCTCTGCCATTCCCAATTTGGTAGTGGCTTACATCCAATCTGCTTTGGTGCAAATGAAAACACAGGGTGCAAAGTAAGGTCATCATATGGAAACAATTTGTTTCTACTTCTTATGCTCTTCAATTGCTCTTATAGTGTCAATATACTCTGTACATTAAACAAAATATAAAAAACAATCTAGATGGAGTTCATATTACTGATTTGTAACCTCTAAAGTCACATTTTAAAGAAGTAAAACAATGTTTCCATTTAGCAATACAGAAGAAATCTGAATTAATGAACATCTTGTTATTTATTTACTAGATAATCTAAACTCATCTTTTGTTATTGTTTTAAAATAATTTATTTTGAAGTAGATACTTCATATAAAATAAACCCATCTTCAGAATCACACACTACAGAATAGATTGGACCCTGAATCACACACTACAGAATAGATTGGACCCTGAATAATACCGGAATCATCTAAGCTATAGAGATGCATGTGCAGAAGATGGGTAAATAAAATCCAACCCACTCCTTCCCAATCTCAGAAAGCTTGGCAGTTTTTCTAGGGAAAGGCAGTTGATTTAAGTGGATGAGACTTCAAAGTACAGGAGAAGAAATCCAAAGAAATCTAAACAAACCAAATAACAAGTTTAATGCAGTTCCAGTATATCGTCCATTATATTTTTGGATTTTTTAAATGTTATTCTTTCTCCTAGTGTTGGATACATAGTAGCTTTATAGAATGTATAAATTATATAATTACTTGCAATATAGTATTGACCCATTAGATGCCTATGTATACTATACTAAGTTCCAGACAAGATGTGATACCTGGTAAACAATGAAGACAAAGCTATGACTCAAGCTCTGTAGAAACTTGTTTTTGTCCTTGATAGAATTCTTTGATGAATGCCCCCTGTTTAGGGCTAACAATTAGGAACATAGAACTTCAAGGGACCACCTTCATTACCGAGTCCTGCCCCATGCAATCTCAGGCAATTATATAACTAATATTAGTTTAAAGGGATCAACAAGAACATTCACCCCTACCCCTCCTGCATTATTCCATGACTATAAATCACGCTATAAATATAGGCTCTTTAGTTAAAAAAAAACCTCTGTGGTTAGTTTATATTTAAAGAAAAACTAAAAGTCATTATCCACAGAACTCTTGGAACTACACAGCATGAACAAGGTGATTTGTTTTCTATGATCTCTCCATTATTATAATCACCTTTAGATGTTTGAAAGAATGATGTATGAATGAAAGAAGATGTATGAAAGAATAATATTTTGGGGGGTCTAAAGTATGATTGTTAAGTTGACCAGGTCCCTTTATTTATTTGTTCCCTGGACATTATTGCTTCATTATGCACTCCTATAGACTACCCGCCTCTTTGTAAACTGTGTTTAGTTCTTGTCACCACATCTCACAAAAAGATATACTTTTAATTGGAAAGGGAAAAAATGAAAGAGAGAGAGACAAAGAGAGTAATGACAAGAGAAGAGGTTAGTTTAGAAAGAAGAACAAAAATGTGAGGTGTTGTATATAAAACAACAAATGATGTAGAAAATATAAATGTATCCTTCTCTTTAATACATGATTAGGAAAATGTCCAGCAACTTCAAAAGTCAACAAATGGTGTCCTGGCAATCTTTAAAATCCCTTGGCTGGATCATCAACTGGCATAAATTGGCATAGTTTCATCACAAAAAAAAAGCTTCAATAAGAAACCCTTCTTTCCTTCATTCTAAGCTTCAAAAATTTGTTCCCCAAACTCACTCAACATGACATTGTATGTTGATCTAAAAAATACGGGAATCCAAAATGTAATTAGCTCTTTTTAAAATGTCACTGCACACAGAGCTCCACTGTTATGGATTGAGATGACATTCTATGTTACTGCAGAACTACATCGGGTATTTTTAAATTAGGCTATCACTCTCCATCAAGTGTTTTTTCAGACTGTGAATCTGAATATTGCTCTTTAATCTGAGGGCCTGATTCTGTGAAACATCCAGAAACTCAGGATGCTAAACAATACATACTTCAATATTTCCTGCCATTCATTTGCTACTAAATTAAAACAAAATAAAATTAACATGCAGAAATAGAAGAAGGTGCTATAAGCAATGTAACATCAGCAAGAGGCTCTTTTTATTCACCACAGCCACTCATTATGTATCACTGAGAGAAATCCTGCTGTTTTCTCTGTTTGTAAGGGAGCCTCAAGCCTTTTCGCAGCAGCTGTCACTTGATTCTCAAAAAATGGGCTTCTCAGCACCATGGCGATTAAATACCATTACAACTTTCCTCCTTCTGCATACTACAGTAGGCAATCAATATGGGCTTACATTTTATGAGACAAGGAGTTAACTTGTTCAATTACGGTGCAGACAGCTCTATTCTTTTGTAACAAGTAATCTGGGTAGGGAAATCGATACTGACAGGCCCGATGCACGCCAGCTAATTTCATATTATCCTCAGCCAATCAGGTAGCTCAGAATAATAGAGTTGTTGTTACAGTTCATTATGGTGAGGTGGGATCAATATCTGTACAATAAGAGGATTGGCAATGCATCTGCTGCATAAGTAACCCTGAAGGGAAGAAGGTCCCACTAGTGCAGCAGGCAAGCTCTCATTTACATAGCCGGTGAAAACAACAATGTATGAGAGGTCTCTGCTCCTTGACCTACAATTAAAGACGAAAATATCCCAGAATTGGAGCAGGATAAACAAGCCTCCCTCGTCTACCAGAGAAATAAAACACAGAGGGGCCAAAGTTGAATAAAATGTTAATGGGAGATTAAAAGACATGCATATGCTTCATAAAATGAGATAACACACACGCAGCTAAATGAACCAGAAACAATCTATTATTTTTGAAGCATTACATTAACATACAATGTATGTTTGACAAAATACAAGAAAGGTAGAAAGAAACAAGTAATCACATTTTGGTGAAAAAAAATTTCTCTCATATACACACACGTGCTATTTCATTTAATATATTTTCCTTATGCTGCAAAGTCTAAACCATGCTACCTTTTCTTATGCAATATAACCAAAAGGTGGAACAAAATAAATGCATGTATCTTCTATTCAAATTAGAGGTTAGAGAGAGAGGGAGAGGGAGAGAGAACTCAGCAGCTGAACTAATTTAAAAAAATAACTAGTTTGAAAGATATTGTAAAACATTTACCTCGTTTAGGAGGTAAAAGCACAAGAAACAACTAAAGCCAATTAAGAAAAAGGGGTTATTTGCAGTAATATAAGGTGTTAGCTGATGGTTACATCTGCATTGGACAATAAACAGGTTATTTTTACCTGGTCCCACCCTTAGAATCAGAGACCAAAGTATTACTAATATCTTGTAAGGATGTTCTGTAAGCACTCAAGTGCACCTTTTCAACAACATGTGACACTTTGGGTATGCCTATATGTGCTTTTACATGCACCTGAGCTTAATGTCACCTTATGCGCATTAAGGTGATTTAGGCACTCATCTACACGTGCATTAAGGCACTTTAACGCAGCGTGCAGATCACCCAGTCAGTCAACACACACAACATTCAATTCACTTTAGTGCATCTACATGTGCATTAAGGCACTTTGGCTATTTGTGCCTTCATTTGATACCTGTTGTTGGCACAAATAGCCCAAAATTGCCATTTAAAGGCACATTAAGGGAGTGCATGTGTAGGCCCACAACCTTAATACACCTTAAAAATGGTCAATGCACCTTAAATTGGCATGTGTAGATATGCCCTTTAGGTTTTTATTGTATAAGTTCTGAATACTGACTTACAATAGAACTGCAGGTACATATTGCCTCTCTTCTTATTGTAAAATCAATGGCAAAACCCTATTTGACTTCAAAGGGGCCAGAATTTCACCAGGTTTGGGGGCCACTAAAAACTGAAAGAAATAAACTTAGAGACGACTTTTGAAAAAATGCCATAATATACTAGTTATACTACATCAGAAGTAACATATATCCAGATGTTCAGTTGTAGGAAGAGATCAGAATCCCATGAGTGTATTTTGAGACAAACTAAGAGCAAAAGCTAATATCTTCTAATGTAGCCACTACTTTTAGGTAAGTCAGATTTTGAGAGCCTAACTTTGAGTACAAATACTGTGGTATCCAAAACTGACATTTGTGTTCTTAAAAAGTTGCCCAAAAGATTTTGGTCATAAGCAAGTGTTTGTTCTGAAATAGCTTGCTATAGAATTTTTCCCAAAAGAAGGGTCCAATGAAGGGTCTGTGCCCTAAGAATAAAATTCTCATGATCTTCAATGGAGGACTTCTGTGTGCACTGCACTTGCAAGAACTGGTTCCTCTACTAGATAATATTGTGATTCTTTGTGCTAGTGAATGGAAGGCTGAAGGATTCAAAATCTGATCCCGTATTTTTAATCAGCTCCTTTTGGTAATACTGCTGCTTAGCTTTAAATAGCACTGTATGGTATGACTTCAAAACACTGTGCATACATTAAACATATAAATTCACCCTAAAGTTTCGGTACCAGTGTAACCACATGGGAAGGGAGCTGATACCAGAATTCCAAAATGGAAATTTCATACATTATTCAAAGATCACCTTTAGAATCTTGCCAATTTTGGCTTTGATAAACAGATAAGATTACCTGTTTTCTTGACCTATATAACCAAGCTAGTATAAGCAAGTTTGTTAAAGCTATCCGTTGCTTTCTTGAATATTTTAGCCATGAATGTTTGCAATATTTGCATTAAACTAAAAGATTTTTTTTTCTTTTCATTTCAGATTCTTCACTCCTATTCCTTCCAATGTGCTGTCAAAGGAAAAACAAGAAAATGCAACTACAATAATGACAGTTGTGTGTCTGCCTTTATAACAGAAATGTATAGAGTCTTATATCAACATTTCTATGCAGCAAAAGTGCAAAGTGCTCAGACAAGCTGGAAAATACACACTATCTTGCTTTGGTCAGGTTTTATTTATTTTAAATATTGAGTGAAATAATCTGAGTGGCCTTATGCATTAGGGGTTTTTTTCAGCCTCAGGAAACTAGAGTTCAAATCTGCCCGAGGGTCACAAGTGTAAATGAGTTTAGTGGTTTCAACCTAATCCCTACTGGACATTTATCCATATCAAAAGCCCTCTATATAACTCTGTGTACTTGAGCATGATTATCAGTTTTTACTCATGGGACGCCCAGGACCAGTGATTTACAAATCAGTGAATTGCTAAGGTACACTGGCAGGGCCAGGTGGAGAAAGTTTGTTTGGCTTGTGTTGCCACTGGGTCTGATTTTCTAGCCATTTAACTTTGTTTCTGATAAGCAGCAACATACTAAGTTTTTACTTCTTCCTTCTTTTGCTTTTTCAAAAATTCTACATGGTGTTTAGAACCGTGCTTTGTACTAATGGCTTTATAGGGCCAATGTGACAAAATACAAGTTTTGTTAATACCATGGCTAGTTAGTCCTCTATTAAACTATGACCTTTTAAAGTTGCCTGATCTAGTCCATTATTTTATCCATCCTTATTCATGGTCTATTAAGTACTTTGCATAGACACACTATAAAACACAGCCTTGGAGGAGAGTGCATCACTATCTAGTCTTACTTTTGCATCAACTACTGCAGGACTCAGTCATATCAATTTAATGATAAAAGCAAAGACTATACAGGCACTTGCACTTGTGTAGTCACTCACACCAATACGAAGTGGACATAAGGCCTGCTACATGGTAAGGGCAGCAGTATGGCAGTTCACTTTGGAAAGATATTTACTGCTACAGAAGGGATATTGCAAAATGCCAGCCTTAGTGCCCATTCTTCGGCTGAAAGCCAAAGTGTGATGCAAACTCCTGAAGGACTGAATTTGAGAAAGGAACTCTCCTCACAGAGTTCATATGATTCATGTTGCTAGGGAAACCACCTCTTTTGTCTGTGATGTGGGCACAACAGCTGCCTCATTCAGATCTCATGGCTGCAAAATAATGTCCTAGTAGATGCATCGGGGGGGGGGAAAAAGAAGAAAAAGCAGAGTACTAGAAAATACTTATAATTATATGTTGTATTGATCCCTTTATCCTGATAAAGGCACTGACCATTATTTTTGTTTCTTGGGAAAAAGAGAGACTTTACAAGGAATAAATGAAATATGTGGCTCACTCTCTCTTTCTCTGTCTCTCTCTTTCTCTGTCTCTCTCTCTCTCTGTCTCAGGGTGGATTTAGACATTTCTATTATTTTCAATTGGGAGACAAAGCCAAAGGGAAAATTACTTATCCTTTTTCTCTTGGGATATACCAATGGTTAAGTGAGGCATATCAAAGGTAAGACCATTGAAGACAGATTAGCAGATTCTTATCTACCATCATGTACTCTGGAGTAAATGTAAATCAATGTGTATTACCTGGGAGCTACCAGAAACAGTCAGATTGAGAATTGCTCTGAGAGCTCTAGCAGGCCTAAGTGAGAAATATGTGCATTTCCCAGTAAGGAATAAATGGTTCTAACTTGTCCTCAGAGAGCCTTCTTATGTATCAGCATTACTGCTCTCTTGATACATGTTCATTTTGTACAGCAGTGTCACAAGTACAGGAGCTATAACAGTTAGCCGAAAAGACCATTATTTTTAATTCTGAAGCCTTTGAGCTTTTTAAAATCAAGGTAAATTAATAGAGGGGTGAAATAGGGCTTTGTTTCATTAAGAACAAGTAGATTTCAAAGATGACAGGTGCGTATTTTTCCCCTCATTCTCCATGTTTGCATTGTAAAATATACATAGTTTTTTAGATTAGGAGCCAAACCTACAGGCTTAATTTGCTCACCAAAAACTAACAAATTACTGGACTAAGACAACTTAGAAAATGTGACAAAAAAATTGTGTGGCTTCATAGAACATACTACAGCCCCAAGACATCTACTTAGATACTGGCAGATACTGTACAGTCTTTCAGGTCAGGTACAGATATTACAGGTCTGCCAGTATAAGTGATCAGAAACCTGCTTATGCCTGTAACAGAACAGAAGTGCAGCACACATGGACTGGTTTTAAAATGGTGGAAACTGGTCTAAGATTTGACAATCCTTCCCCCTCCCTTCTCCCCTGCCCCAATCAAAGGGCAAATGTGTATTCTGTTCACTACCAATTTAAACTGTACCACATAGAAAACCGCAGAACTTGAATCGGTTCTGCCTCAGGCTTTTTAAGTGTCTATACCTAGTCTCAGTGGAGTGCATCTTACTGAACTAAGCAGGGGACTAAAGTTCTATATTCCAGAATTCTCTCTCAGCTCTGCCCCAACTAACTTTATGGTCACAGTTGCATCAAAATCTTTGTAGCCTCAGTTTAGCCTCTGATAAAATGGTGATAAGAAGTACACTACTTTCTCAGGTTGTTTTTGTAGTTACTGACAGAGGCTGGATCCAGATGTGCAGGCATGTATGGTTTGTGGTGCTGCAAACCTCTTTGCACAAGTTGCACACAAGTTGCACATTAATCAGTGTGTGGAGCTGCTAATTTTCAGTGGCTGAGGCAAAATTTGCTACCAGGATTTCCAAATATTAAAAAAAATTCCTGGCAAAAAAGCAGCACGGCACAACCCATGCTGAAATGGCTAGCGCTGGTACAAATGCAGAGGTGGGGGATCAGGCTGCCCAGGACTGTTTGCTCTCCTGTCGCCAAGCACTGAGAGGCCCCTGTGCAAAGGCACCCTGTGTCCATGTGCCTCAGTGCAGGGGTCTCATTGTGGAGCCCCCGCACTGAGGCATATAGAGCCCCTGCTCTGAGGCACCCTGCAGCCCATCGCCATGTGCTGTTCTCCAACTGGAGGGGGCGCAGGGTGCCTCAGAGCAGGGAATAGCTAGCCCCTGCTGAGGCACCCTGTGCCCCAGGGAGCCCTCTCCCCTGCAGCATGTGGAGAAGTGGGACAATGTGACCCCTCCCCTGTAGCACATGGAGCAGCAGGACAATGTGCCCACTACTATTTGTGGGCTTGCCCCTGCTCACATGAACCTGGCCAGAGAGAGCAGAGTGCCCAGCATGAATCTTTGCAACCACAACAACTAGTGCACTTGTGTAATTATGCTCAGTACTGCAAGATCTTTTCACCTTTAGCTGTGGATGCTGCACATAAATATTTCTAACAAACAACTACAGCATTTAACAACTGCTAAAGCCATGGATATAATTATTAAAAGACACTAGGCAAATTCACGTTAATTACTTCATAAAAGAAACAAAAGTAATAGTAGAGGAAGAGTTAAATGCTCTACTAAAAGGAAGAAGCTACAACTAATCACAATTAAGAGGAAGTCCCAAGCTATTTAAATGCTACAATCCAATTATATCAGGTAAAATGAATTACTCCTTTAATGCTGACTTTATATGAGGATACCTTCTTATTGCTCTCATTAATAATCATCAGACATCATTTTAGCCCATATTGGCTGCAATAACATTTCTATTAGCATCATGGTTTAGCAGGGCTGACAATTAAAATAAAAAATAAATCAAACCCAGAACTGAATAAATGTAATTATAGTTCAGAAAAGAGTTTTTATGACTATTTGATTAGTCAACTGAACAGTACTTATCTTTTAAATCTTAAACTTGAGCTAAATGAATTTTTAGGCATGCTATTACAGTCATTCTTGAAAAAAAATAAGATTCCAGATGTGCTAAAGAGTTATTTAGCTGCCCTGGAAAAAAAAATGTAATGCATTAGTTGAGACATATCAACTAAATTGGACTTAACGGGCATGTCTACACTGTCAAAGGACTGTGCTAGGGAGACCTACAGGAAAGCATGCCAGGCTTTCTCTGTGTACATCATACCGTAAAACAGATGCAATGTAAACACCTTAATGTGAGGCTCCTTCTCCTGGGAGTGCAAATCAAGCACTTCACTAGGGCAGCTACACTAAATCAGTTTTGGAAGAGAGAGTACTGTACAAGAAGTTGGTGTGGCCCAATTCATAATAGTGGACCCTTCTGCAGTCCTTTCATGGCATGGATACACCCAATGAGTGGAATCATTACTACCAGAATTATGGGAGGCATCTACTGTGGGGGAAAATAGGCATAAAGCAAAAAAGCAGGCTTCTACACAGCTTGAGTTCCAATATTTGTTGGCCAGGGACCATGTTCTATGTGGAAATCTTTATATCATACATCTAGCAGCCAAATAATATATCATGAAAACATACATCATTATGAATACAACCAACAGTCACTTAGACATCAGGTTTTACTCATGGCTAATAACATGGGTTATCTATACATCTTTGGCTCATGTAACTTCTATGTGATGGGAATAAGGGCCGAAGAACTGCTCAGAATACTTCAGCCTACATATAAGGATGGAATAAACTGAATAATAGCTATCAGCTGATTATATATAAAGTAAAACAAAGAATAGAAAGAACCAAGAACGAATCCTTCAAAAGGTGAGAATTTATTTATGGGCTAAGAGCAAATAATGTCTGAGGCTTATCTAGGTCAAAATATGGAATGGTGCCAGCCACAATCATGCTCAAAGAGATATATGAAGGTTTTGTAAAGTTATAAAACAAATATTTGATCAAATATATATCATCATCAAATTTTCCCCAGGAATTTGCAGAATTTCTACTTTCAGCCTTAAATATATGGTGCTGACAGTTTGCAAGTGATTCATGTACACAACAAAACATGAAGTACCACTACTTGAAAAAAAGAGAGGAGGAAATGAGACATTTTGATAAGATCTCCTATATTTTCAGTATTTTCTCTTTGTGCTAAAACCTCATTATAAACTTCTTCGAAATACTTCGCAAGTTTCATATTTTAAAGAATACAGGCTGTGTCTACATGAGATGTTTTATTGCGCAGTAGACTAATCTACTGCACACTAAAACATTATCATCTACACAAGCAGGCACGTACTGTGCAGATTAGCCTACTGCACAGTAAAGCCAAATAACATAAATTGAATGTGTAGATGTACCCACTGTCAAGTAGCTGATGCCTTTTGCTACATCAGAACACCATAACAATTACATTCTAATATCCTTACATTATATTACCTCTACCCTAAAATATGATTTTAATAAAGTTCTATCCTCCCCTATGAAAAGAAGTAACAGCAACTTAAGTTGTGACCCTAGTTTCCCTTCCATAAAAATTATCAAGCAGTGAAAAATAACCTAAAATCCAGCTACAAATGTTTTGTTTTAGTGGCCTTTTGGGAAAGGTACAATATAGCTCAATGTGAGCATGTCTTATAATATTATCAGGAACTGTAAAGCAGGGAGTGAGTTTTCCCAAGGAAGAAAGGTCAATTAATTTACCCAAACACAGCGTAAAAGTCAATGGGAATTTGGTGCCAAGCCCTCTTGCAGGATGTCTTATGTGTTTTTAGTAGAAGCTTAACTTTTTGTCATGAAAATTTATGACAACATGTGCACTTTATCCAGCCATAAAGTATGAACTGCCCACTTTTGTATGGTGAGTTATATATCTTGCTTTTTTGTGTCTTTGTGACAAGGCATTTATCAGAAGTTCCAGAGATGTTGGAATCTGCCATGGCCTCAAACCTGCAACCTCTGGACTGTCAACTATGCACCTTAGGGTCCATACCACACCAGCCCAGCCCCCCTGAGTTGTATGTAACTGTAGTGGTATAATTTTCAGCATATATTGCATAAAGACTAAAGATGTACCCAAGCCATAAATCTGTCTGAAATTCAAGCTATCAGATCTAGGACATTATTTGAACCCCGTTTTCATTAAAATATTGCCATCAAGAAATGCTACTACGGGGACTTATAGTTTATTGCTATCATGATTTGACACCAATAACCCTATGTTTTATGGATAAAATATTCTAAAGCCATTCCTACTAGCCAGTTCTTTTCTCTGACAAAATTCTAATTGCCTTTACACCAGATTTTAGAATCTATATTTTGCTACTGCTTGTTACTTACACATCTTCAACACAGCAGCCATACTGCATGTGCCTATGATGTTTAAACACACGTTAGTCTGTCGGGCCTTTGTCAACTGAAAAAAATAATGAATGCAAAGATGATAATAGTTTAATTTAATAGGAAAGCCAACCCCCCCTTCCCCCTTGGTGCTCACCTGCCAATAAAAGCTCCAGTAATAACAGCCCATGAAATTGCTTGCTTGTAAATCTGGGGGGAAAGGATCTACAAGAACAATCTTCCTCGTTCTTTGTTACTACAGAGCATAGCAAAATGGGGTGTTTTCCATGAATAAGGTACCTTGGTTGTCTTGCAATACAAGTAAGTAAAACTAATGTAAAAAGTGGCTTGGTATAAGAAATAATCCAGGATGCTTGTGGATACCAGGTAGTTTTACTTAAATGCCTATTGAAATAATAATCAGAGACATTTTAGCTAATTTTCCTTTTTCATTATGTTATGGTTTCTGATTGCTCACCAGGTGTTGGTCAAAAATACATATCCAGGATGTTTACCCTCTGCTTGCTTAAAGTTAATCAAGGAGGTTTGGTTATATATAAAAGGAGGGTCTGTCTACACATGCAATAAGGCATAGGTCTAGCATTGACAGAGAGGATCTCTATTATTCTTGTATGCAAGAAGCTTGCAGTTATTGAAGTATTTATCATCACAACATTCCTTTGGGGGTAAGGGAAAGGCTAATACAGCAATTTTCAAAAGTGACCAATTATGGGTGACTGGTACCACCTTAGTCAGTGGGAGCACTCCCCAGTGACTGGTCAGTGACTGGGGGGAGGGTCCCCCCACGGCCAATCACGCTGACCGAGAAGTGGCTGCAGCACTCCTGGAAGTGGCTGTGGCACTTTAACTGGCACTGTCACTCCCTGCCTGCCCTCCCTGCCCATTGCCTAGGTGGGGAGCGTGGCCAGTCAGGGGGTGCACCAGTGCTCTCAGGGGATGCACATGCACCCCTGTGCATCACCACTATTAGCAGTAATTCTGACTGCATGACATTTTCACTGAAAGGGCCCAGATACTTAGACGGTGAAAGTTCCATGCTGTCTGAACATACTGCCTCATCAAGAGGTCTCACATTTGGCATGCTAACACTGACTCTAAAAATCACTGGTCATATTTTCTTCTAATTTATTTGCCCAAAGTCACATAGGAAATCTGTAGTAGAGAAGAAAACTGAAGCCACGTCTTCCAACACAATGTCTCAGGCTAACACTTGAAAAACTGGACAATGCTTCCTTGTATAACTAATGCCTGCACATTTTTCAGGATCAAGCCCTAAATCTTCAGAAGCAACTATCAAATACTTTGCTCTGCAGCTGTAGGGAAGCAAACTAAAACTCCTTGGAGGATCTAACACATTCTTTGGAGGAGTTTATTTTGCTGCACCCCAAGTCATTTAAGGAGCATTATGCTGCTGAATTTGCTACAGTAGCTGGAATTATTGTGCAATACACCACGGAGGCGTGCAAACACCAACGCCATTAAAGCCATGCAAAAACATTTAACCTACTTTAGAGTGTTGTGCACACATGTCCCTCATTTAATCTACAAACAACTAGTGGCTCTAAAGGAGATTATAGATAATACACAAGGGGCACATCCAGATAACCACACATGTGCAGGAGCATGTTTGCCATGGCATAAATAGCAGCAACACATATTTGCCACTACTCTGTGCCCCAGGGCACATCCCTGCAAGTACACTCCAGCACATGCCAAATTGTCCCAGGTGGAGTAGGGGAGGCTGGGGTCAGTGCCTGTGCTGGCCGGCAGCCTTACCTGGAACCCTGGGGGCCTCCCAGGTCAGCAGTGGCTCCAATCCAGCTGCATGGAGCCTGGCCAGCACCCAGAGCATGGCTCTGGGTGCTGGCCAGGCTCTATTTCTGGTAGTGCGTGCCGCTGCTGTGTGCCATGTCACTTTTTCTGTGGTGGTTTTTTGACATAAGCATCTCCCAGTGGCAAATATTTGGCACCACACTGCAAATTAGCAGAGCAGTGAATAGCTGCATGTGCATCACATGCGGTTTGCAGCACCTCAAAGAGCTTTGAGGTGCCATAAAACAAATGCATGCTCATCTGGACATGCTGAAGGCATGCATCACCATCTACACATGCACTAGTATTAAGGTGCAGCAAATTAATTAACTCCACTCTAGGATTGTACTGTCAGGGACAATCCTATCTTATTATGGAGACTTACTTGCACTGAAACACGTGTGGCGAGTGACAGGCTAGATGGGGCACAAAGGTGCTAAAGTGCAGAAGCTGCCTGCTGTCTAGCCTCACACCTTAGCACCCTTATGCCCCATCCAGCCCCTCTGCCACCCAACACTGTCACCTGGAGCCCAGGACTGACCCCCCCAGCCCCTCTACCAACCAGGGCTGCTCCATCCTGGCTCAAAATGTAGATGTTGCACCTGGGAGCAGGTGACTCAGGTACAAACTGTGCCAGCATGTACCTTAATTTCATGTGTAAATGTACCCAAGAAGATCTCCTAAACTTGAAGGTTGTCTTCTCTGGGTAGGTTCTAAGACATGAATATTCACATGTACATGGGGACTCTTCATCTTCGCTCTAAGATACATAAATACAAGGAACTGCTGGACTGTTTTCGAAAGAACAATCTATAAGTACCTTTCTAGGGCATTGTTTCCTTTATATATGTGTTAGTCTCTCAGTTGTTATTCGATATTCTTAAGAATTATATTCTGGCAATCACTTTTTACTTGCCTTTTCTCTGCTCCTCTCAGGGCCATTTGGCACTAAGTAAGCAAATTTTATGTGCTGTGGATGTTGGAAGAAAATGTGCATTAGAGAAACTTAAACTGCATTGCTTGATTCCACTGTGAATCTGTCACTCAAGTTATATGTCACATTATGAATGCAAAACATTTTTAAAGAACCTTTTGAATGACAAAGGTGTGCTTTTACCTTTTATACTCCTCTACACTCATCACTAGTCTAATCTTAGACCTAAGTATCTTGTTCTGAATGCACCATTACATTCAGCAGTTGTGTATATCCAAATCCAGCGATCTAACATAAAGCAGCCCATTTTAACTAACTTGGTGCTTATGTCAACTGGACACAAACTAAGCATGCCAGGAAATATGGACTTAGCAGCCAAATGGCAGAAAACTTGAAGGCTATGAGATATTTGTTTTTATGAGTTCTTTAGCACTATAAAATATTTTGTCTCTTTACATGAAGAAACAGTTGTGCTGCATAACTCAAAGCTGTTGATATAATGAGACCCTTTGTCCAGTTTTAGTTGATATTGTTACTAGCAAACAAGAAAACAAAGGAGGAGGATAAAATGGAACTGAGAATTCTGTCTCTGATGAAAAAGGATTTTTATTAAAAACAATCTCTTTAGAATAGGACCTGTGGGACATTGCTGTTATCTTGGACACTGAAACAGTTTAAATGGCAAGTAAAACTAAAGTCCAAACTTGCTCCAGTGATATAGATGTGACTGGAGATAATGAATGTCTCCTTAGGATGAACCTCTTCCAATAACAATTTCACTACAGGACGATTCTTCTCCATCTGCTAAGGCAGAACTGCTGGACTCTTTTAAGGCTTACTGAAGGATGCTTTCTGGTATCATCCCACAAGACCTCCAACTGAAGTGCCTGTTTCATTGGGAGATCTTCATGCAGATGATGTATTGTGCCTGTTTGTCACAGTACTAGACACTGAACAGACACAACGATTAATGATAAGCAACTCAATTCCAATGAACTTTGTCACATCTTGCTCCAGAAGTCCAGTTGCAAGCATTCTCTCAGGGTGCACATAGTCGTTCACTGTACCTGGTCTATGTTCATGCAGCTTAAAATAAATCACATGACAGTAAACCAGGAGCAGCATGTGCAGCAGTTTACCATGGTTGAGAGCAGTATAAGTATCTGTTTGATGCTCCTAGGAGCCACAGTGGAAACCCAATGTAAGTAGCTCAGGGTGGAGGGAAAAGATGGGCAGGACTCGGGGTGGGGAGGGGCTGCTGATCTGTGGGGGAGGGGGACTGGTGGGACCTCAGCAAGGGCAAGTGGTGTGGGGCAGGGAAATAGCATAGCCCCATGGGTTGGAATGAATGCCTGGGCTTTCCCATCTCTGGGACTCCACTATGAACATGTGCAGGCATTCACAAGATTAGGTTAACCTGATTCTGATCTAAATTAGTGCACCTACTCTCACTGTACTAATTTAGATTAGGCAAGCCATTTTTTAGGCAATTTAAAACCTCTGCAACCCTTCAGATTAACTTAATCCTGTTTAGGTTGATCTAAATGTAATACCTGTACATAAACCCAGATAAGCATACAATTTATTCCCTTCTCACAGGTCTACATACCAGCTATGTGCTGCATTTTGGAAATTCTGGATAAGTTGTGTGTTAATATTTATGGCACTTAAAGAAAGGACTGGAAGTGTCAAAACAGTGAGAAAAGGTGACATCTTTAAATTGACCCTAAATGGGTTTCTAAATTTTGGGGAGTTTTTAAAACCAAAGCAGACCTCTTGAGGTTCATAGGTACAATTAGCTATCATATTCCTTTTATTAAAAACCTCTACACGTTACAATGACAAAGAAAGATAACTGGAACTCAGAGTTTACAAGCCCCCTCCCTTGCTCCTTCTCATACCTGAACTTCACACAACACAAGCAAAAGTAGAGTTGATAGAAAAAAATAGGGAAGAGCAAGGAAATAGGAGTATAATTGCCATTTCATAACCCTTCTTTTTGGTGGATAGCCAATTATATGCAACTGGCCTAAAATTTGCAGAGGAGCCTACGGTATCCAACTAATTTTCAATATCAATGTGATTGGGTATCTCTTTTAGAACTTGTTTTAAAAATTTCACCATATTCTGCTTTTGGGATTATCAGCATGTTAAGAGAGCAGGGTAATGCCTTTAGTTCTGATGTTGTCCTTCTTAGAAATTTAAAGATTTTATTATTTTTGAAATGCTCAAAATTATTTTAATAGTCACTAAAACATAAAATCAAAGTAATAATATGTAATTTAACAATATATGTAATGCAATAATGTGCTATATAGACAACACATTCATTTTTCAGACTATCAATTGATTTTAATATCTCCTGACAAATTGTCTTCTACCTATGGCTTTCAAAATGTTGTTTGTTTGTTTTTTTAATCCAGGTTTTCATTTCAATGCAGAGATTTCTTTAGATCTTTGCTGTTTAAGTGCTGATTATTTTATAAAACCACTGAGAATGGAGTTTGCAGGGAGCCAAATGGGTAATCATTATTCCCCATCAGCAATGAGCTGTGACTTGTGTAAATTGCATAATAAATTAGGTATTTTGAGATAAATTAATTTACAATAAACAATCATGGAGTGAAAAGCTCTACTTCTTGTCTCCAAAGGCACAAGCTCTGGTAAAAATCAGCCACAGGTAGTTAAGTGATTATAAACTGTAAAAATAAATCAACCTGATATAATTGCTCCAAGGAAAAAATTACCAACATATTTAAAATTTCAGCAGTGCACCCTTTCCCATATCCATTTGGCATTATCTAATTACCTTCACATTTCATTTCCATCAATGATATGACCTGTATTTTCCTTTTATAACTGTCAGGAGGGAGTGGGAGGGTGGAGTGAAGGACTGTGGTGATAAATCAACCTCACCATTAGGACTGAAATGGCTCATCGCTGCAGCTCTAAATCCAGGATTTATAAAGATGTCTAGGCCATATAGCACACTTGTGGACACCATAATAAATTCATGAGCACATTGCCAAGGCAAACTACTTCATTATGTGGCAGGCTGCTGGCCATTAATCTAGCTGAGAGAGATTCCTGGGAAACTGAGACTGCTTGGAAATTTATGCAGGCCTAAAGTTACCCATTTCATTATGGATTTAATCTGCTCTTTCTGCCAGAGTGCATGAAAGGTTTTTACAGTTTAGATCAAGTGCTTGTAACTCCCCATTTTATATTATTTCTTCAACAATAATGTCCTAATTTCCTCCTCAAAAACTGTTCATACTGAATGCCTTCACGCTTGCCTTCCTCTAATATTACACTAGATAAAATATTTATACAACCAATTGACAAAGAGCAATTTTTTTCCTTAAATGTTCCATTAACATGTAAATTTTCCTATGATCTTTATCTCATATGCAAAACATGCTTTTCAGTGCCCACCCTCTCCCTAAACTGTTAACCCTTTTGTTGGCTGTAAAGAATCAAGATCAAAACAGATTCAGTGGTCTCATTGAAAGCCCTGAAAGAGGTCCCGCGTTAATATTGCTCTTTTAAAGGGAATGTAGTCCATGAAGTAATTTGGTTCTCTCTCTTGTGACAGATGATTGCATATGCATGTATGGCAAAGACAGAAGGATAGACAGGCACAATGAGTGCAAGTCTTACATCCAGACAATGTCAAATTATTGTTGCAGATTTTACGATGTAATTTAATAACATGTCAGTATTTAAGCAGAATACTTTAGCTGACATAGAAAACCTGAAATATGGGGTTTCAGTAATGACAACAACCATGAACATAATTATTTGCATTAAAACTGCACTTAACTGAAGATCTTAAACCATATAAACAATGGAAAAAAGGTTCAGCAACTAGAGAAGAGTTCACTTGTATAACCAGGGTCTGCAGGTATGAGATGTGGAAAGGCAGGCATGGAAATCAAGCTGGCATCTGAAATAAAGGACAACAAAAAGTCCTTCTACAGGTACACAGGGAGCAAGAAAAAAAAAAAAATATATCAAGCTCCTCTGTGGGACCCCTACTGAATATGAAGGGGCAGCCCACAGTCGATCACCATGAAAAGGTAGAACTCCTAAATGGATACTTCACATCAGTATTCCAAAAAGCTAGCCAAGGAGCTGTGCACCTATCCAGAGGCCAGGGAATATGGGAATTCAACAGACAGCATGAAATCAGTCCCAAACATGTGAGGGCCCTTTTAGAACAACTGGACACTTTCAAGTCCCCTGGGTCAGATGACCTACATCCAAGAATCCTGAAAGAACTGGCTGAACTCCTAGCAGGGCCTTTGGTGAAGATATTCAAAAAGTCGTGGAAATTGGGAGTGGTCCTGGAAAACTGGAAAAGGGCCAACGTGGTACCCATCTTTTAGAAACGGGGGGGGAGGGATGACCCTGCAAACTATAGACTGGTCAGTCTGACTTCAGTCCTAGGAAAAAAAATTGAAAAAATTGTTAAGGAAGCCATCAGTCACAAGCTTGTAACTGACAGAGTATTAAGAAACAACCAGCATAGCTTTGTGGAGGGTAGATCGTGCCTGATAAACCTGGTATCCTTTTACAGCCAGGTAACTAACCAGCTGGACAAGGGACATGAGGTAGACATCATTTACCTAGACTTCAGCAAGGACTTTAATTCTGTCTCCCATGGAATTCTCAATTAAACTGCAGAGTCCTGGCCTGGACCAGCCTACAGTAAAGTAGGTAGATAACTGTCTTCAAGACCAGTCCCAGAGAGTTGGAATCAATGGAATGGCCTCACCCTGTAGGGCCATCTCCAGCGTTGTCCCACAGGGATCCATGCTTGGACATGAGTTTTTAAAGATATTTATTAATGACTTGGATTAGGGGGCAGAATGCTCTATGATTAAGTTTGCAGATGATACCAAGCTCTGGGGAAATGCAGGCACACCAGAGAACAGGATAAAGATCCAGGATAACCTCAACAAATTGGTTCTATGGGCTGATCAGAATCAGATGAGGTTCAACAGGGAAAAGTGCTGAGTCCTTTAGCTGGCTAGGAAGAATGTTCACCATAACTATAAAATAGGTGGTAGCCCACTGACTGGCACAACATCTGAATGGGACCTGGGTGTCACCATCAACCAGAAGATGAATATGAACCAACAGTGCAATGAAGTCTCCAACAGGGCACATAGAACTCTGGCGTGCATCAGCTGATGTGTCACCAACAGATCCAGGGAGGTGTTTCTCCCCCTCTAAACAGCGTTAGTGAGGCCACAACTAAAGTACTGTGCCAGGTTTTGGGCACAGGGGTTTAGGTTGTAGCCGTGTTGGTCTAAGGACATAGGCAGACAAGGTTTCTTGGGTGAATTTGATATCTTTTATTAGACCAACCCAAATGGTTGGAGAATGATTAAGCAAGCTTTCGGGTTCAAAAACCCTTCATCAGGCTAAGGAAGCTTGAGCAGTTGGTGTGTGCTCTTCCTGGCTTAATAACTGTTCTCCAACCATTTGGGTTGGTCTAATAAAAGATATCAAATTCACCCAGGGAACCAGATTTTGGGCACTGCACTTCAAGAAGGATGCAGATAAGGTTGAGAGGGTGCAGAGAAGTCACCCGCATGATTAGGGACCTGGAGGATAAGCCTTAGGAGAAGAGACTCTGGGAACTAGGCTTGTTCAGACTGGGTAAAAGGAGGCTGAGAGGTGATTTGATAGCTGCCTACAAGTATGTCAGTGAGGGGTACTAAGATCTGGGGGAGCAACTCTTCAGGAAAACACCCATTAGGAGGACAAGAACCAACAGGCACAAACTAATAGAGGGAAAATTTAGGCTGGATATAAGGAAGAACTTTTTTGCTGCTCCAGTTCTTGATTTGAACTATACAAAATGGAAACAGGTGGCCAGGGTAGTTTTGGTGGCAGCCTTGAAAGTAGTATGGAGACACTGTAGACACCCCCTAATGGACCTGTTTAAGGGCACCTAATCAATCTTTAACTGGGACACAGGATTGTAATTTGGAAACTAATAAGCAGAAGAAAGCTTTGTGGTTTGCAGTTTCCTTTTATTTGCACCATGACTGTCTTGCTATTATAATCCCATTAAAATGACCACATTCCATGCCTGAAGTGTTTCCTCAAAAGTTCATATCTCTGGGATTTCAGGATGGCTCTATTAAAAAGTCGCAGTTATAATTGATCAACAGGAGTTCTGCATGTGATCCTTTGATGATGTGATGGCAACATTCTCAGTTTCAGTCTTCTTACCAGGCCTAGTAACTTGTCCTGTAATAGAAAGTTATACTTAAAATCTTTACCATAGCATTAGGTTGACAGTTCACAGGTATACATTTTATATATGTTATTCTATCTTGAAGGGTAGTCCTTAATATTAAAAGACAGTTATAGAGCAACCAGAATTTTATGGAAACTTGCCCCAATCATAAGCACAAAAAGCATGAATGTTTTTCCTTTAATTAAAATACTTCCTATCTTTTGTGACTTTTGTTGCCACATTGTATGCATCCCACAATGAAGATATGGTGATACTCATCTACCACAAATCGAGAGTGAGGAGCTTGGTAAAATAAGCAGGTCTAACACTGAAATGGTGTTTTTTGACTAAATAAGCTAGGGGCTTAGAGAAAAAAAAAATCATTGAGGGCAAACATGGTAGAAGTCTATAAAATAATGAGCCTCAGAGAAAATAGAGATTTACTATTTATCATCTCTCACCATCTAGAATACAGTGACACACACTAAAATTATTAGGAGTCAGATTTAACAAAGAAAATGATTTTCTTTTTCACAAAGCATGTAATTAACTTGTGGATCTCCTTGCCAAAATATGTTGTAGAGGCTGACAGTTTAATTAAGTTCAAAAGGGTACTGGACAAATCCATGCAGGTCTATCGTGGGTATTATTAAGCACAACAGGAGAATGGCAACCTCCACACTGCAGACCTCCAAATGCTGAGAGCAGAAAAGAAAGAGGGACCTATCCCAGTAATGGCAGGGGTATGGAACATGGGACAAATCAGTCTAGACTGATCTCGTGTTAATACTCTTCTCCTGAGCATCCACTCTGGGACACAGAGATACCAGATATATCTGGGGTCTGATCCAGTATGGCATCACTTATATATATATATATTAAATAGGAAAGTAGTTTTCTTAGTAAACTAAGATACATCCCAGGATGAGTTTAATTCAAGTTTAAACTTCAATGGAGCTTATGGTACAGTGTAACAAATATTTCAAAATATTCTTGGAAAGCTATCAATTGCCTTGAATTTTCATTGTGGTGGGTATTATTTCTATGTAGCCTACAAAGGGTTAAATTGCACCCCTCCCCCCCCCCCCCCGACTCCTGTGTCTACTGCTCCCTGTCCACTCCACTGCAAGCTTGTCCCTGGGGCAATCAGTTGAGGCCTTTCTGGCCCTAATGGTGGCAGTTCTCAACCTTTTTTGTACCAAGACCCATTTGCAAACATTGATGGCCAGTCCTGACCCCAGTGCCACTGACTCCTGACCTGCTGGCCACCATGCCCTAGCCCTCCCAGTGTGCGGGGTAGGGGGCAAGTTTGTGGGGTACTGGGGGCTCCAGGCATCCCCTGTCATGCTGGAACTCAGCCAGCCAGCAAGGGAAAAGCCAGGGTTTCCCCATGTTCATTTCCTTTAAAGGAGAATCCGTTTTAAAAAGTTTGTTCATTACCTTTCATATATTCTTGTGACCCACTTTTGGGTCATGACCCACAGGTTGAGAAATGCTGCCTTAGCATGTCAGGCACCTTATAGGCTGTGTTTGTGGCCTCCATCCACCCCCACAGTTCTGCCCATGCTTTGCAGATAATATATGGTATTACTGCAGAGGGGACACCTAGCCACACAATACCATTGGTCTTCTCAGGCCTCAAACCCTTGTTGGAGCTGCAGCCTTCCCAGGGGCGTTCTTCTGGCTGGCTCCCCACCCTCAGCCTAGGCCCACTGCCTCAGACCTCAGCTTCTGGGCCCCAGCTCCATCTCATCCCTATTCAGGGTCTAGGCCCCTGGCCCTGGCATCACTCTCCTCGAGCTCTGGGTCCCTGGCCCTGTTTTGCTTTGTTTCAGTTTCAGCCCTAGGGTTGATACATGCAAGGCTCCTCTCAGTTTCAGCTCCAGCCCCCCTGGAGTCCCTGACCCAGGCAAGGCTCTAAACTGGATGCTCCTCTAATGTCCCTATGGCCTCTACACCTCCCTTGTAGCCATAATCCAGTCCTGCAGATATAAATCCATCCTAAGATGGTAAGATGACTTTTACCCAGAGTGGGGGAGGGTTTTTTTGTTTTGTTTGAAAGCAGTTGCTTGTTCTTTTTGTAGTTAAGTTTTATACGTTTCTTAGAATGAACCTATCCTGCTCTTTCCTTTCAGGGCGTTTTGGTACCTGTTAGTGCCTGTCCTACAGCTCCTTCACGCTAGGAGCTCTGTTTCCTACAGCACACCAAGCCCAACTAACTGCCTTCTTCCAGGTGTTGGGCTTATATGGCTCACAACCCTACCCCTTTTTGATCAAGTGATTTCCTACTCATGCACATGGGTTTCTTCTTTCACCTGACAGGAAGTCTTCCCCTTGCTGCTGCAGCTTAGCTCCTCTGGTTGCCTGGAAATCTGTTCTACTCCTCGAGCTTATCACTGTGCAGCAAGCCTTGGCCCAGCTGTAAGTTACTTCAACCACTTTGCAGCATCTGTAAAGATAAGTCACTTCAGCGGGGCTTTTTGGTGTTTTCAGCTAAAGCCGATTCAATCAGCTATTAGAAACAAGCACCAAAAAAGCCCCACTGAAGTGCTGAATCTTTACTAACATCAGGTGATCTGAGTTGAAGCAACACTCCACCTCTTCTAAGCATGTGTGGCTTGGCATGGGAATGCACCAAGTTTGAAGTGCCATTTTGGGGGAGGGGGTTTACTTCTGCAAGCACCCAAAAATTTCGAGACAGCTAACATAACAACCAGTGCAGAGCCCATCACTGTGTATGTGCACCTCTGGTTGTTCTTTTCATTGCGTGTCAATTGGTATTTATTAGCATTGAACTTCATCTGCCATTTTGTTACTCATTTATTCCGTTTTTAAAATTTTTTTCTCCAGTTCTTT
The DNA here is from genome assembly GCA_030014935.1 of Caiman crocodilus. NCBI lineage: Eukaryota > Metazoa > Chordata > Crocodylia > Alligatoridae > Caiman > Caiman crocodilus. The sequence goes on from JAGPOW010002791.1 coordinate 30,108,036, forward strand.
ACAATTAGCTTTGTTTTTTACCATACTGAATAAATTTGGCACCATTTGCAAATCTGACCATCTCCCTATTCCTCTACCTACTTTCCAAATAATTTATGAATATGTTAAAACAATACAGATCCCCGTCTCCACATCTTACCTCCCTCTACTTCCACTACTATGAAAGCTAAATATTTATTCTCACTCTGTGCTTCCTGCTCTTTTTCAAGTTATGGATCCACAAACAGACCTTACTTCTAACTCCATGACAGTCTAATTTCACTTAGACTCTTCGTTGAGGGATCTTGTCACAAGATATACTATATTAACCAGATTACCCTGATCCTTATTGCCTGCTGATTCTCTCAGAGACATCCATTAGATTTTTGAGGCATGACCTCTCTTAAACAAAAGCTATGTTGACTCTTCCCCAGCCAGTCCTGTTCATACACATAACAAACAATCCTATTTTTTATTCTACTTTCTGCCAATTTGCCAGATGTCAGGCTCACCAGCCTGTTCTTCTTTGGATACTCCTCTGGAGCCCTTTTCAAAACAATTTTCCACTTTATTCTAGAAACAACTGGCATTTTAAATTGCAGCATGCATAACACCTACTCAGTCTGTAATTACACCAAAGATTACATAGTAAATCTAATTTGTGTGAGGCTTATTCCCTCCCAAATATACAATGACTTCCATTTTGGCCAACACACCACTGACTGAATCAAGAGCCTCCAGAGCTTTAAGCCATGAGTTGCTACATCTTTAGCTAAGAATCAACATACTATGGCTAATTTGTGTTGTTGTCATTCAGTTGTTCTGGCTTGCTGAAAATGAGAAACTAAGGCAGCTCCTAATAAATTTACATTTACTCTGAACCAGAAGCTAAGAAGTTGGCCTTAAAAATGGTCGATGTGCTCCACCATATTAAAAATCCTAAAGTAAGTAAGTAAAGCTTGATGGATCTCAGCAGTTTCAGTCTCAGATTGGACCTTGGACAATGTCAGTTTATCAGCTCAGAAAGCTGCAGGAAGTGTTCCCAATACTAACAGACATGATTTGAGAAAGATAAGAACTTGCGTCTTAAATAAAGTCCTAGAGAAAACTAATTTTCCATTGAAGTCAGATCTTACTCTGTTCAATCAACTTATATGAACTATTCCCTAAGATACAATACAATTGGGATGCATCACCTCTAAAGGATGCGATTCCTTAGAACTTCACTGCCAGCAAAACAAAAACAGAACAAGCAGACATCTTAGCCTGGTATGGAACAATGGATTAACTCCCTTTTGGAGACAGTCACATTTGAAAAAAATAAAGTTAACTTTGCAAGATATAATAATCTGTATATAAACAGCTGTGGACGCTCTTCAGACAAATACCAAATTTAATTCAACTTATGATAAAGGCAGCCACAGTCACTAAAGTTTCATACACTGAACCTCATTCCTGTAATCAGAAGGAAAAAAATATTATCCATCATTTGCTTACAAGTTGCATGATCTATGGTATTCCTGGGCTTCAGTAGTTATTCAAGGCACTCTTTGCTACTTGTTTCTTTTTCTCTCATTTTTCAGTTTAGATTTCTTAATTCCTAATGTAGTGAGCATGTTTGTTATTACCCTGAAATAGAATAGTTTTCTGATAGCATACTGTTAGGTTAACAATAATTTAGATTAAGTAGTATTAGCTTTATAGCTAAATACAAGGCATAACTTGTGGCCTAGCAATGTTGCTGACCACAAGGCAGAAGGATAGCTAAGCCTTTGCTTATGTTAAGTAATCATTTTAACTGTGTTAACTATTTTCTGGAGTAAAATGCAGCAAGTAAATCTGTGTCTGTGTGCAGTAAAATCAGCTACAGCAAGGAACAAGATAAGACAAAGAAACCATTGTTTTAAGTACAGTGATTGTGTCCTTAAGAAGCATCTACCACTGTGCAAGTTCTTGCTAACGTATCATAACATTACTGTTACTTAACTTCTAGCTTTTAGAAAGTGCTAGTTCAGCTTAATAGAAATATGCTGTTATAAAGATCTGTGAAGCACCACCCAAGTATCGCTTTTGTTAACCCTGTAGTCTTGCCTTGTTGTAAAAAGTATAAAAAGTGCCCCACCTTTAGGGGGGCCATTTTGCCTCTTTGCTGGCTTAATGGTCGTTGCTCAAGCAAATATACTGCAGTAAAACTTTACCTGTGTTTTCTAGTCCCCATGAAGCTAGACAACCAGCTCCAGGGAGTTGTCTCCCATGACACGCATCTATTTTCTTTTAAAAATCTTTTAAAGATTATATAGTTTTACTTTTGGGAGAACTTACCTCTCTCAGTTGTTCTGATTTACTGGCTTGGGCCTGTACTTCTTATCTCAAGTCTTCAAGCTTCTGTTCTATACATTGTTTGAGCTTCTATAGTTTTCACTTTCTTCAACAGCTGATCCAACTTGGAATTCAGAGAATTTAGTAAAGAACTCATTGGCTTCAATGAGGCAGAAATTTGCTTGTTTTGGGTGCCGTCCCAACAGCCTCAGAATTCACAGGCAGATTAAGACGACCTTCTCTGGTAGTGAAGGACGATCTTTCACTTAAGGAGGACACTCTGGATCTAAGGTGACCCCCTGGAACAGGTAGAATTCCTTTTTCGTTTTGGCATGTTAGTATCTTGAAATAGTTGCCTTTGAATATCTACAAGTGTCCTCAAATGGCTAATTATTACTATTGATTTTCATACCTTTGATTAAGAAATTTCAGAAGCACAAATCTCTGTTAAGTCCCAGTATCAAATATTGGTTCAGTCAAGTATTACCAAAAGAATAGATCTTAAAAGAAAGTGAAACAAAACTGCTCTGTATATGGTTATCATTGTGTTTTCTTCTTAAGCCCCTGCATGATTCATCAACCATCTGAAATAAACACTAGCAAGAACAAAGTCTAAGATTCGCCACTTTACATCTTTCTGAGTTCCAGTTACATCACAATCTACCTAGTCTTTGCTGTCATAATTACCTCATTCTTTTTAGAATCTTTGATGTATCTTTATAGTGTCAAACCATTAGCATTATTCTTGTTTTTGAATTTTTCAAACAGAAGATAAACATGCAATGGTTTACAGCAATTTCTAATGCAATTTAATAAACAAGTCTTAATTATTGTCTATTGCAGAACTGTTATGGCTTTGAGGTAGGCTTTTAAAACTCTATAACTCTATGTTCTTTTTTAGATATCTTAGGAAAACAAACTATTGATTTCTTTCATCATATCCTCTATTATTCAAAGTGTCTTGCAATGCAATATAAATAAAGTCCATCAGCAAAATTAACAAAACCCAAGATTTTAGCTAACTTCAGCCCATTTAGGCCAACACAAATACAGGAAAAATAATATGGTTTAGCAGTGTTAAATATTTCTAGAGACAGTGCCCATTCTAAAATACCAAGAGTAATATGTACTGTAATAGATGGATTTAATTTTTATATGGATAACGGGTCAAATCTATATTTCTAAATTAGTATGACCAACACGGCTTATTTTAAAAAATAGATTACTCAGATATCTGTATACTTTAACTGCACAATTCATCTGAGTTCACCAAAATTCTTGACAGCAAGGAAAGACAAGCTCAAACAAGCTAATTCATGAAGAGTCTGTGTGAATTTATGAGCCCGACAGCCAGCAGTCTGGCCATCTTGTTCAGTCTTGCTATTGATTACACACTGCTACCTCTATAGGTCTCAAAAGGGGGCTTCTTGCTGATCACCTACTTTCTTGTTGATGGCTTTTAGATTGACTGAGTCCTCAAGCAAACACTCCCACTTAAAGAGTAAAGTGACCTAAATAAGCAGGTAACTGCTTAATTCCCATTCACCATATTCCTCTCTTCCACATTTGCTGGTTCAATCATACTTTAATCAAAGCTGAACTGTGGCTGCCCTTATATAAGTTTACATTAGGGAGAGTTGGGAAACTGGGAGAATAATATGAGCACCCTTAGCCAAGGACACCTCATGAAAGAATAAGGCAAAGATAAGCATTGGGTTTGCTACCTTACACAACACTAAAAACAGAAAACTTCCTCTACAGCAGCTTAGGATGCAGCCTACACTCTCCTACAACACTCTTCATAAGAACAATCTGAACCTTAATTTTTCTAGTTCCTCTGCATCCCCAACACAAGTCAGTGGATATTATTAATTAATATAGTCCTTAGAAATTAAAGTTTCTGGGAACAGGAAAAGTTTCTTTAACATGAGGAGCACCCTATGAGCACTGCTCACACGACTCACATGGTCACAATATTGTTTTCCTTAGTGTTCCTCTAGCCATCCAAGTAACAGTGTGATAGGATCTGATGCTCAATCAACACAATCATGCCTTCTGCCATGCCATACATGCATGTCAGCAGGTGTGATTTTAGGATCCAACATCAGATCCCATCACACTTTTCCCAATCTCTGGCTCCCCCTGAACCAGCAAGTAGCAAATTCTCGTGGTTGCAACTCCCACAGGTGACGAAGCTCACAGCTAAGGCAGTAATCTATGCACTGCCAGGCCTATGAGCCCCACAGCTGAGAGTGCTCACAGCCGGGTCAGTGTTCCAAGCATACCTCAACTGTGAGCCTCGTCAGCTGCAGGGCTTGTAGCTGTGGCAATGGGTGATGCGCCCCTGTGGGTGGGAACCCACCACCTGATGGGGCTTCCAGCCACAGGGGCTCACCTGGCCACACAGTCAATTAATGGTGTGATAAAAAAGAGGTACAAAGTAATTACGCATTTGTCTGTGGAATAGTTTTGTGGCTTGTTCCTTGCTTTTTCACACCATCAATTGATTTAACGTGTATCTGGGTCACAACTTAAGACAAGATTAACTGGTTAATTATGCTTTAAGCATAAAATGTAGATGGGGTCTTTGGATGGTGCTTCATGGACATTTCACCCTATAATCAAACTACCACACAACTAAGCATGACTAAGGTGATCATCTTTTGAAAATGCAGAAGTGGGACACATGCCCACTCCTTCCCTCCTCTGCAGGCGGCATGGCTAGAGAGGTGGGGAAGGATGAGAGCTATTCCCTGCAGGACTTGGGGCTCCCTGCCCTCCTGCCCTTCCCCCAGGGGCTCTGCAGCCCAGTGGGAAGGACCCAGTGCAGAGCACATGCAACCCCAGAGCAGGGAGCACATGTAAAAGTGCTTGGTGCTTCCACCACTGTCAGTAGCCCCTCACCAGCCACGCCACCATGGTGAGGTGCCTCCTGCCTGTCTGACATCAGCAGGGGGGCACAACTCTGTGCCACTTCTGCCCCTGCTGTTGTTGGGTGAGCATGGGGTGCCTCATAATGGCAGTGCAGCTAGCGCAGGGCACCTGGTGGTGGTGGCAGTGGCAGCACCAAGCCTCCCCACCTTGTTCCACCCTCCCATGCCAGGTTCCACCTGCTGGGCCGCAGAGGCCACAAGGGGAGGGCACCAGGGTAGGGAGTCCCAAACCCACAGTGGCCAGCCTGCATTTGCCCCCACCCCATGCACAAATCTGGGGGGCACATGTCCCCCCATGCTCCCATCCCTGGAAGTGAGTGTAGCAGTGGGGAGCTAGCACCCCCACCAGCCACCGAGACAAGCTTCCTGTGGCTCTGTCCTGCTCCACAGAAGGGCCCTGCTGCTATGCATTCCCACCCTGGCCCTGAGCCCCATGTACCACCCTGGCTGGGCTGCGCCCCCAGTCCCAGCTATCAACCCCGACCCCTCACCTCTCTCTGTATCATCTATGCTCCTCCCCAACACAGACTTATTTGTAGGCAGCCGGGGGAGCTGCTCTCTACCACTGCCTGGCTGGGCATATGGCATCCTCTGTGTCCTGCTCTCCCCAACCCCAAGCAGCCCCTTTCAGACTGGAACTCTGCCAGCCTGAAACAGAAAACTGGTGAACAGAAAACCCAGATCCCTGAGCACGATAATGAGATGATAGTTGCTATGGTTTCACGGTGTTGAGGAGAATCCCAAACAAATGATGTCCCACAGCCATTCACCTCAGGACCAGGACTTGATATTTACATTTCTGGACTGTCCCATAGGCCTGTGTGAAGTGGCTTGTATTCGCTTAAGATTCAGCTGATTATGGTCATATGGACAAATACTAGTATTATGTACTAGACTGTATGGACTGGATTTTGACGAGCACCACTAACATCTTCATCTTCATTTTATGTATTAGAGTCAGCTGAACCTATAAATGAAATGGAAAAAAAAAAAAGCACACACAAAACTTTCTAAACCAAACAAACCTAACCCGCTTTTTAAAGCAAATATAAGGAGTTTGAAAAGGACAGTGGTTATACACTCATCCCTATGTCTCACCGTTTTAGGATGCCACGGATTAGGATAATTGCTCTTTGAAGACAGATTGCAACAAAATATAGGAGTGTCAAATCTCCCATTTCAAGATATCAGGCCTCCAGGTTGATTTTGAAGAGATTTTAGATTCTCCTTATAGCTTATTGTGTCATGTGGCCCCTCTCTTAGAGTGTGTAGAGTTAGGAAAAATGATCTTCCAGGCTCTAAGGTGCTGCTAACAATTTCTTACCAGGGGGTAGATAGTCATAACAGTTTTAACATTGCATGTTCAAAGAAAGCTGTGCTTTTAAACTGTTGGCAAAACTGGCCCTTCAGGTTGCTGAAGTTAAACTACACTGGCATTGCCAAAAAATAGCAGTAGAGTATGCCTAGATGTCCGTCCCTGGGTAGGCGGATAGGCAGTAATATCAGGGAAAGACTGTTAAGTAAATGTGGCAATGCGAAGAAATTAACATATCTAGAAAAACACACACACATACCCCAGCCTTTTTTTTTTTAATTTGGGGTAATACTTGGAAACTAGGAAACAGTTACAGTAAGTGGAGGAAATGGAGGCATACAAGGAGATGTCATAGCAATGGTGTTACTGCACTGAGGCGTTTGTTTGTTAAATGAATGGGAATTCTGAGCCAGAACCTGAGCTGATTCAAGTTAGCAGGCCTTCAACAACTTCAGCATGTTTATCAATTGAGGATGTGGCTCTGTGTGATTAAATGTGTATCTAAATAAATATCTGAATCCAACCTTTTCTGTCACACTCACTTTAGGTAAAAGTCTTTTTTTTTTTTTTCTCAACCCTCTCCCTGCCCCACCAAAACATCTTTTAAACACTAAGATTATAGACAGACATTACACACAAACTGGTTTAAGTGATCAGAAACTAGTTTAAACCTGTAATAGAGCAGACATTCAGTGCACACAAACCAGTTTCAAAATGGCTGAAACTGGTGTGAGATAAATCTGGTTTAATGTAGTATCAGACTTAACTGATATGGCACAAACCTCTTTATGCACCAAAATCCCCTAGCATCCTGGCTTGCTCTGTAGGCAGGGCTCTCTGCTTCAGCTCAGCAGGGCTGGCCCCACCTCTCTACTTCTCTCTGGCCAGACCCCCCAACACTGCTCTGGCTGGGGAGTTTAAATTCCCCCTCGCTGTTCCACCAGCAGGGACCCAAGGCCAGTCTGCCAGGTGCCCCCCCACCTTGCTACTGCAGCAGCAGGCTGCCATGGCCCCTGAGGCAGAGGGATTATTCTCCCCCACTATCCCCACTGCCCCAGGGGGACTGCAGCTGGATCTGCCTGCCTCGACCGCCACCACTGATGCACTCACTCCTTGCTTGGGGCAAGTGGTGGAATAAAACCCCCACTAACGCTTCCACTAGATGCTGGAGGGAGGAGGAATAAACTCTGTCCCTGCCCATTCCCGCAAAAGGCTATGCTGGCCAACATCTGATTGCACCCCCATCTGGCCACTGCAGCAGCGAGGGGGTGAGGTTCTTGATGGGAGCCGGTGCCATAGCATTGGGGAGCATGAGCCTCTTCTTGTCAAGGGCCCCTGCTGCAGGGCATGAAGAGCTGTGACAGACTACACGTGGCAGCACCAGGCTCCAGAGGGGCCCAGAGCCCTCCAAGCTCCACCCCAGTGCTGTGGTATGAAGCGGCTTTCCCTGCTTCACAGTGCAGCCCCCTCCTCATCAGAAAGGGGCTCACACTCCAGGAAACCATGACAGGGGCTGCTGCCCGCATCATGGTTGTTCCCCCCTTGTCACTCCAGTGGCCAGGCAGGGGCCAGGCCAGACACAGCTGACATGGCCCCTTGAGCAGTGGCAAGGTTATTCCCCCCTCTGCTCCCAGGGCACTACAGCAGGTGGCCAGGGCAAACAGCAGAATAAGCCCCCTGGAAAGCTACCACTGACCACAGTGCTGGTGGGGGGTGGGGAGTGGCTTGAAGGGCTCTGGTTCCCTCTGAGCCATGGTGCTGCTGAACGCAGGGTGCCGTAGCTCTTCCTGCCCTATGGTGGGCCCCTCCACTGAAGCAGCTCATGCTCACCCATGCTATGACAGGGGCTGCTGCCCCACCAAGGACCCTGTCCCCTCACTGCTGCAGTGGCCAGAAAGGGGTGCGGCCAGATGTGAGCTGGCAAGGCCCCTGAGGGGGTGTAGGAAGAGGGGTTATCCCCCCTCCCTCTGGCATCCAGTGGAGGGGGCAGCAGGGGGCTTTTTCTACTGCTTGCCCCAAGCAGGGAGTGAGTGCAGTGGTGACTGCAGTTGGGGCGGGCACACCTGCCTGCTCTTCCCTGAGGGCAGTGGAGGGATAGAGAGAATAACTCCCCCTCTCTGCCCACTCTGCCTTAGTGGCCATGGTGGCCCACCACTGCAGCAGCAAGGGGGAATTGCCTGGCAGACTGAGCTTGGGTCCCTGCGGTAGGATAGAGAGGGGAGAATTAAGCCCCTGTCCGATCGGTTCAGCCCAGACTGGCCACGCCTCCACCAGAACAGCTTCTCTGAAGCTGAGGGTGTGCTCTCATGCCGCCTATTTCCTGGCCTGAGCAGGTGCAGGCATGTGTCCATATTGCCTCAGTCTAGAGGGAATGTCTGTACTGTTACAAACCAGTTCAAGATAGGCAGGTTAGACTAAGCTGCAAAGGTTGAATCAGTTCGGGCTCTAGCTTTAGAATTCCTGTCCCTGCTTAAAGAATCTTCCCTGATTTAGCCCCTGAATTCGGCTTTTGGGTGGACTTCCTCCTATTCATGAAAACTGAACAGGCAAACACAAAGGAAGAATTTGAGTTTTATTGTGCAAGTCAGTAACTCAGTAACAGGGTACAATAAGTCTAGTACATGAAATGAAGGAAAATATTGCATCCTCTTAAAACTTAAACAGTCTTGTCAGGGTTAAATTCCTAGCAGAGCAACACTGATGTCAATGGAGCTGTACCAATTCACCCTACCTGAGAATCTAGACCAGTACCATTTTCCCAGCTTCAGTCTGGGCACATTAAGCATAACAGTATTGCACTAGTAAAAAAACAAACAAACCCCCAGAACTACTGAATATTTAATGTTTATTGTTTATGAACAATAAACATGGTGAGAATGTGAGGAAACAGTGAGGACTTGGACAATTTAAAAGGGGACATGCATGTTAAAAATGTCAATCAAAAGTTTCAGTTTCATTTGGAAGGAGGCCCTTACCAATGTGATATTCAGGTACCCTCCTAAATCATCAGTTTCATAATGAGAGGACAGAGCTACTAATGAAAGCACTAATATGCTACCCACTGAAGCATCTTTAGAAATCATTTTCTAAAAGTATATTTCATTTGTAACAAGTAAAGTGGGTAGATTTACCCTGCTAAAACCTACAAAAGACTTATAAATTGAGCTGCAAACAGGACAATACAAACTTCTTTCATGGGCCATGGAACATCTAAAATGTGCTGTGTTACCTACTTCTCTTTTTCATAAAGCCACAAGTCATAAAAAGTCTTCCCTAATTTAGATGGGGAAACTACCACAAATTTTGTCAGGCTCCAAAGCTTCCATCATCTTCAATAAAAGTTTTACACGTCAAGCAAATCAAAGTGCATTTAACAGCAAACTCTGTGGAATTACTTTTGCTGATTACCTTTTGTCAGCATTCTCCCGTCCATCGGAAGGATCATGCCCCGGATGGTCTTTTCCTCCCTTGTAATCTTTGCTCACCACATTTGGAATAGAAAACCATAATAATACAATGACTATTTTGCTTTACAAGCCCATAGTACCAGGTGCCAGGAACTAACGATATGTGAAATGTTTCTTCCCTGTAGGCTTTCCTGCTCAAACATTTTATAAATAAATAAATAATTAAAAACAATGGCGTGCACCATGTTCCAGCCCTGAATTCCCAAAGCAGCTCAGGTCCTTAAACTGAATAATTTGCCTTCGCTTGAGTATTGCAAAACCCATTCAGTAGAAGATTATGGGCCTTTAAGTGCCATCCAGGCCTGAAATATGACTCTAGGGCTTTGGAATGTCAGAATTCAGAATTGCTAGTGAATATTCTGTTCCCGCAGCACTAAAACTACTGTTATTTAGCAACCTCAGAGCAACCAAGTTTAGGGTTGAGCAAAGAAACAATTCAACAGAGGAAAGATAATACAACTTAGCAGAGGAGCAATTTTCATATGGGATGATATGAATTTCTTATCTGCAAATCAAAACGTGGATGCAGCTCTATACTCTTACCTTAATGTGCCGAAAGGAAATGAATGAAATCTAAGAACTGCTTTGGTTCAAGAAATGATTTATGAGGCTGCATGGATAGGTCCACCTACTCTATATGGGGAATCTGTTATTCTTAATGAGAGAGAACTGAAAATTAGCACCACCTCATTACATGTAAAATCATCCTCATATAATGTCACAAAAGGAGGCTTGATTTTTCCAGTCACAAATTGTTTTGGCTTAGATGTGACATTAAGCCAAAGCCCTGAGATGGAGGTAGTTCTGAGTCACCTTACCCCGTTCTTTCAGAATTACCCCAGTCTGAAGGAAAGACATTTCTCCAGGAGGTAACTATTGAGCCAGCCTTAAAAAGATTGGAGTATTCATTCACCATCATGCTGACCTCACTTCTTCAGCTCCCTTCATTTTATTACAACTCGAAGCCATTAGCTATATGAAGAACTTCCAGTCCGTGAATACACAGACTTTAACCGAGAGCAATTGATTCTTGGGGAATAAAAGGGGAAAAAAGGAAAAGACTTCTTGCAACTCAAGCCATCACCAGTAAAGTGCATGAACTTCTCTTAGGACTTTGCAAGGATTTTAGACACTAGCCTTACAACTACTGAATTAAAAGGCCAGTCCTTCCTTTGAATGGACTATCCACCATTTTCCATTCATTTCTTTACTCCACATAGGCTGAGTTCAGCTTTATCAGGGTTGTCCATATGGTGGCTTACAGGCTGCATGCAGCCCATGAGTGGTAAGCTGAGGTCACCGGGGATCTCAATTTGCTGCTGCTCCTCTCAACACTGGCTGCAACAGCAGCTGGAATCTCCAGGCTCCCCCTCCCTAGCCTGCTTCCTGCCCTTGTTCCAGGGGAAGTGCAGGGAGCTGAGGGTAAGTCTGGCCTGCATATTATGGAGGTTGGTTATGGGTGGGTATCGGGACTGAGCATGGGGGGGGATCACATCCACATCGGGCAGTGTTGGGGGGTGGGGAGGGTGCTCCCAGTGCAGTAGTGGGAAACTGAATGGTACAGCCATGGGGAAGGGAGCCTTTCCAGGCACACAGAACAGCAGGTGGGGTAGCATGTGTGGCATGCAGCCTAGTGGTTCATGGCTCATCTGGAACAGCCTGTGCAGCATGCAGCCCCTGCTGACATGGCCCTGCTCTAAATTATATGGATTCTTACAGATTTTTATCAGGACAGTTTATATTTATGCATATTTACAAATGGCTGAGATGGAAAATATTTGAGTTAAGATCCTTGTGATGATACAGTTTTCACATACAGAGTTCTAAATATCTGTGCTCAGATCTGGTTATTTTAGTCCTCCCCTCTTTGTATTCTTCTGATTTATCAGCTGTTGAAAAGAGTCAGAGTGCACCATCCTCCTATTGTATATGTCCATAGAATACAGAATTAAATGTTCAGCACATTTCCCTTCTCCCTATGAAACACCCATTACTTTTAACTCAGATGTCAAGGATTATTGGACTTGTAAACTCCTTTAAACATGCTGAATAACGTGACCATGTATCTTCATTTAACATTAAGCTTAATGTTTTAGTTACATTATTGGTACTATTGATTATTCTATTGACATTATTGTTGACCTTTAGAGGGCAGGTTTGTTTCTGATTCAGTCGGTACCATGCAAAGTAAAATTTGAAACTTAACAAGCAAATTCAGGAAATGTACTGGCTGGTTAAATTTAAATTTATACATGTGATTTGTCACTACTGCATATGAAACGTATTGATAATAACTCAAATGTCTATCTCTGTCCTCTTTCTATTGGTGTCCCTACAATTACTGAATGGCATTCAAGTGGTTTTTCAGAATATGAACCATACATTTCTATATCCCACATCTCAAAAGTTGAAACTGTGATGGATGAAAAGCAGTTTAAGTGAAGGAAGGTAGTTGTGTTCAGACTACTTCTGTTTTCTTTTTATAACTATTTGCTTGTCTATTTATTAGGGCAGTTTTAAAAATAAAACTAGTAAATCTCCCTTATGTGCTAGGACAGGGGCAGGCAATTATTTCAGGTGAAGGGCTGCTTACTGAGTTTTGGCCAGCTGCTGAGGGCCACATGGGTAGTCCCCTGGTCACCATCTTGGGGCAGGAAGTCCTGCCTCCTAACCCCTGACCTTTGCCACCAGAAGTCCCTCCCCTTGCCCCCAGGAGTACTCCTTTCAGCAAGGGGTTTTGCCATCTCAGAACCAGAAAAATACCAAATTATATTTAAAAAAACAAACATACACAACATTAATTGATTTGATTTAAAAAAATATTTTTGTCTTTATTTACATGTTTTTGTGTAGTGCACGCAGAGGTGATTGCACAATAGCTTAAAATGAAGTCTTGTTCTGTTCTGTGGGGGAGTGAGTATAGGTTTGTGGGGGACTGTGGGTATGTGAGTATATGGAGTGTGGGAAAGTGTGTGCATGTGTGGGGGTTTTGTGTGGAGGATAGTTGTGGAGGTGTGGGCACGGGGTGAGGAAGCATGTGGGTGTGTGTGTGGATATGTGGGGTGTGGGTAGGTATGGGGTTTGTGGGGGTTGTGGGTGAGGAAGGTGGCTGGGATGTGTGAGAGGGTGTGGGTATGAGGGGGTCTGCCTGTATGGCAGGGTTTACTTATGGAACTTGCCCTATGAACACATATACACTCTGTGACTTCCATACTACACACACACTCTGTGCCTCCCACACCACACTCTGTCTCTCATTGCATGGACACACACACATACACCCACCCACTCCTGGTGCCAGGGTACTGGTGTTACTACATGCATCTGCAGCCAGAGCCATGTGATGCTGGAGCAGCTGGGCAGGGAATCAGGGAAAGCTGGGGTAGGCAGAGGCTTCTGGTTGGGGGAGGGGGCTGGTGGTGGGTTGGGATTGGACATGCCTTGTTGCTGGCTCCTGCTGGCTCCCCCTGGGTCCTACTGCCCCTGCCTCCTGTCATCTTTGACAGGCAGCCAGGAGCAGATAAATATTATTCTTCTAAAATTTTTAGGGCCCCGTGGGCTGGATAGAATGGCCCAGTGAACCAGATTTGACTTATGGGCTGTATTTTGCCTGCTCCTCTACTAGGCCAAGATTTTCAGAAAGAACTGGTCATTTTGGATGTCCTCTTGATTTTCAAGTCAAACTGCTAAACAGACTACCCCCTAAATTGTCTTGGTATAGCTACCTAAAATGGTAGGACCAAAATTGTTTGTAGATCTAAGATAACATTATATTTTAGATAATAGTCCTTTTACCAGTAAAATATAACCAACTCTGGGATGAAGCTCAGTGACTGTAAAACAGGACAAACCAACAGTATAGGAGGTGAGGGAAAACCTGTTACACCACTGAATATAACAGTAGAAACTGAGAAAACAGGAAGTGTTCAAGTGAATTTACATACCTATAACACAAATAGTGTTGGTCACTCTGTATATTCCATATTTTATCTCCCGTCTGAATATGATACATTGCTCATTATGAACTTGTGAAGACATTGCTCTATTTCACTCTCCAAAAAAAGAATTTCACCTGCTAAATCATCAGTACTGTTTCTTACATCTGCTAACTATTCCTTGGAGGTCTATTCACACACTTTGCTTAGCTTCTGAGAGCTGATAAGAATTATATCACAAAGTGACTTTTGACCTGCACAATTATTAACTGAACAAATAAGAGTTTATCCAGGAATGGCTGAAGCACACTTAATGATCAAAGATGTCTCAGTAGAGACTGCAATAGAGTTTGCATCAGATATGAGATTAATCTTCATGGCTAGGAGCAGACATTACACCTAATCCAGTTTAAGTGATCAAAAACTGGTTTAAGCCTGTAACAGAACAGATGTTCAATGCACATAAACCAGTTTGAGAAAAACCTGGTTGAATATAGTATCAGACTTAACTGATTTAGCTTTAACCAGTTTATGCAATGTCTGTCCCAGACCCCTTGCTTGTTTAAGATAATCCAGACCTGACATCCCCCCCCCCCCCC